>RPFO01000448.1:4204418-4407284 GCA_009746045.1 Mesostigma viride
GCACATATTCCAGGATGGATGGGTGGAGTGGAGGAAGCCGCGTAATCGAACTAACCTAACTCTAAGCTATCTAGTCTAGAAAAGCCTATCTACACTACTCATCAAAACCGCTCCTCCTCTGTGGGGGCCGGAGGCGGCTTGCCCACAGGGGCTGGCGTGTGAGCCTTGATTGTGGCGTGTGAGCCTTGATTCTGCCACCGCTTCTTGTCCTGCATGGCAGTCCAAACTGAAGGGAGAGAGAGGGGATGCGGTATTCAAAATGGGCTGGGACCACTAGGTCGCGGCCAGCAACATCTGGGTATTATATAGGTCATGGCATGGTTCCTACCCTTTTAGGAATGTTCCCCACCCCATGTGGCATGTTGTGATATGTTAGCACGTGCTTCCTACTGCGTTGTACTGCGTTGTAATTGTGATGCATAGGAAAAATAGCTGCAGTGGCCAAATGGGCCTGGCTTTTGTTTCACAGACTCTACATATGTCGCCTACTGGCGCTCCAAGGGCCTGGGCGAGCACCGCAAGCGCATGCTCTTCAAGGTCCTCGTCCTCACGGTGCTCACGTATGGCGCCGAGGCGTGGACACTCACACCCACACTGGCAGCTAAGCTAGACGGTACAGTTTACCGGATGCTCCGACAGGTCCTGAACGCAGGGTTTTCCAAGCGCCCGTCATTAGAGTCTTTGTACCAGGGCATGCAGGCCTCGTATTTCGGACGAGATTAGACAGCGCGTAGGATAGCATTTGTAGGACACCTTCAGTTGCTCGCACCAGCCAGGTCGACACCGCCCTTGGTCTGGCCGGCCCCCAGCGGCTTGGCCAGCCAGGGCGGCATATTCTGACCTGGCCTGGCCCCAAGGGCACTCCCAAAAGGGTAGGGAAATATGTCACGAACTACACCCAGATGTTGCTGGATGACCTTAGTACTGGTCACCAGCCCAGTTTGAATACCGCATCCACTCTCTCTCCCTTCTTTGGACCGCCATGCAGAACAAAACGCGGTGGCAGAAGATTGTCAAGGCTCACACGCCCGACCCTGTGGGCAAGCCACCTCCCCCCAAGAGGAGGAGGCCGGTTTTGATGAGTAGTGTACATAGATAGGCTTTTCTAGACTAGATAGATTAGCGTTTATAGGTTCTAGTTAGATTACGCGGCTCTCTCCCATCCATCAAGGAATATGTGCTACATGATCTCCCAACGGAGGCATGTTATTCTGATTGAATTGGCACGCCGCAAAGGTGAAAACCATTTGCGTTTAGTGCCGGTCCGCGGAAAACGCGATCTGCAAATGAATCCGACCGGAATCGAACTGGGGACCTCTCGCACCAACTTTTGCTGACCGTATAGGACGGACTAGAAAGGAGAACTTTTGCGGATGACTGTGGGTGTCAGTTGGCGATGCCCTATAGGATCCGGAGACGTCCGTCCTACTATATATAGTCAGCAAAATTGGTGCGAGAGGTCCCCTGGCAGTTCGATTCCGGCCTGGATTCATTTGCAGATCGCGTTTTTCCGCGTTTTCCGCGGACCAGTGCTTTTACTAAGGGTTTTTGTCATTCGTCAACTTGTTGACTATTTGCCTCGGCACTTCGTCAAATGGTTGACTATTTGCCTCGGCAATTCGTCAAACTGGTTGACTATTTGCCGTGGCGCTTCGTCAACCCGGGGGGGGGGGGGGGGAGGAAGTTTTATTTCTTCACCATTAACTTAAGGTCGCTCACGCCTCACACACGCATGTAATGCATGTGGATAAAACACAATATCACATTGTGGCTGTTGACAACTGCATAAACTACAGAATAATGACTAGTATCCTTCACAGCTCCAGAGTCAAGTGTGCACAGCACGAGGCCATTAAACAACCATCACATCCTCCTCAGTGATATCAACAGGTCCATCGCTTGCTTCTTGTAACGCATGAGGCTAGGCTTGCTCTTCAAAGAGCACGGGATGCACTGAATCGACTTCGTACCGCTGAGATCCGTGGTCGTTTGGGCCCATTCGTACTTTCCGTTTTCCCACCACTGCTCGCGCTCAGGCCGCTCCTTGCTGTACTGCTTGTTGTACTCCTGTCTCTGCCTTTTCGCTGCTGGCTTTGTCTTGCCCTTCTTCTTCCCCTTCTTCTTCCCTGAGCTGCCGTCATCATCGGCCTTGCTCCTTTCTGTCTGGGCCCCCTCCTCGCCAGATTCCTCCTCGTCAGATTCCTCCTCTACAGAGTTCGAGGCGCTGTCAGATGATGCTGACTGGCCGCCATCTTCCTCTTCCTGCGCATTCGACCCATCCTCTTCCTCACGCTCTACTCTCTTGCGTTTTTCGCGACCCTGCCTGCCCTCCTTTTCGTCTAAACTGCGGCCTAGGTCGACGATATTTTCCGTTTCTACAATTTGTCCAGCTTGCTTCTTAAACAGCGCATCTAAGGTGCTAGTCTTGAAACCTGCCAACCCGGTTTTCTTCGACATTCTCTAGCTCATGCAACACTACCTAAACATCGCCGCCGCCATTATCGAAACAATTTCGCATGCAATATTTTATCGCACATGAAGTCGCCAGACGGCCTGAGGTCGTCACGTAATTAATTGCTTGTCCAGGGTGATTACAGTTAATAATTTTTTCATGCCCTCGTCGGCTCAAGTCCTGCCTTGCTCGTCTTCAGTTTTGGTACCCGAGCATTGGCCTGAACCGTACTGACGTACTGTCTTTCCAAACCAACTCCAACTGCAGCGTACCTAGGATTCAGATGGTACGGGCTGACGGCCTGACGCCGCGCCGCTGGACCTTAGGTCTGGCCTTCAGGACTTAGGTGGTTGACGAATACCCTAAACATTTCGTCAAACCGGTTGACGAACTTCGGAACATATTCGTCAATTGGTTGACGAATTGCCGAGTTGGTTGACGAATGTGGTTGACGAATTGCCCAAAATGGTTGACTATTTTACTACTATTTTCAAAATTCGTCAACCGGTTGACGAAATAGTCCCGTTAGTAAAAGCACTGCCGCGGACCGGCACTGAACGCAAATGGTTTTCACCTTTGCGGCGTGCATGCCAAATCAGAATAGGACGGACGTCTCCGGATCCTAAGGTATCGCCAACTTACACCTACAGTCATCTGCAAAAGTTCTCCTTTCCGGGGAGTGATGCATTAGCCTTTCGGATTTGGTACTAGATAAATCATTCGAGATCTGTATGTGTAGACTGTAGGAGTACTACACACGTGCATTAATTAATTAATTAATTAATTAGAAACATAACTCCGTTGGGAGTACATGTAGCACATATCCCTGAGAAGGGGCATATGGCTTTCAATACATTCTGGGCTACTTCCTGCCAGGGTGGGAATGTAAGCTACCCGTGCTCTAGGTGCACCATGCAGGGCACCTGCACCCTCATGAATTACTTCACACTATGCCCATACGGCTCCCCCGGGGGAGTATGTCATGTGGGGGAAGATCATCATGGCTATACAAGAGCTACTAAGGGCATGGCTTCTCGACAGAGAGCATTTCTCTGCATGGCGGCATAGCATGGCTAAATTCTTAATGCGACATCCATGGGGTCCCATTATAGGCAGGGCGTGGCTAAATTATGAAGGCATCATCCATGGGGGCCATTATGGGCGCACATGCGCGTAGGCCACATGCTAGGCTAAGCCTGACTAATCTACACTACTGGTATATATTCCCTAGTCTGAGGTGGCAGGGGGGGCCTGCCGGGGCTTGTGGTCAACGTGGATGACCGCCCCCCTCCAGTATACCGGCTTCCCCCTTGCGCTCTGCCGGAGCTGAAGGTAGGTCGGCCATAGCTCGCGTCGCCGCTGTTGCTGGGCCAGGGTCAAGTCGTCGTCCAGCGTGAAGCGAGTCTCCGAGAGCTTCTTGCGGCATTTAAGGAACGACAGCTTGTCCGCCATGTACTTAAAGGTGAGGAGCACGGGTGCCGGGCCAGCCTTCCCCCGTGCGCGGGGGAGGCGGACAGCCGACATGTCCAGCTCACCAGTGTCAGAGTCGCACGGGGGCAAAAATGTCGCGCTTAAATGCCTCAAGAAGGCTCGTGGAGGTCTCACCTGCCGGCTGGTCGAAGTGCCTGACGATGACATTGTGGCTGCGCCGGGCGATGTCGGCTTCCTCGCGAAGGTCGTGGAGGGCTTGTTGCTTGAGTTGTGCCGAGATGGTGGAGGTGGTGGAGGTGGTGTGCTGCAAGTCCGCCCAGGTGGAGGGAGCATCGCCGGCCGGCAGGGCCAGCAGGCGCCGGCTGGGCGGCGATGTCCTTCACCGCCTGGGCGGTGAGGCCGGCGGTGTCATGCAAGCTCTCAAGGGCGGTGGCGGTGGCTTGAATTAAGGCGGTGGTCGAGGTCGAGGAGCTGGGCTTTGATGTCGGCAGTGGAGGCGGAAATGGCAGCGGCCGGAGGTGGCGGTGAGGTGAGGAAGTTCAGCAGCCAGCAACCTGGTCACCCATTGCTGCGACGTCAGCAGCAAGGGGGGTCACGTGCTGCTGGAAGGCTTCCGTGAGGATGGAACGGAGGGTGGGCCGGGCGGAGATGGATGGAGCCCAGATCTCGCCGTCAGAGCGCTAGCTGGAGAAGGGAGTTGAGGATGGCATGCTGGAGGTCGGGGCGGAGGGAGCCGAAAACCATGCTGACATTGTGCCAGCGACGGCCGTCGGTGACGAGGAGGCGTCCGCCGGGTGGAGTGGAGATGGATGCACAGGTCGTAAAGCGAGGCGTAGTCCCCGTAGAAGATGCAGTCCAGAGCATCGGACGGAGACATGTTGGTCCAGTCGTGATCATCGACCTGGAAAGGTTTGAGCCGAAAGCGCGGTTCCGAGGGGCGTGAAGACCCTCCTGTTTTGTCGGCTGAGCGGGCGCGTTTAGGGTCAGGCGATGCCGATGGCGAGGCATTGAGGTCGGGAGGGTGCTGGGCGACCACCAGTGCACGACTAGTGTCACCGCTGCCTGCCGGATCTGGCGAAGCGGCAGCCTCAGCTGCCGCATTGTTAAAGGCGAGCGCATCCGCCAAACTGCGTTGCGTCGAGGGGCGCTTGCTCGTCATATATTGCGTTTTAGATTCGGGAAATTATATCAGCATGTGCGTCTTAGAAATACGAAGCGATAGTGATATTCACGGCTAAATTCGGTGCTCAAACGTGAACGTTATGAGCTCCGCCGTCAGCCATGGCTACCTCGTGGCTCGTACTATAGTCTCGTACACACGTGCATGTTATAATTTAATTTAATTTTATTTTTACATATGTTGCACATGTAGCTCAGGCAAAAGGCCAGATTTTTTACTTTTATTAATTTCTGAATAAACACGTCGCTTGTCACCTAGGGTCAAGAAATCGCGGTCATGACCAGACCCCCCTGTATTCATAGCACTGTATCTCTCTATGGAATAGGAATTTGGTAGGTCTGAGTAGCTAAAAAAAAAACAATTTGATTTATTGGCTTTCAGGAAAGTATATACATGACCATGAAAAAAAATTTTCCTTAGGTGCTATACGCGTTCTAGAAAAAGCTTACAACGCGATATATCGCGTTGTAATTAAAAAAAACACGGGTTAATTATGGTAGCTGCAGGCTCTGGCCGGGAGAGGCCTTTATAGTCTCCCAAACCGGCGCCTCTGAATGATTTCCAAGCGTATCTGTGGCGACTGTACCATGAGGCAGCCCTACGTACTGCACCCGTTATGCTTTTGCTATGCCGAAGCTTTATTGCACTCATAGGGGATGCCGGATCGTTTCGGCGGGTCCGGTTGTGCACCCTGTGGCATGCTTGTGGCACTACGCATGAGGGATGGGGGGGGGTCTCTGCCCGGGCCTGCCTGCCCGCTGTGCACACTCAGGGATTAAAAGCTCTTTTGACCTCTGTAACTCCCCAACGCAGCTCGCGTTTAATCAATGAATTAATGGTAGCTGCCTGCTGTTATCTTATTCGCGTTTGTCTCAGGAGTCGTTCAGGATGATGGAAAGGATTGGGGGTGGTCATGTGTAGCCGTGTATCGTCGTGTACATTAAAGATAGGGGCTGGTTGAAGCAAGACCTAGAAGGTTTAGCTAAAAGACAAACCCGCACCTGGTCAGTGCGTTTGTGCCTAGCGGCCAGGAGTGTTCAGTTGTAAGCACCACGGCTGCGGTCGCTCTCCCGCCATTCGTATTTGTGCACAAATGAGGCAATCATGCAAGCTATTTGTCCACAGATGTTATCGAATGCAACAATCCTACATGTCCACAAACACCTCATTCATGACGTCCTCAGGGGGGGCTAAGTCGTCATCCTCCAGCCAGTCGTCACCCTCCTCAACCCCACCACCCACCGCCGTTGGCCTGGCCCCCGATGCCACCTGGCGCTCCCTCGCCTGCTGCGCCGCCGCTGCCAGCAGCTCCTCCGTCACATCCTCCTCCTCCTCCTCCCCCCCCTCCTTGGGCTGTCCCTGCCCCTCAGGACCATCCTGAGAGGTGCGCTCGCCACGGTCAACGCCGTGACTACCCGGTGCCACGGAACGCATGCCGGCAAGGGCTGTCCCCGCGTTGCCAGCATCGCCGCCTCCCCTTCCAGTTGGCGCCCCGCCGCTGCTTCCTGCCGCATTGTTCCCCACAAGTGTGTCCCAGTCGTCGGCGCTGATCGGGCGGCCGCCGGTGTCGTCGCCGCCTCGCGCCGCGTCCACATCATCGTCGTTGCTGTCGTCGTTGTTGGCATCATCGGTGCCGGTCGCAGGTGGCGGCATCATGCCGTCCACAGGGTTGTCGGTCGGGTCATCAATGGGAAGCTCGCCGGTCTCGATCAGGCGGATCTCACGCAGGTTGGCCTGGACAAGGGTGGGAGGTGGCGGAGGCAAGGAGGGGCAGCAAGGGGGGGGGGGGAGCAAGTGCAAGGCGGTTCGTGAGTAGAAGGGGGGTAAGGAGTACATGTGGGGGGGGGTGAGGTCAAGAGGGGTAGCAAATGGTACCAAGGACCAGCACAGTAGCGACGAATAACAAGGAAGAGTCAGGGATGAATGGGGGGGGGGACAGAATGGCTATGCATACACCCCTAGCTCCACGTTTAACATGGGGTCCGGCCGACCCAGGGCTGCGATCTTAAACCTAAAATCAAATCCAGGGCTGACGATCTTAAAGTTGAGAGCGGTAGGATCTTAAACCTGATGCGGTATACATGAGTATATAATCTGTATCGCATACCACTGACCAGCCATTTGTACCAACTTTAAGATCTTTTTGCCCAAAACCAGCCCTGCGATCTTAAACCTGAAATTGCAAAATCCAGGGTCTCAAGATCTTAATCCTGGAAATCTTAAACGCGGGACTAGGGGTGTACATGCTGGTTAGTGAGGTTACCACAGTGGTGTGTAAGGTACTTGTAGCTGCTGTGCCCACCGCCGATGCCTGTGCTATGGCCATCGATTATGCAGCCTTCGCAATGGTCAACCCAGTGCATCGCAGACCCCGTCACATCCCATCCCGTATCGCATCCCATATCTCACTGAAAACCTTCACCCACCCATCCATGAAGCAAAGAATGTATCAATTGTCAACCCACCCCTTCTCTACCTTTGGCGCCCTTACCCGACATCCCTGCCTATGGCTTCGCAGAGCAACCACTTCTTGAAATCGTCGGATTCCACATCAACAGCCAGAGCAATGTCCTTGTGTCAGCAGATCTCCATGTATCACGCCCCCACTTGCCATCCTTCCGTACAGCTTGGCATTGCAGCCACTCAACAAGGGCGGGTGGTTTGCGAAACAGCGGTCTCTCCGCGTGACTGTAGCACCCGCCATATGCTTTTCTCTAACTATGGTACCCGTACCCAACATCCCTTTGTAAAGCAGCTGCGCGCGACCACTGCCCAAAGCAGATGAACTCCCATACAAAGATTGCAATAACATACTCTCTATCCATGGCCCGTACCCACACGCGCTTGGTCCCCTATCCATGGCAGCCGTACCCGCACACGCTTGGTGCCCCCGAGCTTCTCCAGCTCCTCCACAAACTCGGTGTAGCCCATGGTTGGCTTGAGCCGCTTGTGCCAATTATAGTACAGCGTCTCCAGCTTGGACAGGTCGCTGGCCTGGGGGAGCCAAGATCACGGGACAGGTGGCGATGCAGCAGGGAAGGAAATCCGAATTTATTCATACGCGCTTCTGGCTAAAGTAAATGCATATGGGAAGGGAGAGGAGGCAAGATACCAGATCAAAGGCGTGACAGAGTGCAGAAAAAAGGGTGATAGCAGGGGGGGTAACCAGGGGCGTAATAAACAGTGCAATAAGGATTGTGGTAAGGTGAGTAATAGGGGGCATGCTAGGGAGCATGATAGTGAGCATTAGAAGAAGTCTACATAGAAACATGCCAGCATATGCCTCGTTACAAAACATGCCCGCTAAACTTGTTTTCATAGGCAGTAAAATGGACATGCGGGAAATTAGTATGACGATTTAGGCTTCAGGTCGCAGGTCGGGCATCGCTTGCCGTTCGAGGGACGTACCTCGTGGCCTTCTCCCCTCAGTCGACCTTGCAACAACTTTGGAAACGTCTCGTACACATACAGGATACCGTTGGGCCCTACCAAGTCATCGACGCTCACTTTCTTCTTAGGCCTCTTTTTAATTGCCGTGGATTTGGGATCCGTGCCGGGGTCGGAGGCATTGACAGGCGAGGCCTGTGGTGCGCTGGTCCCGTCCTTCTTCTTGGGGCAATTTTTATACCAATGGCCCACACCGCCACAGTTTACGCAAGCACTGGGCTTCCGTGGCTCCGAGGGAGTGGCACTCGGTCCCCCCTTCCTCTTCGGGCAGTCCTTTAACCAATGCCCTGTATCCCCGCAGCCTAAGCACGCGTTGCTTTTTGCCACCGTGGCCATTACTTCTGGGAAATTTTCGGATGCGATAAATTACCAGGCCACTTCCGAACAGAAAGGACAATTTCTTCTAAGCAGCCCACAAACGTACTCGAAATTTAAGCAGGGCATCTCTAAACCACGTAAAGGTACATACAGAGGTAGGGTGGTCGACTGGCTGCCGGGTATAATGAACTGCGACAAGTGGACGCTTGTCGCCTCGAATCGTTTGCTCCTGGGCTAGAACTACGATCTATGAGTCGGGAGCTCTCGGATATTGTCTTTTCTGGGGCGATGGGAATCTGCAATGGCGGAATTCGGGCAGAGCCATACTGTAGCAAGCTGGCGTGCGTCCGTGTACAACACAAACTTGCCGCCAAATTTGAGCCTCGCCCTTTGCAATTCTGGCGCGGCGCATCTCAGCAACTGAGTGGAATGGCCGTATTCATGCGGAACTTAACCACCAGTACGAAACGTGCCACGTGGAATACGTAGGTGAAGACGGACTGCATGACAGCAGAAAAACCTTCAGCGAGCTAGGCGACTAATAATTCTCTTTTCTACTGTAGCAACATCCTATGTATCCCATTTCCCAAGGCACCTGGGCCTAGAGAGGGGCAAATAATAATGAAACCAACGTAAACGGAATCTCAAAGAGAACGAATTCTTAATAACCCGACATTTTTAATAATAGCTGCGTTGTCCTGTCTCGCTGCTTTTCTTTTTCACAAGGATGGTTCGCCATAACCAATTATCTAGGAAAGTGATATCCAGATAAGAAATGACCAATTGGATGAGTTGGTTTCATCCCGAGAGCGCCGAGGTCAGGAAATTAGTTCTGAAAGAGAGCGCATGCTTCTCGAGGTTGGAACCCCGACGGGGATGCAGACACGCCGGAATTTAAACTAGTTTTAAGGGCAAGTCGTAGGTTTTGAAGACACAAAATACTGGAGCAGGTTGGGTTTTGTTTGACAAAAGAATGCCCATTGATAAGCTTGGCCCTGCGGACTCTCCAACATCAATTAGAAGATAGAATAGGAGGGATGGCTACGGAGGCTCGCCGACCACCATCTCTTCGGCTGGACTCAGCTCGGTCTCCCAGAGACGCCGGCATCCCAAACTCTGCCCGAAATGCGGTGGGGTCTTCTGCCGTCTCCTCACCGCTAACGCGAAGCTTCTCTACGCCGCGCGTACCCCCGCGCTCCTCGCTGGTAGACACGTCGCCGAAAGAGCGGGCTTTCTCCAAGTCTGGCAAAAGCCCCCGGCAGGATCCTGCCGCATCCAGCAATGGGCTGTCGAAAGAAAGGGCGGCCGCGTTGATGCAGAAGCGACACGACATCATATCAGCCAGCAGGACGTCCCATCCGCATCGAATCGGCCGTTGGGATGTGAGTCATGGGTACTGCCTCTAGATAAGAGATGAAGCCTGAACCTATGGTTGCCTCGTACGTGGTACATTCTCGCCTTGAGGTGGACCGTAGGTAACCTTCGGTACCCGGCGCCAGGACTTCGGCGCCAACTGGCGCGCCCCGCCAAAAGTGCACCCCGGGCCCAGCCAAAAGGTACACTTGGGGCCGAATGGGGGGGGCATCCCCCCAACTTTGGCATGGCCACAAAACAAATCTTCTGAAGCTGAAATTTTGCAGCCAATTCAGTACGTCCACGGCGAGTTAGCCTGGTCAGTCAGCGTGATTTTTAGAGGTGGCTAGCTCAAGTTATCAATTTTGAGGCTAAACTTTTCATGGAAACATCCCCATGCAAACATGACAACCTAAAAAATAGTAAACCTTTTCTGTTTGACCTGGGGCTTTGAAAACAAGTTATCCACGGACGTAACACCCCTTCAGTGTCATAAAATGTGGGAGAAAGTCAAGCCAGGTGCCTCCTGGGAGCCAAAACCTATTTTTAGCTTCCGCAGCTTGCTAACTGCCACTTGCTAACTTGTAGAGGAAGATTTCAATTTGGGTGCCGTACACGCGATTCTGGATCCTCTTGATGAGACATTTCAGCTGAGCTATCACAAGCTTATACTAGATGGCTGCACATATGGTTACATTCACCCGCCCTGGCAGGGAGGGGGGTACCTACGGTCGACCTAAACATCGCTATTCCCGGTACAATTTCAATGTGGCTGCCACGCGTTCATGCGTGTGTCATCATGTGAGCGCAACCGTGTGTGCCCCATGATGTGTACTATATCTCGTATCGGTGTGATGATGTGTGTGCGATCATCCCCTCAGCCTACATCGCCAGCGTTTCTGAGTCCATGGCACCCGAACGTTGCTGCTTGAGCCCGTCCCCACCATGTCACGGTGGGCCGTCCAGCTGCCTCGACGCTCAACGGGCAGCTTGTATGCTCGTTACAGCTACAGTAGAGTACATCCTCGTAGTGTAACTGCGACTGCATAATCATGGACATGGCCGTGGAGTGACGCAGGATATATGTTATGTGTGCCGAGCTATAATCATCTTAGGCAATGTAGTTCACGGTTTGCAGACCCCATGACGGAAGGCTGCTTCGGCTGCTTCTCCACGGACCTGATGGGGGGACCATGGGGACCACGGTACGTGTACAGTGTCACTATACAGCTCACTATACAGTAGCACTATACAGTGTCACTAGACTGTGTCACTGAACGGTGTCACTATACGCTGTCACTATACAGTGTCACTGCACGGCATCACTATATAGTTGCACCACACAGTGTCACTATACAGTAGCACTATACTGTAGCACCCATTCATCTCCATCATCCCGAAAGGCTGGGTGTCTCATTGATACAAAGATATCCTCTACATCAACCCCCCCCCTCCCCAAACGCCTCTTCCCGGTCACCCGCAACCATGGTTCTCCCCCGCCACACACACACACACACACACACACACACACACACACACCTCACCTCCCTCTCCTTTTCTGTGTAGCAATCACTATATCCCTACACGCCCTCCCCTCTACCCCACTCCCATGGTACCTTCTTCATCCCACATCTCCCCTCCCCACTCCCCCAACGCCCTTCTCTCCCCCCCCCCCCCCTCCCTCCTCTCACCCGCCCCCCTCTTTTCAACCTCCCCCCAACCCCAACCCCCAACCCCAGGAGATGTCAGAGTTTGCGTGCCTGGCCACGGAGGACGCGTTCGCGCTAAAGAACAAAGCGCGCCAGGCGCAAGCAGAACAGTCTGCCGCCGCCGCCAGCACCGCCGCCGCCAACCTGACCGCCTCCTACCCCAGCGACACGGGCCGCTCCTTGTTCCACAATCACCCGGAGACGCGCCCCATCGGGTCCATGTCCCTCCTCGAGCGGTTGCGGACGACGGAACTGGGCCGGCCGAGCAGCGCGGTGGGGGCCAACGAGAGCTCCGGATTCAGCCCATCATCGACCGGATTCAGCCCATCGCCCGACCTTGGGAGGGGCCCCCACGCGTCCCCCCCAGTGCACACGGATCGACACGGGTCCCTGTCCCTTCGGCTACGGCTGGGCGGCAGCGGCGCCATGGGCAGCCGAGGCAGCAGCACAATAGGGGGCCCTGTGAGTCCGCGTGGGGCCAGCTTTAGTCCCGGCGGTCCCCCGCTCTCTCCTCGCTCCCCCGCCTCCCCTCCCTCACGCCGATGGGGCTCCACTGTTGGCTTCGGGGCCCACGGGGGGCGGGGCAGCGCCAGCCCTCGCCGCATGACAAACGCCAGCGGAAGAGGGTCGGTCAGCTCCGACGTGGGCATTACCCCGCAATCATGGGACGAGGTTGCGGGGGCAAAGGGGGGGGTTGCCAAGGGGGGGGCGGCAGGGGCGGGGTGCCTAGCACCCGGGTCAGCGCAGGGGCGGGCGGGGTGGCAGTTCCAGGGTGGGCGGGAGGCCTGGCCGACGTCCCCCACCGCGGGGGCGGGGCACCGCAAGAGCAAGCCGGCTTGGTCGGAGCTGAGAGCGATTGCCAAGAAGACAGGATGTGAGTGGCCCTAGTGAGGGGGTAGCAGTTGATGCCAGTTGTTAGGTCTTAGCAGGTAGATCCTAGTAGTTAGGGCCTGGTAGCTACGGAATGGTAGTCGCATGCATAAGAGTTAGGGCATATGTTTGGGAGCCTGTAGGGAGTTTTTTGAGGCAATCACTGGTAATAGGTGTGCAGGGCTCCAGACGCCAGTGAAGGGCTGCGTTGCTTTAGTTAGCGGCAGCATTGGAGAACTGAATAGGAAGTATATGGAGGCTGAATAGTAAGTACGTGGGGGGGAGCATGGCCGGCAGCATGGGATGTGGGTTGTCGGGGAAGAATGCTGGCTCAGGGCTACCATTGCAGTAACATTAGAGGCGAGGGGCAATTAAAGCTCTTTTGGGTGGGGGATTTGCTATGCGCATCTCTGGGTTATGAACAGTGTTGTTTGTGTGCCACTTGTCCTGTATCTATTGCCTCTCTTGATAGCATGCACAACGAGACAGCCAAATAGTTATGCAACAGTTTTTTTCCCTTTGTAAAATATCATCTGGCCATCGCCTAATGCCATGTGGCCATGTGTCTGATGGTATCTGGCCCATTCGTCTAATATCAACTGTCTCACTTAGTCACTTTATACATCATCATCTTCAGTGAGTGGGCTAGTAGTCATTTGTCTCCCAATGTACGTAACTGTCTCGCCTTTCGTCTCCCTTGTCATGCAATCTATTCACATGCATCCCGTGCCACGCAGTGTACGAGTCCACGCTCCGCACAATGCTCAAGTGCTTCCGGCACGCCATGGGGGCGGCCGGCAGTAACAGCGGCGCCAGCAGCGGGGCGGCCGCGAATGCTTCCACCGGCAATCGCGCCGCCAGCACACGCACCGGAGGTCCTGTCGTGCCCAGTACTCGACCCGATGCCGTCGTGGCCAATACCATGGGAACGGGGGGGGATGGTGGCGGCGGCAGCAGTACCAAAAGCAGTAATGGAAGCAGCAGTAACAATGGGGGGGGCCATGCCACCGACGGGACAAATGACGGGGCCGCCTCAACGAGTTCAGGGGCCGGGTTGACCCCCATCATCACCTCAGTGCCCGCATCCGCCACGTCACCAGGGGCGATCGGCTCGCTGGCATTGAACCGGGACCAGTTCCGGGCGCTCATGTTTGCCGAGGGGATCCGCAACCACAGCGCAGCGGACCACTTGTTCAGCGTGTTTGACGCGGCCAAGGACGGGCGCGTCACGTTTGAGAGCTATGCGACGCTCATCGGGCTGCTGCAGAATGGGGACGATGATGAACGCACAAGCAGTGAGTGACGAATGGTAGCAGTAGTGATGAATGGTGGCAGTGGGTGATGAATGGTGGCAGCAAGTGATGAATGGTGGCAGTGAGTGATGAATGGTGGCAGCAAGTGATGAATGGTGGCAGTGAGTGATGAATGGTGGCAGTGGGTGATGAATGGTGGCAGCAAGTGATGAATGGTGGCAGTGAGTGATGAATGGTGGCAGCAAGTGATGAATGGTGGCAGTGAGTGATGAATGGTGGCAGTGAGTGATGAATGGTAGCAGCGAGTGATGAATGGTGGCAGTGAGTGATGAATGGTAGCAGTGAGTGACGAATGGTAGCAGTGAGTGATGAATGGTAGCAGTGAGTGATGAATGGTGGCAGTGAGTGATGAATGGTAGCAGCGAGTGATGAATGGTGGCAGCGAGTGATGAATGGTGGCAGCGAGTGATGAATGGTGGCAGTGAGTGATGAATGGTAGCAGTGAGTGATGAATGGTGGCAGTGAGTGATGAATGGTAGCAGTGAGTGATGAATGGTAGCAGTGAGTGATGAATGGTAGCAGTGAGTGATGAATGGTGGCAGTGGGCGATGAATGGTGGCAGTAAGTGATGAATGGTAGCAGTGAGTGATGAATGGTGGCAGTAGTGATGAATGGTAGCAGTGAGTGATGAATGGTGGCAGTGAGTGATGAATGGTGGCAGTGGGCGATGAATGGTAGCAGTGAGTGATGAATGGTGGCAGTGGGCGATGAATGGTGGCAGTGAGTGATGAATGGTAGCAGTAGTGATGAATGGTGGCAGTGAGTGATGAATGGTAGCAGTGAGTGATGAATGGTGGCAGTGGGTGATGAATGGTGGCAGTGAGTGATGAATGGTGGCAGTAGTGATGAATGGTGGCAGTGAGTGATGAATGGTGGCAGTGAGTGATGAATGGTAGCAGTAAGTGATGAATGGTAGCAGTGAGTGATGAATGGTGGCAGTGAGTGATGAATGGTGGCAGTGAGTGATGAATGGTAGCAGCGAGTGATGAATGGTGGCAGTGAGTGATGAATGGTAGCAGCGAGTGATGAATGGTAGCAGTAGTGATGAATGGTGGCAGCGAGTGATGAATGGTGGCAGTGGGTGATGAATGGTAGCAGTGAGTGATGAATGGTAGCAGTAGTGATGAATGGTAGCAGTAGTGATGGATGGTAGCAGTGAGTGATGAATGGTAGCATGAGCAGCGAGTGACAAATGGTAGCAAGGGCAGTGACGAATGGTAGCACGAGCAGTGACGAATGGTAGCAGCGAGTGATGAATGGTGGCAGCGAGTGGTGAATGGTGGCAGTGAGTGATGAATGGTTGCAGTGAGTGATGAATGGTCGATGAATGGTAGCAGTGGTGACGAATGGTAGCAGTGAGTGACGAATGGTGGCAGTGAGTGATGAATGGTGGCAGTGGGTGATGAATGGTCGCAGTGGGCGGGGAATGGTAGCAGCGAGTGATGAATGGTGGCAGTGAGTGATGAATGGTGGCAGTGAGTGATGAATGGTGGCAGTGAGTGATGAATGGTGGCAGTGAGTGATGAATGGTAGCAGTGGGTGATGAATGGTGGCAGTGAGTGATGAATGGTGGCAGTGAGTGATGAATTGTAGCATTGAGTGATGAATGGTGGCAGTGAGTGATGAATGGTGGCAGTGAGTGATGAATGGTAGCAGCAAGTGATGAATGGTGGCAGTGAGTGATGAATGGTGGCAGTGAGTGATGAATGGTGGCAGTGGGTGATGAATGGTGGCAGTGAGTGATGAACGGTGGCAGTGAGTGATGAATGGTAGCAGCGAGTGATGAATGGTAGCTGTGAGTGATGAATGGGGAAAGTAGTGATGAATGGTAGCAGTGAGTGCTGAATGGTGGCAGTAGTGATGAATGGTGGCAGTGAGTGATGAATGGTGGCAGTGAGTGATGAATGGTCGCACTGGGCGAGGAATGGTAGCAGCGAGTGATGAATGGTGGCAGTAGTGATGAATGGTGGCAGTGAGTGATGAATGGTCCATGAATGGTAGCAGTGGTGACGAATGGTAGCAGTGAGTGACGAATGGTGGCAGCGAGTGATGAATGGTGGCAGTGAGCGATGAATGGTAGCAGTGAGTGAAGAATGGTAGCATTGAGTGATGAATTGTAGCATTGAGTGAAGAATGGTGGCAGTGAGTGATGAATTATAGCATTGAGTGATGAATGGTAGCAGTGAGTGATGAATGGTAGCAGTGAGTGAAGAATGGTGGCAGTGAGTGATGAATGGTAGCAGTGAGTGATGAATGTTAGCAGTGAGTGATGAATGGTGGCAGTGAGTGACGAATGGTGGCAGTGAGTGATGAATGGTGGCAGTGAGTGATGAATGGTGGCAGTGAGTGATGAATGGTAGCATTGAGTGATGAATGGTGGCAGCGAGTGGTGAATGGTAGCAGTGAGTGATGAATGGTAGCATTGAGTGATGAATGGTAGCAGTAGTGATGAATGGTAGCAGTGAGTGAAGAATGGTGGCAGTGAGTGATGAATGGTGGCAGCGAGTGATGAATGGTGGCAGTGAGTGATGAATGGTGGCAGCGAGTGGTGAATGGTAGCAGTGAGTGATGAATGGTTGCAGTGAGTGATGAATGGTCGATGAATGGTAGCAGTGAGTGATGAATGGTAGCAGTGGTGATGAATGGTGGCAGTGAGTGATGAATGGTGGCAGTGAGTGATGAATGGTAGCAGTGAGTGATGAATGGTGGCAGTGAGTGATGAATTGTAGCATTGAGTGAAGAATGGTGGCAGAGGGTGATGAATGGTGGCAGTGAATGATGAATGGTGGCAGTGAGTGATGAATGGTGGCAGTGAGTGATGAATTGTAGCATTGAGTGAAGAATGGTGGCAGAGGGTGATGAATGGTGGCAGTGAATGATGAATGGTTGCAGTGAGTGATGAATGGTGGCAGTGAGTGATGAATGGTGGCAGTGAGTGATGAATGGTAGCAGTGAGTGATGAATGGTGGCAGTGAGTGTTGAATGGTAGCAGTAGTGATGAATGGTAGCAGTGAGTGATGAATGGGGGCAGTGAGTGATGAATGGTGGCAGTAGTGATGAATGGTGGCAGTGAGTGATGAATGGTGGCAGCGAGTGGTGAATGGTAGCAGTGAGTGATGAATGGTGGCAGTGAGTGATGAATTGTAGCATTGAGTGAAGAATGGTGGCAGAGGGTGATGAATGGTGGCAGTGAATGATGAATGGTGGCAGTGAGTGATGAATGGTGGCAGTGGTTGATGAATGGTAGCTGTGAGTGATGAATGGTGGCAGCGAGTGGTGAATGGTAGCAGTGAGTGATGAATGGTGGCAGTGAGTGATGAATGGTGGCAGTGAGTGATGAATGGTGGCAGTGAGTGATGAATGGTAGCAGTGAGTGATGAATGGTGGCAGTGAGTGATGAATGGTGGCAGTAGTGATGAATGGTGGCAGTGAGTGATGAATGGTGGCAGTGAGTGATGAATGGTGGCAGTAGTGATGAATGGTGGCAGTGAGTGATGAATGGTGGCAGTGAGTGATGAATGGTGGCAGTAGTGATGAATGGTGGCAGTGAGTGATGAATGATGGCAGTGAGTGATGAATGGTGGCAGTAGTGATGAATGGTGGCAGTGAGTGATGAATGGTGGCAGTGAGTGATGAATGGTGGCAGTGAGTGATGAATGGTAGCATTGAGTGATGAATGGTGGCAGTGAGTGACGAATGGTGGCAGTGAGTGATGAATGGTGGCAGTGAGTGATGAATGGTGGCAGTGAGTGATGAATGGTAGCATTGAGTGATGAATGGTGGCAGCGAGTGGTGAATGGTAGCAGTGAGTGATGAATGGTAGCAGTGAGTGTTGAATGGTAGCAGTAGTGATGAATGGTAGCAGTGAGTGATGAATGGTAGCAGTGAGTGATGAATGGTGGCAGTAGTGATGAATGGTGGCAGTGAGTGATGAATGGTGGCAGCGAGTGGTGAATGGTAGCAGTGAGTGATGAATGGTGGCAGTGAGTGATGAATTGTAGCATTGAGTGAAGAATGGTGGCAGAGGGTGATGAATGGTGGCAGTGAATGATGAATGGTGGCAGTGAGTGATGAATGGTGGCAGTGGTTGATGAATGGTAGCTGTGAGTGATGAATGGTGGCAGCGAGTGGTGAATGGTAGCAGTGAGTGATGAATGGTGGCAGTGAGTGATGAATGGTGGCAGTGAGTGATGAATGGTGGCAGTGAGTGATGAATGGTAGCAGTGAGTGATGGATGGTAGCAGTAAGTGATGAATGGTAGCAGTGAGTGAAGAATGGTGGCAGTGGGTGATGAATGGTGGCAGTGAGTGATGAATGGTGGCAGTGAGTGATGAATGGTGGCAGTGAGTGATGAATGGTAGCAGTGAGTGATGAATGGTGGCAGTGAGTGATGAATGGTAGCAGTAGTGATGAATGGTAGCAGTGAGTGATGAATGGTGGCAGTGAGTGATGAATGGTGGCAGTAGTGATGAATGGTGGCAGTGAGTGATGAATGGTGGCAGTGAGTGATGAATGGTGGCAGTGAGTGATGAATGGTGGCAGTGAGTGGTGAATGGTAGCAGTGAGTGATGAATGGTGGCAGTGAGTGATGAATGGTAGCAGTGAGTGAAGAATGGTGGCAGTGAGTGATGAATGGTGGCAGTGAGTGATGAATGGTGGCAGTAGTGATGAATGGTGGCAGTGGTGATGAATGGTAGCAGTGAGTGATGAATGGTGGCAGTAGTGATGAATGGTGGCAGTGAGTGATGAATGGTGGCAGTGAGTGATGAATGGTGGCAGTAGTGATGAATGGTGGCAGTGAGTGATGAATGGTAGCAGTGAGTGATGAATGGTGGCAGTAGTGATGAATGGTGGCAGTGAGTGATGAATGGTGGCAGTGAGTGATGAATGGTGGCAGTGAGTGATGAATGGTGGCAGTGAGTGATGAATGGTGGCAGTGAGTGATGAATGGTAGCAGTGAGTGATGAATGGTGGCAGCGAGTGATGAATGGTAGCAGTGAGTGATGAATGGTGGCAGTGAGTGATGAATGGTGGCAGTGAGTGATGAATGGTGGCAGTGAGTGATGAATGGTGGCAGTGAGTGATGAATGGTGGCAGTGAGTGATGAATGGTGGCAGTGAGTGATGAATGGTGGCAGTGAGTGATGAATGGTGGCAGTAGTGATGAATGGTGGCAGTGAGTGATGAATGGTGGCAGTGAGTGATGAATGGTAGCAGTAGTGATGAATGGTAGCAGTGAGTGATGAATGGTGGCAGTGAGTGATGAATGGTGGCAGTGAGTGATGAATGGTAGCAGTGAGTGATGAATGGTGGCAGTGAGTGATGAATGGTAGCAGTGAGTGATGAATGGTGGCAGTAGTGATGAATGGTAGCAGTGAGTGATGAATGGTGGCAGCGAGTGATGAATGGTGGCAGTGAGTGATGAATGGTAGCAGCGAGTGATGAATGGTAGCAGTAGTGATGAATGGTGGCAGCGAGTGATGAATGGTGGCAGTGAGTGATGAATGGTAGCAGTGAGTGATGAATGGTAGCAGTAGTGATGAATGGTAGCAGTAGTGATGAATGGTAGCAGTGAGTGATGAATGGTGGCAGTGAGTGATGAATGGTGGCAGTGGTGATGAATGGTGGCAGTGAGTGATGAATGGTGGCAGTAGTGATGAATGGTGGCAGTGAGTGATGAATGGTGGCAGTGAGTGATGAATGGTAGCAGTAGTGATGAATGGTAGCAGTGAGTGATGAATGGTGGCAGTGAGTGATGAATGGTGGCAGTGAGTGATGAATGGTAGCAGTGAGTGATGAATGGTGGCAGTGAGTGATGAATGGTAGCAGTGAGTGATGAATGGTGGCAGTGAGTGATGAATGGTAGCAGTGAGTGACGAATGGTAGCAGTGAGTGATGAATGGTAGCAGTGAGTGATGAATGGTGGCAGTGAGTGATGAATGGTAGCAGTGAGTGATGAATGGTAGCAGTGAGTGATGAATGGTGGCAGTAGTGATGAATGGTGGCAGTGAGTGATGAATGGTAGCAGTGAGTGATGAATGGTGGCAGTGAGTGATGAATGGTAGCAGTGAGTGATGAATGGTAGCAGTGAGTGATGAATGGTAGCAGTGAGTGATGAATGGTGGCAGTGGGCGATGAATGGTGGCAGTAAGTGATGAATGGTAGCAGTGAGTGATGAATGGTGGCAGTAGTGATGAATGGTAGCAGTGAGTGATGAATGGTGGCAGTGAGTGATGAATGGTGGCAGTGGCGATGAATGGTAGCAGTGAGTGATGAATGGTGGCAGTGAGTGATGAATGGTGGCAGTGAGTGATGAATGGTAGCAGTAGTGATGAATGGTGGCAGTGAGTGATGAATGGTAGCAGTGAGTGATGAATGGTGGCAGTGAGTGATGAATGGTGGCAGTGAGTGATGAATGGTGGCAGTGGGTGATGAATGGTGGCAGTGAGTGATGAATGGTGGCAGTAGTGATGAATGGTGGCAGTGAGTGATGAATGGTGGCAGTGAGTGATGAATGGTAGCAGTAAGTGATGAATGGTAGCAGTGAGTGATGAATGGTGGCAGTGAGTGATGAATGGTGGCAGTGAGTGATGAATGGTAGCAGCGAGTGATGAATGGTGGCAGTGAGTGATGAATGGTAGCAGCGAGTGATGAATGGTAGCAGTAGTGTTGAATGGTAGCAGTGAGTGATGAATGGTGGCAGCGAGTGATGAATGGTGGCAGTGAGTGATGAATGGTAGCAGCGAGTGATGAATGGTAGCAGTAGTGATGAATGGTGGCAGTGAGTGATGAATGGTGGCAGTGAGTGATGAATGGTAGCAGTGAGTGATGAATGGTAGCAGTAGTGATGAATGGTAGCAGTAGTGATGGATGGTAGCAGTGGGTGATGAATGGTGGCAGTGAGTGATGAATGGTGGCAGTGGGTGATGAATGGTGGCAGTGAGTGATGAATGGTGGCAGTAGTGATGAATGGTGGCAGTGAGTGATGAATGGTGGCAGTGAGTGATGAATGGTAGCAGTAAGTGATGAATGGTAGCAGTGAGTGATGAATGGTGGCAGTGAGTGATGAATGGTGGCAGTGAGTGATGAATGGTAGCAGTGAGTGATGAATGGTGGCAGTGAGTGATGAATGGTAGCAGCGAGTGATGAATGGTGGCAGTGAGTGATGAATGGTAGCAGTGAGTGATGAATGGTAGCAGTGAGTGATGAATGGTAGCAGTGAGTGATGAATGGTGGCAGTGAGTGATGAATGGTAGCAGCGAGTGATGAATGGTGGCAGCGAGTGATGAATGGTGGCAGCGAGTGATGAATGGTGGCAGTGAGTGATGAATGGTAGCAGTGAGTGATGAATGGTGGCAGTGAGTGATGAATGGTAGCAGTGAGTGATGAATGGTAGCAGTGAGTGATGAATGGTAGCAGTGAGTGATGAATGGTGGCAGTGGGCGATGAATGGTGGCAGTAGTGATGAATGGTAGCAGTGAGTGATGAATGGTGGCAGTAGTGATGAATGGTAGCAGTGAGTGATGAATGGTGGCAGTGAGTGATGAATGGTGGCAGTGGGATGAATGGTAGCAGTGAGTGATGAATGGTGGCAGTGGGCGATGAATGGTGGCAGTGAGTGATGAATGGTAGCAGTAGTGATGAATGGTGGCAGTGAGTGATGAATGGTAGCAGTGAGTGATGAATGGTGGCAGTGGGTGATGAATGGTGGCAGTGAGTGATGAATGGTGGCAGTAGTGATGAATGGTGGCAGTGAGTGATGAATGGTGGCAGTGAGTGATGAATGGTAGCAGTAAGTGATGAATGGTAGCAGTGAGTGATGAATGGTGGCAGTGAGTGATGAATGGTGGCAGTGAGTGATGAATGGTAGCAGCGAGTGATGAATGGTGGCAGTGAGTGATGAATGGTAGCAGCGAGTGATGAATGGTAGCAGTAGTGATGAATGGTGGCAGCGAGTGATGAATGGTGGCAGTGGGTGATGAATGGTAGCAGTGAGTGATGAATGGTAGCAGTAGTGATGAATGGTAGCAGTAGTGATGGATGGTAGCAGTGAGTGATGAATGGTAGCATGAGCAGCGAGTGACAAATGGTAGCAAGGGCAGTGACGAATGGTAGCACGAGCAGTGACGAATGGTAGCAGCGAGTGATGAATGGTGGCAGCGAGTGGTGAATGGTGGCAGTGAGTGATGAATGGTTGCAGTGAGTGATGAATGGTCGATGAATGGTAGCAGTGGTGACGAATGGTAGCAGTGAGTGACGAATGGTGGCAGTGAGTGATGAATGGTGGCAGTGGGTGATGAATGGTCGCAGTGGGCGGGGAATGGTAGCAGCGAGTGATGAATGGTGGCAGTGAGTGATGAATGGTGGCAGTGAGTGATGAATGGTGGCAGTGAGTGATGAATGGTGGCAGTGAGTGATGAATGGTAGCAGTGGGTGATGAATGGTGGCAGTGAGTGATGAATGGTGGCAGTGAGTGATGAATTGTAGCATTGAGTGATGAATGGTGGCAGTGAGTGATGAATGGTGGCAGTGAGTGATGAATGGTAGCAGCAAGTGATGAATGGTGGCAGTGAGTGATGAATGGTGGCAGTGAGTGATGAATGGTGGCAGTGGGTGATGAATGGTGGCAGTGAGTGATGAACGGTGGCAGTGAGTGATGAATGGTAGCAGCGAGTGATGAATGGTAGCTGTGAGTGATGAATGGGGAAAGTAGTGATGAATGGTAGCAGTGAGTGCTGAATGGTGGCAGTAGTGATGAATGGTGGCAGTGAGTGATGAATGGTGGCAGTGAGTGATGAATGGTCGCACTGGGCGAGGAATGGTAGCAGCGAGTGATGAATGGTGGCAGTAGTGATGAATGGTGGCAGTGAGTGATGAATGGTCCATGAATGGTAGCAGTGGTGACGAATGGTAGCAGTGAGTGACGAATGGTGGCAGCGAGTGATGAATGGTGGCAGTGAGCGATGAATGGTAGCAGTGAGTGAAGAATGGTAGCATTGAGTGATGAATTGTAGCATTGAGTGAAGAATGGTGGCAGTGAGTGATGAATTATAGCATTGAGTGATGAATGGTAGCAGTGAGTGATGAATGGTAGCAGTGAGTGAAGAATGGTGGCAGTGAGTGATGAATGGTAGCAGTGAGTGATGAATGTTAGCAGTGAGTGATGAATGGTGGCAGTGAGTGACGAATGGTGGCAGTGAGTGATGAATGGTGGCAGTGAGTGATGAATGGTGGCAGTGAGTGATGAATGGTAGCATTGAGTGATGAATGGTGGCAGCGAGTGGTGAATGGTAGCAGTGAGTGATGAATGGTAGCATTGAGTGATGAATGGTAGCAGTAGTGATGAATGGTAGCAGTGAGTGAAGAATGGTGGCAGTGAGTGATGAATGGTGGCAGCGAGTGATGAATGGTGGCAGTGAGTGATGAATGGTGGCAGCGAGTGGTGAATGGTAGCAGTGAGTGATGAATGGTTGCAGTGAGTGATGAATGGTCGATGAATGGTAGCAGTGAGTGATGAATGGTAGCATGGTGATGAATGGTGGCAGTGAGTGATGAATGGTGGCAGTGAGTGATGAATGGTAGCAGTGAGTGATGAATGGTGGCAGTGAGTGATGAATTGTAGCATTGAGTGAAGAATGGTGGCAGAGGGTGATGAATGGTGGCAGTGAATGATGAATGGTGGCAGTGAGTGATGAATGGTGGCAGTGAGTGATGAATTGTAGCATTGAGTGAAGAATGGTGGCAGAGGGTGATGAATGGTGGCAGTGAATGATGAATGGTTGCAGTGAGTGATGAATGGTGGCAGTGAGTGATGAATGGTGGCAGTGAGTGATGAATGGTAGCAGTGAGTGATGAATGGTGGCAGTGAGTGTTGAATGGTAGCAGTAGTGATGAATGGTAGCAGTGAGTGATGAATGGGGGCAGTGAGTGATGAATGGTGGCAGTAGTGATGAATGGTGGCAGTGAGTGATGAATGGTGGCAGCGAGTGGTGAATGGTAGCAGTGAGTGATGAATGGTGGCAGTGAGTGATGAATTGTAGCATTGAGTGAAGAATGGTGGCAGAGGGTGATGAATGGTGGCAGTGAATGATGAATGGTGGCAGTGAGTGATGAATGGTGGCAGTGGTTGATGAATGGTAGCTGTGAGTGATGAATGGTGGCAGCGAGTGGTGAATGGTAGCAGTGAGTGATGAATGGTGGCAGTGAGTGATGAATGGTGGCAGTGAGTGATGAATGGTGGCAGTGAGTGATGAATGGTAGCAGTGAGTGATGAATGGTGGCAGTGAGTGATGAATGGTGGCAGTAGTGATGAATGGTGGCAGTGAGTGATGAATGGTGGCAGTGAGTGATGAATGGTGGCAGTAGTGATGAATGGTGGCAGTGAGTGATGAATGGTGGCAGTGAGTGATGAATGGTGGCAGTAGTGATGAATGGTGGCAGTGAGTGATGAATGATGGCAGTGAGTGATGAATGGTGGCAGTAGTGATGAATGGTGGCAGTGAGTGATGAATGGTGGCAGTGAGTGATGAATGGTGGCAGTGAGTGATGAATGGTAGCATTGAGTGATGAATGGTGGCAGTGAGTGACGAATGGTGGCAGTGAGTGATGAATGGTGGCAGTGAGTGATGAATGGTGGCAGTGAGTGATGAATGGTAGCATTGAGTGATGAATGGTGGCAGCGAGTGGTGAATGGTAGCAGTGAGTGATGAATGGTAGCAGTGAGTGTTGAATGGTAGCAGTAGTGATGAATGGTAGCAGTGAGTGATGAATGGTAGCAGTGAGTGATGAATGGTGGCAGTAGTGATGAATGGTGGCAGTGAGTGATGAATGGTGGCAGCGAGTGGTGAATGGTAGCAGTGAGTGATGAATGGTGGCAGTGAGTGATGAATTGTAGCATTGAGTGAAGAATGGTGGCAGAGGGTGATGAATGGTGGCAGTGAATGATGAATGGTGGCAGTGAGTGATGAATGGTGGCAGTGGTTGATGAATGGTAGCTGTGAGTGATGAATGGTGGCAGCGAGTGGTGAATGGTAGCAGTGAGTGATGAATGGTGGCAGTGAGTGATGAATGGTGGCAGTGAGTGATGAATGGTGGCAGTGAGTGATGAATGGTAGCAGTAGTGATGGATGGTAGCAGTAAGTGATGAATGGTAGCATTGAGTGAAGAATGGTGGCAGAGGGTGATGAATGGTGGCAGTGAATGATGAATGGTGGCAGTGAGTGATGAATGGTGGCAGTGAGTGATGAATGGTAGCATTGAGTGATGAATGGTGGCAGCGAGTGGTGAATGGTAGCAGTGAGTGATGAATGGTAGCAGTGAGTGTTGAATGGTAGCAGTAGTGATGAATGGTAGCAGTGAGTGATGAATGGGGGCAGTGAGTGATGAATGGTGGCAGTAGTGATGAATGGTGGCAGTGAGTGATGAATGGTGGCAGCGAGTGGTGAATGGTAGCAGTGAGTGATGAATGGTGGCAGTGAGTGATGAATTGTAGCATTGAGTGAAGAATGGTGGCAGAGGGTGATGAATGGTGGCAGTGAATGATGAATGGTGGCAGTGAGTGATGAATGGTGGCAGTGGTTGATGAATGGTAGCTGTGAGTGATGAATGGTGGCAGCGAGTGGTGAATGGTAGCAGTGAGTGATGAATGGTGGCAGTGAGTGATGAATGGTGGCAGTGAGTGATGAATGGTGGCAGTGAGTGATGAATGGTAGCAATAGTGATGGATGGTAGCAGTAAGTGATGAATGGTAGCATTGAGTGAAGAATGGTGGCAGAGGGTGATGAATGGTGGCAGTGAATGATGAATGGTGGCAGTGAGTGATGAATGGTGGCAGTGGTTGATGAATGGTAGCTGTGAGTGATGAATGGTGGCAGCGAGTGGTGAATGGTAGCAGTGAGTGATGAATGGTGGCAGTGAGTGATGAATGGTGGCAGTGAGTGATGAATGGTGGCAGTGAGTGATGAATGGTCGATTAATGGTAGCAGTGGTGACGAATTGTAGCATTGAGTGATGAATGGTAGCAGTGAGTGATGAATGGTGGCAGTGAGTGATGAATGGTGGCAGTAGTGATGAATGGTGGCAGTAGTGATGAATGGTAGCAGTAGTGATGGATGGTAGCAGTAAGTGATGAATGGTAGCAGTGAGTGATGAATGGTAGCAGTGAGTGATGAATGGTAGCAGTGAGTGATGAATGGTGGCAGTGGGTGATGAATGGTAGCAGTGAGTGATGAATGGTGGCAGTGAGTGATGAATGGTGGCAGTAGTGATGAATGGTGGCAGTGAGTGATGAATGGTGGCAGTGAGTGATGAATTGTAGCATTGAGTGAAGAATGGTGGCAGAGGGTGATGAATGGTGGCAGTGAATGATGAATGGTGGCAGTGAGTGATGAATGGTGGCAGTGGTTGATGAATGGTAGCTGTGAGTGATGAATGGTGGCAGCGAGTGGTGAATGGTAGCAGTGAGTGATGAATGGTGGCAGTGAGTGATGAATGGTGGCAGTGAGTGATGAATGGTGGCAGTGAGTGATGAATGGTAGCAGTAGTGATGGATGGTAGCAGTAAGTGATGAATGGTAGCATTGAGTGAAGAATGGTGGCAGAGGGTGATGAATGGTGGCAGTGAATGATGAATGGTGGCAGTGAGTGATGAATGGTGGCAGTGGTTGATGAATGGTAGCTGTGAGTGATGAATGGTGGCAGCGAGTGGTGAATGGTAGCAGTGAGTGATGAATGGTGGCAGTGAGTGATGAATGGTGGCAGTGAGTGATGAATGGTGGCAGTGAGTGATGAATGGTCGATTAATGGTAGCAGTGGTGACGAATTGTAGCATTGAGTGATGAATGGTAGCAGTGAGTGATGAATGGTGGCAGTGAGTGATGAATGGTGGCAGTAGTGATGAATGGTGGCAGTAGTGATGAATGGTAGCAGTAGTGATGGATGGTAGCAGTAAGTGATGAATGGTAGCAGTGAGTGATGAATGGTAGCAGTGAGTGATGAATGGTAGCAGTGAGTGATGAATGGTGGCAGTGGGTGATGAATGGTAGCAGTGAGTGATGAATGGTGGCAGTGAGTGATGAATGGTGGCAGTAGTGATGAATGGTGGCAGTGAGTGATGAATGGTGGCAGTGAGTGATGAATGGTGGCAGTAGTGATGAATGGTGGCAGTGAGTGATGAATGATGGCAGTGAGTGATGAATGGTGGCAGTAGTGATGAATGGTGGCAGTGAGTGATGAATGGTGGCAGTGAGTGATGAATGGTAGCATTGAGTGATGAATGGTGGCAGTGAGTGACGAATGGTAGCAGTGAGTGAGGAATGGTGGCAGTGGGCGATGAATGGTAGCAGTGAGTGGTGAATGGTAGCAGTGAGTGATGAATGGTGGCAGTGAGTGATGAATGGTGGCAGTAGTGATGAATGGTGGCAGTGAGTGATGAATGGTGGCAGTGAGTGATGAATGGTGGCAGTAGTGATGAATGGTGGCAGTGAGTGATGAATGGTGGCAGTGAGTGATGAATGGTGGCAGTAGTGATGAATGGTGGCAGTGAGTGATGAATGATGGCAGTGAGTGATGAATGGTGGCAGTAGTGATGAATGGTGGCAGTGAGTGATGAATGGTGGCAGTGAGTGATGAATGGTGGCAGTGAGTGATGAATGGTAGCATTGAGTGATGAATGGTGGCAGTGAGTGACGAATGGTAGCAGTGAGTGATGAATGGTGGCAGTGGGTGATGAATGGTAGCAGTGAGTGATGAATGGTGGCAGTGAGTGATGAATGGTGGCAGTAGTGATGAATGGTGGCAGTGAGTGATGAATGGTGGCAGTGAGTGATGAATGGTGGCAGTGAGTGATGAATGGTGGCAGTGGGTGATGAATGGTGGCAGTGAGTGATGAATGGTGGCAGTAGTGATGAATGGTGGCAGTGAGTGATGAATGGTGGCAGTGAGTGATGAATGGTAGCAGTAAGTGATGAATGGTAGCAGTGAGTGATGAATGGTGGCAGTGAGTGATGAATGGTGGCAGTGAGTGATGAATGGTAGCAGCGAGTGATGAATGGTGGCAGTGAGTGATGAATGGTAGCAGCGAGTGATGAATGGTAGCAGTAGTGTTGAATGGTAGCAGTGAGTGATGAATGGTGGCAGCGAGTGATGAATGGTGGCAGTGAGTGATGAATGGTAGCAGCGAGTGATGAATGGTAGCAGTAGTGATGAATGGTGGCAGCGAGTGATGAATGGTGGCAGTGAGTGATGAATGGTAGCAGTGAGTGATGAATGGTAGCAGTAGTGATGAATGGTAGCAGTAGTGATGGATGGTAGCAGTGAGTGATGAATGGTAGCATGAGCAGCGAGTGACAAATGGTAGCAAGGGCAGTGACGAATGGTAGCACGAGCAGTGACGAATGGTAGCAGTGATGAATGGTGGCAGCGAGTGATGAATGGTGGCAGTGAGTGATGAATGGTTGCAGTGAGTGATGAATGGTCGATGAATGGTAGCAGTGGTGACGAATGGTAGCAGTGAGTGACGAATGGTGGCAGTGAGTGATGAATGGTGGCAGTGGTGATGAATGGTCGCAGTGGGCGGGAATGGTAGCAGCGAGTGATGAATGGTGGCAGTGGGCGATGAATGGTGGCAGTGAGTGATGAATGGTGGCAGTGAGTGATGGATGGTGGCAGTGAGTGATGAATGGTGGCAGTGGGTGATGAATGGTGGCAGTGAGTGATGAATGGTGGCAGTGAGTGATGAATGGTGGCAGTGGGTGATGAATGGTAGCTGTGAGTGATGAATGGGGAAAGTAGTGATGAATGGTAGCAGTGAGTGCTGAATGGTGGCAGTAGTGATGAATGGTGGCAGTGAGTGATGAATGGTGGCAGTGAGTGATGAATGGTCGCACTGGGCGAGGAATGGTAGCAGCGAGTGATGAATGGTGGCAGTGGGTGATGAATGGTAGCAGTGAGTGATGAATGGTGGCAGTGAGTGATGAATGGTGGCAGTAGTGATGAATGGTGGCAGTGAGTGATGAATGGTGGCAGTGAGTGATGAATTGTAGCATTGAGTGAAGAATGGTGGCAGAGGGTGATGAATGGTGGCAGTGAATGATGAATGGTGGCAGTGAGTGATGAATGGTGGCAGTGGTTGATGAATGGTAGCTGTGAGTGATGAATGGTGGCAGCGAGTGGTGAATGGTAGCAGTGAGTGATGAATGGTGGCAGTGAGTGATGAATGGTGGCAGTGAGTGATGAATGGTGGCAGTGAGTGATGAATGGTAGCAGTAGTGATGGATGGTAGCAGTAAGTGATGAATGGTAGCATTGAGTGAAGAATGGTGGCAGAGGGTGATGAATGGTGGCAGTGAATGATGAATGGTGGCAGTGAGTGATGAATGGTGGCAGTGGTTGATGAATGGTAGCTGTGAGTGATGAATGGTGGCAGCGAGTGGTGAATGGTAGCAGTGAGTGATGAATGGTGGCAGTGAGTGATGAATGGTGGCAGTGAGTGATGAATGGTGGCAGTGAGTGATGAATGGTCGATTAATGGTAGCAGTGGTGACGAATTGTAGCATTGAGTGATGAATGGTAGCAGTGAGTGATGAATGGTGGCAGTGAGTGATGAATGGTGGCAGTAGTGATGAATGGTGGCAGTAGTGATGAATGGTAGCAGTAGTGATGGATGGTAGCAGTAAGTGATGAATGGTAGCAGTGAGTGATGAATGGTAGCAGTGAGTGATGAATGGTAGCAGTGAGTGATGAATGGTGGCAGTGGGTGATGAATGGTAGCAGTGAGTGATGAATGGTGGCAGTGAGTGATGAATGGTGGCAGTAGTGATGAATGGTGGCAGTGAGTGATGAATGGTGGCAGTGAGTGATGAATGGTGGCAGTAGTGATGAATGGTGGCAGTGAGTGATGAATGATGGCAGTGAGTGATGAATGGTGGCAGTAGTGATGAATGGTGGCAGTGAGTGATGAATGGTGGCAGTGAGTGATGAATGGTAGCATTGAGTGATGAATGGTGGCAGTGAGTGACGAATGGTAGCAGTGAGTGAGGAATGGTGGCAGTGGCGATGAATGGTAGCAGTGAGTGGTGAATGGTAGCAGTGAGTGATGAATGGTGGCAGTGAGTGATGAATGGTGGCAGTAGTGATGAATGGTGGCAGTGAGTGATGAATGGTGGCAGTGAGTGATGAATGGTGGCAGTAGTGATGAATGGTGGCAGTGAGTGATGAATGGTGGCAGTGAGTGATGAATGGTGGCAGTAGTGATGAATGGTGGCAGTGAGTGATGAATGATGGCAGTGAGTGATGAATGGTGGCAGTAGTGATGAATGGTGGCAGTGAGTGATGAATGGTGGCAGTGAGTGATGAATGGTGGCAGTGAGTGATGAATGGTAGCATTGAGTGATGAATGGTGGCAGTGAGTGACGAATGGTAGCAGTGAGTGATGAATGGTGGCAGTGGGTGATGAATGGTAGCAGTGAGTGATGAATGGTGGCAGTGAGTGATGAATGGTGGCAGTAGTGATGAATGGTGGCAGTGAGTGATGAATGGTGGCAGTGAGTGATGAATGGTGGCAGTGAGTGATGAATGGTGGCAGTGGGTGATGAATGGTGGCAGTGAGTGATGAATGGTGGCAGTAGTGATGAATGGTGGCAGTGAGTGATGAATGGTGGCAGTGAGTGATGAATGGTAGCAGTAAGTGATGAATGGTAGCAGTGAGTGATGAATGGTGGCAGTGAGTGATGAATGGTGGCAGTGAGTGATGAATGGTAGCAGCGAGTGATGAATGGTGGCAGTGAGTGATGAATGGTAGCAGCGAGTGATGAATGGTAGCAGTAGTGTTGAATGGTAGCAGTGAGTGATGAATGGTGGCAGCGAGTGATGAATGGTGGCAGTGAATGATGAATGGTAGCAGCGAGTGATGAATGGTAGCAGTAGTGATGAATGGTGGCAGCGAGTGATGAATGGTGGCAGTGAGTGATGAATGGTAGCAGTGAGTGATGAATGGTAGCAGTAGTGATGAATGGTAGCAGTAGTGATGGATGGTAGCAGTGAGTGATGAATGGTAGCATGAGCAGCGAGTGACAAATGGTAGCAAGGGCAGTGACGAATGGTAGCACGAGCAGTGACGAATGGTAGCAGCGAGTGATGAATGGTGGCAGCGAGTGGTGAATGGTGGCAGTGAGTGATGAATGGTTGCAGTGAGTGATGAATGGTCGATGAATGGTAGCAGTGGTGACGAATGGTAGCAGTGAGTGACGAATGGTGGCAGTGAGTGATGAATGGTGGCAGTGGGTGATGAATGGTCGCAGTGGGCGGGGAATGGTAGCAGCGAGTGATGAATGGTGGCAGTGGGCGATGAATGGTGGCAGTGAGTGATGAATGGTGGCAGTGAGTGATGGATGGTGGCAGTGAGTGATGAATGGTGGCAGTGGGTGATGAATGGTGGCAGTGAGTGATGAATGGTGGCAGTGAGTGATGAATGGTGGCAGTGGGTGATGAATGGTAGCTGTGAGTGATGAATGGGGAAAGTAGTGATGAATGGTAGCAGTGAGTGCTGAATGGTGGCAGTAGTGATGAATGGTGGCAGTGAGTGATGAATGGTGGCAGTGAGTGATGAATGGTCGCACTGGGCGAGGAATGGTAGCAGCGAGTGATGAATGGTGGCAGTAGTGATGAATGGTGGCAGTGAGTGATGAATGGTCCATGAATGGTAGCAGTGGTGACGAATGGTAGCAGTGAGTGACGAATGGTGGCAGCGAGTGATGAATGGTGGCAGTGAGCGATGAATGGTAGCAGTGAGTGAAGAATGGTAGCATTGAGTGATGAATTGTAGCATTGAGTGAAGAATGGTGGCAGTGAGTGATGAATGGTAGCATTGAGTGATGAATGGTAGCAGTGAGTGATGAATGGTAGCAGTGAGTGAAGAATGGTGGCAGTGAGTGATGAATGGTAGCAGTGAGTGATGAATGTTAGCAGTGAGTGATGAATGGTGGCAGTGAGTGACGAATGGTGGCAGTGAGTGATGAATGGTGGCAGTGAGTGATGAATGGTGGCAGTGAGTGATGAATGGTAGCATTGAGTGATGAATGGTGGCAGCGAGTGGTGAATGGTAGCAGTGAGTGATGAATGGTAGCATTGAGTGATGAATGGTAGCAGTAGTGATGAATGGTAGTAGTGAGTGATGAATGGTGGCAGTAGTGATGAATGGTGGCAGCGAGTGATGAATGGTGGCAGTGAGTGATGAATGGTAGCAGTGAGTGATGAATGGTAGCAGTGGTGATGAATGGTGGCAGTGAGTGATGAATGGTGGCAGTGAGTGATGAATGGTAGCAGTGAGTGAAGAATGGTGGCAGTGAGTGATGAATGGTAGCAGTGAGTGATGAATGTTAGCAGTGAGTGACGAATGGTGGCAGTGAGTGATGAATGGTGGCAGTGAGTGATGAATGGTGGCAGTGAGTGATGAATGGTAGCATTGAGTGATGAATGGTGGCAGCGAGTGGTGAATGGTAGCAGTGAGTGATGAATGGTAGCAGTGAGTGTTGAATGGTAGCAGTAGTGATGAATGGTAGCAGTGAGTGATGAATGGGGGCAGTGAGTGATGAAATGTAGCAGTAAGTGATGAATGGTGGCAGTGAGTGATGAATGGTGGCAGCGAGTGGTGAATGGTAGCAGTGAGTGATGAATGGTGGCAGTGAGTGATGAATTGTAGCATTGAGTGAAGAATGGTGGCAGAGGGTGATGAATGGTGGCAGTGAATGATGAATGGTGGCAGTGAGTGATGAATGGTGGCAGTGGTTGATGAATGGTAGCTGTGAGTGATGAATGGTGGCAGCGAGTGGTGAATGGTAGCAGTGAGTGATGAATGGTGGCAGTGAGTGATGAATGGTGGCAGTGAGTGATGAATGGTGGCAGTGAGTGATGAATGGTAGCAGTAGTGATGGATGGTAGCAGTAAGTGATGAATGGTAGCATTGAGTGAAGAATGGTGGCAGAGGGTGATGAATGGTGGCAGTGAATGATGAATGGTGGCAGTGAGTGATGAATGGTGGCAGTGGTTGATGAATGGTAGCTGTGAGTGATGAATGGTGGCAGCGAGTGGTGAATGGTAGCAGTGAGTGATGAATGGTGGCAGTGAGTGATGAATGGTGGCAGTGAGTGATGAATGGTGGCAGTGAGTGATGAATGGTCGATTAATGGTAGCAGTGGTGACGAATTGTAGCATTGAGTGATGAATGGTAGCAGTGAGTGATGAATGGTGGCAGTGAGTGATGAATGGTGGCAGTAGTGATGAATGGTGGCAGTAGTGATGAATGGTAGCAGTAGTGATGGATGGTAGCAGTAAGTGATGAATGGTAGCAGTGAGTGATGAATGGTAGCAGTGAGTGATGAATGGTAGCAGTGAGTGATGAATGGTGGCAGTGGGTGATGAATGGTAGCAGTGAGTGATGAATGGTGGCAGTGAGTGATGAATGGTGGCAGTAGTGATGAATGGTGGCAGTGAGTGATGAATGGTGGCAGTGAGTGATGAATGGTGGCAGTAGTGATGAATGGTGGCAGTGAGTGATGAATGATGGCAGTGAGTGATGAATGGTGGCAGTAGTGATGAATGGTGGCAGTGAGTGATGAATGGTGGCAGTGAGTGATGAATGGTGGCAGTGAGTGATGAATGGTAGCATTGAGTGATGAATGGTGGCAGTGAGTGACGAATGGTAGCAGTGAGTGATGAATGGTGGCAGTGGGCGATGAATGGTAGCAGTGAGTGGTGAATGGTAGCAGTGAGTGATGAATGGTGGCAGTGAGTGATGAATGGTGGCAGTAGTGATGAATGGTGGCAGTGAGTGATGAATGGTGGCAGTGAGTGATGAATGGTGGCAGTAGTGATGAATGGTGGCAGTGAGTGATGAATGGTGGCAGTGAGTGATGAATGGTGGCAGTAGTGATGAATGGTGGCAGTGAGTGATGAATGATGGCAGTGAGTGATGAATGGTGGCAGTAGTGATGAATGGTGGCAGTGAGTGATGAATGGTGGCAGTGAGTGATGAATGGTGGCAGTGAGTGATGAATGGTAGCATTGAGTGATGAATGGTGGCAGTGAGTGACGAATGGTAGCAGTGAGTGATGAATGGTGGCAGTGGGCGATGAATGGTGGCAGTGAGTGATGAATGGTGGCAGTGAGTGATGGATGGTGGCAGTGAGTGATGAATGGTAGCAGCGAGTGATGAATGTTAGCAGTGAGTGATGAATGGTGGCAGTAGTGATGAATGGTGGCAGTGAGTGATGAATGGTTGCAGTGAGTGATGAATGGTGGCAGTGAGTGATGAATGGTGGCAGTGAGTGACGAATGGTAGCAGTGAGTGATGAATGGTGGCAGTGAGTGATGAATGGTGGCAGTGAGTGATGAATGGTAGCAGTGGTGACGAATGGTAGCAGTGAGTGATGAATGGTAGCAGTGAGCGATGAATGGTAGCAGTGAGTGAAGAATGGTAGCATTGAGTGATGAATTGTAGCATTGAGTGAAGAATGGTGGCAGTGAGTGATGAATGGTAGCATTGAGTGATGAATGGTAGCAGTGAGTGATGAATGGTAGCAGTGAGTGAAGAATGGTGGCAGTGAGTGATGAATGGTAGCAGTGAGTGATGAATGTTAGCAGTGAGTGATGAATGGTGGCAGTGAGTGACGAATGGTGGCAGTGAGTGATGAATGGTGGCAGTGAGTGATGAATGGTGGCAGTGAGTGATGAATGGTAGCATTGAGTGATGAATGGTGGCAGCGAGTGGTGAATGGTAGCAGTGAGTGATGAATGGTAGCATTGAGTGATGAATGGTAGCAGTAGTGATGAATGGTAGTAGTGAGTGATGAATGGTGGCAGTAGTGATGAATGGTGGCAGCGAGTGATGAATGGTGGCAGTGAGTGATGAATGGTAGCAGTGAGTGATGAATGGTAGCAGTGGTGATGAATGGTGGCAGTGAGTGATGAATGGTGGCAGTGAGTGATGAATGGTAGCAGTGAGTGAAGAATGGTGGCAGTGAGTGATGAATGGTAGCAGTGAGTGATGAATGTTAGCAGTGAGTGACGAATGGTGGCAGTGAGTGATGAATGGTGGCAGTGAGTGATGAATGGTGGCAGTGAGTGATGAATGGTAGCATTGAGTGATGAATGGTGGCAGCGAGTGGTGAATGGTAGCAGTGAGTGATGAATGGTAGCAGTGAGTGTTGAATGGTAGCAGTAGTGATGAATGGTAGCAGTGAGTGATGAATGGGGGCAGTGAGTGATGAAATGTAGCATTGAGTGAAGAATGGTGGCAGTGAGTGATGAATGGTGGCAGCGAGTGGTGAATGGTAGCAGTGAGTGATGAATGGTGGCAGTGAGTGATGAATTGTAGCATTGAGTGAAGAATGGTGGCAGAGGGTGATGAATGGTGGCAGTGAATGATGAATGGTGGCAGTGAGTGATGAATGGTGGCAGTGGTTGATGAATGGTAGCTGTGAGTGATGAATGGTGGCAGCGAGTGGTGAATGGTAGCAGTGAGTGATGAATGGTGGCAGTGAGTGATGAATGGTGGCAGTGAGTGATGAATGGTGGCAGTGAGTGATGAATGGTAGCAGTAGTGATGGATGGTAGCAGTAAGTGATGAATGGTAGCATTGAGTGAAGAATGGTGGCAGAGGGTGATGAATGGTGGCAGTGAATGATGAATGGTGGCAGTGAGTGATGAATGGTGGCAGTGGTTGATGAATGGTAGCTGTGAGTGATGAATGGTGGCAGCGAGTGGTGAATGGTAGCAGTGAGTGATGAATGGTGGCAGTGAGTGATGAATGGTGGCAGTGAGTGATGAATGGTGGCAGTGAGTGATGAATGGTCGATTAATGGTAGCAGTGGTGACGAATTGTAGCATTGAGTGATGAATGGTAGCAGTGAGTGATGAATGGTGGCAGTGAGTGATGAATGGTGGCAGTAGTGATGAATGGTGGCAGTAGTGATGAATGGTAGCAGTAGTGATGGATGGTAGCAGTAAGTGATGAATGGTAGCAGTGAGTGATGAATGGTAGCAGTGAGTGATGAATGGTAGCAGTGAGTGATGAATGGTGGCAGTGGGTGATGAATGGTAGCAGTGAGTGATGAATGGTGGCAGTGAGTGATGAATGGTGGCAGTAGTGATGAATGGTGGCAGTGAGTGATGAATGGTGGCAGTGAGTGATGAATGGTGGCAGTAGTGATGAATGGTGGCAGTGAGTGATGAATGATGGCAGTGAGTGATGAATGGTGGCAGTGAGTGATGAATGGTGGCAGTGAGTGATGAATGGTGGCAGTGAGTGATGAATGGTGGCAGTGAGTGATGAATGGTAGCATTGAGTGATGAATGGTGGCAGTGAGTGACGAATGGTAGCAGTGAGTGATGAATGGTGGCAGTGGGCGATGAATGGTAGCAGTGAGTGGTGAATGGTAGCAGTGAGTGATGAATGGTGGCAGTGAGTGATGAATGGTGGCAGTAGTGATGAATGGTGGCAGTGAGTGATGAATGGTGGCAGTGAGTGATGAATGGTGGCAGTAGTGATGAATGGTGGCAGTGAGTGATGAATGGTGGCAGTGAGTGATGAATGGTGGCAGTAGTGATGAATGGTGGCAGTGAGTGATGAATGATGGCAGTGAGTGATGAATGGTGGCAGTAGTGATGAATGGTGGCAGTGAGTGATGAATGGTGGCAGTGAGTGATGAATGGTGGCAGTGAGTGATGAATGGTAGCATTGAGTGATGAATGGTGGCAGTGAGTGACGAATGGTAGCAGTGAGTGATGAATGGTGGCAGTGGGCGATGAATGGTGGCAGTGAGTGATGAATGGTGGCAGTGAGTGATGGATGGTGGCAGTGAGTGATGAATGGTAGCAGCGAGTGATGAATGTTAGCAGTGAGTGATGAATGGTGGCAGTAGTGATGAATGGTGGCAGTGAGTGATGAATGGTTGCAGTGAGTGATGAATGGTGGCAGTGAGTGATGAATGGTGGCAGTGAGTGACGAATGGTAGCAGTGAGTGATGAATGGTGGCAGTGAGTGATGAATGGTGGCAGTGAGTGATGAATGGTAGCAGTGGTGACGAATGGTAGCAGTGAGTGATGAATGGTAGCAGTGAGCGATGAATGGTGGCAGTGAGTGATGAATGGTGGCAGTGAGTGATGAATGGTAGCAGTGAGTGAAGAATGGTAGCATTGAGTGATGAATTATAGCATTGAGTGAAGAATGGTGGCAGTGAGTGATGAATGGTGGCAGTGAGTGATGAATGGTGGCAGTGAGTGATGAATGGTAGCAGTGAGTGAAGAATGGTAGCATTGAGTGATGAATTATAGCATTGAGTGAAGAATGGTGGCAGTGAGTGATGAATGGTGGCAGTGGGTGATGAATGGTAGCTGTGAGTGATGAATGGGGAAAGTAGTGATGAATGGTAGCAGTGAGTGCTGAATGGTGGCAGTGAGTGATGAATGGTGGCAGTGAGTGATGAATGGTAGCAGTGGTGACGAATGGTAGCAGTGAGTGATGAATGGTAGCAGTGAGCGATGAATGGTGGCAGTGAGTGATGAATGGTGGCAGTGAGTGATGAATGGTAGCAGTGAGTGAAGAATGGTAGCATTGAGTGATGAATTATAGCATTGAGTGAAGAATGGTGGCAGTGAGTGATGAATGGTGGCAGTGAGTGATGAATGGTGGCAGTGAGTGATGAATGGTAGCAGTGAGTGAAGAATGGTAGCATTGAGTGATGAATTATAGCATTGAGTGAAGAATGGTGGCAGTGAGTGATGAATGGTGGCAGTGGGTGATGAATGGTAGCAGTGAGTGATGAATGGTGGCAGTGAGTGATGGATGGTGGCAGTGAGTGATGAATGGTGGCAGTGAGTGATGAATGGTGGCAGTGAGTGATGAATGGTGGCAGTGAGTGATGAATGGTGGCAGTGAGTAATGAATGGTAGCAGTGAGTGAAGAATGGTAGCATTGAGTGATGAATTATAGCATTGAGTGAAGAATGGTGGCAGTGAGTGATGAATGGTGGCAGTGAGTGATGAATGGTGGCAGTGAGTGATGAATGGTAGCAGTGAGTGAAGAATGGTAGCATTGAGTGATGAATTATAGCATTGAGTGAAGAATGGTGGCAGTGAGTGATGAATGGTAGCAGTGAGTGATGAATGGTAGCAGTGAGTGATGAATGGTAGCAGTGAGTGATGAATGGTAGCAGTGAGTGATGAATGGTGGCAGCGAGTGATGAATGGTGGCAGTGAGTGATGAATGGTAGCAGTGAGTGAAGAATGGTGGCAGTGAGTGATGAATGGTGGCAGTGAGTGATGAATGGTGGCAGTGAGTGATGAATGGTGGCATTGAGTGATGAATGGTGGCAGTGAGTGATGAATGGTGGCAGTGAGTGATGAATGGTAGCAGTGAGTGATGAATGGTGGCAGTGAGTGATGAATGGTGGCAGTGAGTGATGAATGGTGGCAGTGAGTGACGAATGGTGGCAGTGAGTGATGAATGGTGGCAGTGGGTGATGAATGGTGGCAGTAGTCATGAATGGTAGCATTGAGTGAAGAATGGTAGCATTGAGTGATGAATTATAGCATTGAGTGATGAATGGTAGCAGTGAGTGATGAATGGTAGCAGTGAGTGATGAATGGTAGCAGTGAGTGATGAATGGTGGCAGCGAGTGATGAATGGTGGCAGTGAGTGATGAATGGTGGCAGCGAGTGATGAATGGTGGCAGTGAGTGATGAATGGTAGCAGTGAGTGATGAATGGTGGCAGTGAGTGGTGAATGGTAGCAGTGAGTGATGAATGGTAGCAGTGGGTGATGAATGGTGGCAGTGAGTGATGAATGGTGGCAGTGAGTGATGAATGGTGGCAGTGGGTGATGAATGGTAGCTGTGAGTGATGAATGGGGAAAGTAGTGATGAATGGTAGCAGTGAGTGCTGAATGGTGGCAGTAGTGATGAATGGTGGCAGTGAGTGATGAATGGTGGCAGTGAGTGATGAATGGTCGCACTGGGCGAGGAATGGTAGCAGCGAGTGATGAATGGTGGCAGTGAGTGATGAATGGTCCATGAATGGTAGCAGTGGTGACGAATGGTAGCAGTGAGTGACGAATGGTGGCAGTGAGTGATGAATGCTGGCATTGAGTGATGAATTGTAGCATTGAGTGAAGAATGGTGGCAGTGAGTGATGAATGTTAGCAGTGAGTGATGAATGGTAGCATTGAGTGATGAATGGTGGCAGTGAGTGATGAATGGTAGCAGTGAGTGAAGAATGGTGGCAGTGAGTGATGAATGGTAGCAGTGAGTGATGAATGTTAGCAGTGAGTGACGAATGGTGGCAGTGAGTGATGAATGGTGGCAGTGAGTGATGAATGGTGGCAGTGAGTGATGAATGGTAGCAGTGAGTGATGAATGGTGGCAGTGAGTGATGAATGGTGGCAGCGAGTGATGAATGGTAGCAGTGAGTGATGAATGGTGGCAGTGAGTGATGAATGGTGGCAGTGGGTGATGAATGGTGGCAGTGAGTGATGAATGGTGGCAGTGAGTGATGAATGGTGGCAGTGAGTGATGAATGGTAGCAGTGAGTGATGAATGGTGGCAGTGAGTGATGAATGGTAGCAGCGAGTGATGAATGGTAGCAGTGAGTGATGAATGGTGGCAGTGAGTGATGAATGGTAGCAGCGAGTGATGAATGGTGGCAGTGGGTGATGAATGGTGGCAGTGAGTGATGAATGGTGGCAGTGAGTGATGAATGGTGGCAGTGGGTGATGAATGGTGGCAGTGAGTGATGAATGGTGGCAGTGAGTGATGAATGGTGGCAGTGAGTGATGAATGGTAGCAGTGAGTGATGAATGGTGGCAGTGAGTGATGAAAGGTAGCAGCGAGTGATGAATGGTAGCAGTGAGTGATGAATGGTGGCAGTGAGTGATGAATGGTAGCAGTGGGTGATGAATGGTGGCAGTGAGTGATGAATGGTGGCAGTGAGTGATGAATGGTGGCAGTGGGTGATGAATGGTGGCAGTGAGTGATGAATGGTGGCAGTGAGTGATGAATGGTAGCAGTAGTGATGGATGGTAGCAGTGAGTGATGAATGGTGGCAGTGAGTGATGAATGGTGGCAGTGAGTGATGAATGGTAGCAGTAGTGATGAATGGTAGCAGCGAGTGATGAATGGTGGCAGTGAGTGATGAATGGTGGCAGCGAGTGATGAATGGTGGCAGCGAGTGATGAATGGTGGCAGTGAGTGATGAATGGTGGCAGCGAGTGATGAATGGTGGCAGTGAGTGATGAATGGTGGCAGCGAGTGATGAATGGTGGCAGTAGTGATGAATGGTGGCAGTAGTGATGAATTATAGCATTGAGTGATGAATGGTAGCAGTGAGTGTTGAATGGTAGCATTGAGTGATGAATTGTAGCATTGAGTGAAGAATGGTGGCAGAGGGTGATGAATGGTGGCAGTGAATGATGAATGGTGGCAGTGAGTGATGAATGGTGGCAGTGGTTGATGAATGGTAGCTGTGAGTGATGAATGGTGGCAGCGAGTGGTGAATGGTAGCAGTGAGTGATGAATGGTGGCAGTGAGTGATGAATGGTGGCAGTGAGTGATGAATGGTGGCAGTGAGTGATGAATGGTCGATTAATGGTAGCAGTGGTGACGAATTGTAGCATTGAGTGATGAATGGTGGCAGTGAGTGATGAATGGTGGCAGTAGTGATGAATGGTGGCAGTAGTGATGAATTGTAGCATTGAGTGAAGAATGGTAGCAGTGAGTGATGAATGGTAGCATTGAGTGATGAATGGTGGCAGTGAGTGATGAATGGTGGCAGTGAGTGATGAATGGTAGCAGTGAGCTCATGAATGGTAGCATTGAGTGATGAATGGTGGCAGTGAGTGATGAATGGTGGCAGTAGTGATGAATGGTGGCAGTAGTGATGAATGGTGGCAGTGAGTGATGAATGGTCGATTAATGGTAGCAGTGGTGACGAATTGTAGCATTGAGTGATGAATGGTAGCAGTGAGTGATGAATGTTAGCAGTGAGTGCTGAATGGTGGCAGTAGTGATGAATGGTAGCTGTGAGTGATGAATGGTGGCAGCGAGTGGTGAATGGTAGCAGTGAGTGATGAATGGTGGCAGCGAGTGATGAATGGTGGCAGTGAGTGATGAATGGTAGCAGTGAGTGATGAATGGTAGCAGTGAGTGAAGAATGGTAGCATTGAGTGATGAATGGTAGCATTGAGTGATTAATGGTGGCAGTGAGTGTTGAATGGTAGCATTGAGTGATGAATTGTAGCATTGAGTGAAGAATGGTGGCAGAGGGTGATGAATGGTGGCAGTGAATGATGAATGGTGGCAGTGAGTGATGAATGGTGGCAGCGAGTGATGAATGGTGGCAGCGAGTGATGAATGGTGGCAGTGAGTGATGAATGGTAGCAGTAGTGATGAATGGTGGCAGTGAGTGATGAATGGTGGCAGTGAGTGATGAATGGTGGCAGTAGTGATGAATGGTGGCAGTAGTGATGAATGGTAGCAGTAGTGATGGATGGTAGCAGTAAGTGATGAATGGTAGCAGTGAGTGATGAATGGTGGCAGTGAGTGAAGAATGGTGGCAGTGAGTGATGAATGGTGGCAGTGAGTGATGAATGGTGGCAGTAAGTGATGAATGGTAGCATTGAGTGATGAATGGTGGCAGTGAGTGACGAATGGTAGCAGTGAGTGATGAATGGTGGCAGTGGGCGATGAATGGTGGCAGTGAGTGATGAATGGTGGCAGTGAGTGATGGATGGTGGCAGTGAGTGATGAATGGTAGCAGCGAGTGATGAATGTTAGCAGTGAGTGATGAATGGTGGCAGTAGTGATGAATGGTGGCAGTGAGTGAGGAATGGTAGCAGCGAGTGATGAATGGTGGCAGTGAGTGATGAATGGTGGCAGTGAGTGATGAATGGTGGCAGTGAGTGACGAATGGTAGCAGTGAGTGATGAATGGTGGCAGTGGGCGATGAATGGTGGCAGTGAGTGATGAATGGTGGCAGTGAGTGATGGATGGTGGCAGTGAGTGATGAATGGTGGCAGTGAGTGACGAATGGTGGCAGTGAGTGATGAATGGTGGCAGTGGGTGATGAATGGTGGCAGTAGTGATGAATGGTAGCAGTGAGTGATGAATGGTAGCAGTGAGCTCATGAATGGTAGCATTGAGTGATTAATGGTGGCAGTGAGTGATGAATGGTGGCAGTGGGTGATGAATGGTGGCAGTGAGGGACGAATGGTAGCAGTGAGTGATGAATGGTAGCAGTGAGTGATGAATGGTGGCAGTAGTGATGAATGGTGGCAGTGAGTGATGAATGGTGGCAGTGAGTGATGAATGGTGGCAGTGAGTGACGAATGGTAGCAGTGAGTGATGAATGGTGGCAGTGGGCGATGAATGGTGGCAGTGAGTGATGAATGGTGGCAGTGAGTGATGGATGGTGGCAGTGAGTGATGAATGGTGGCAGTGAGTGATGAATGGTGGCAGTGAGTGATGAATGGTGGCAGTGGGCGATGAATGGTGGCAGTGAGTGATTAATGGTGGCAGTGAGTGATGAATGGTGGCAGTGGGTGATGAATGGTGGCAGTGAGTGATGAATGGTGGCAGTGAGTGATTAATGGTGGCAATGGGTGATGAATGGTGGCAGTGAATGATGAATGGTGGCAGTGGGTGATGAATGGTAGCAGTGAGTGGCAGCCAAGTTCCCTCCATGCGATCTGTGGCGATGTGTAGTATCAGCAGTGAGTATTATTAGTGTATTATTAGTGTGCAGTATTATATGATGTGAAGTATTAGCAGTGTGTGCATATGGCAGAATGTCAGCCGTCGGGTGTGGATGTAGCCGCGGAGTCCTTGTTGGATCATGCTGCTATGGTACTCACGCACATGCAACCGCCCCCGTCCCATCCACCCCCACTGCATCCACACATGCACCCCAACACGCATGCACACACATGCACACACATGCACACACATGCACACACATGCACACACATGCACACACATGCACACACATGCACACACATGCACACACATGCACACACATGCACACACATGCACACACATGCACACACATGCACACACATGCACACACATGCACACACATGCACACCCATGCACGTGCACATGCGCACACATGCACACACACACACACGTGCTCACATGCACACACACATCCACACGCAAGCACGCACACACACACTTGCACACTAAGTGTGCTTGTATCCATTATTTTGCTCGTATTTTGCTCTCCCCCATCCCCCCTGCCCCCCCCCCCTCCCCCTCCTGCAGTCATCTTCTCCATCTACGACATGCGCCGCTGCGGCTACATGACGATGCGCGACGTCGAGTACATGCTCACCTGCAGCCAGGCGCCGCCCAACGAGGAGGAGCTGGTATACATGGTGCAGACGATATTCGCGAAGCTCGACGTGTCCAACACGGGCCGCATCTCACTCGCCGAGTTCCGTGCCGGCGTCAAGAAGCGGCCTCTGCTGCTTGAGTTCTTCAACCGCTACTTCCAGCCGGTGACCGAGTACGAGGAGGAGATGGGCGGGGGGGGCATGGAGGACGCTGAGGATGGCGTTTGGTAGATGCGACCGTTATAGGAGCTATCTACTGTCACGGAAAATTGGTATCATGAACAGGGGTCACAGAGCATATTTATTACCCAAAGTGTCACAGCTAAGTAGTGCTTATTTATTTTCAATAATTAATAATCTGCATCACAGTGCGCACAGTGTGGCTATTATGGTACTCCTCCACCTGATTGCAGCTATGAGGAAGTGTCCGAGGCGATGTATAGGTGTACTCTATTTAGTCAGCATTGAGTAGCACCTGGGCTGCAATATGTCAGCGCACGACTTGTGCACAGTCTTGGCAACTTGCATGCGCACAACATCTCGTGGAAGCCTGCAAATCCACTACTGCAACGTACGTACTGCCAGCTAGAAGTACAGTAAAAGCTTCTTGGGGCTACGATAGGTACGATCATGGGGGTAACCTCCCTCTCGCTAGCTCGGACCGTGCCATGCAGGACATGCAGAAGAGATGGCAGCTCAGCTAGGGCCATGTGTTACGTATATTCCCAACGGAGTTATATGTTCTTAATTCATTAATTAATGGCCACAGCTAGTCTACAATTTGGGCCTAGCTCAAGTAAGGCCTCGAGCTACTAATCTTGCCTGATGCACGCAATTCAACTATGCGCTTTTATTTCTTAGGACCGGCCACAGTCGGGGGGTCGCAGTCTTTGTCATATCAGTATGCATATGCCCCACCCATCATCCAGATTAATTTGCCAAATGTTCGTGAACTTGAAGATCGAATTGAATTGATCGAATTGAATAGGAATGATAACTCTGGACATTGGGAGTACTTGTAGCACATATCTCTGAGAAGGGGCATATGGCTTTTAATACATTCTGGGCTACTTCCTGCAAGGGTAGGATGTAAACTAATATACACCTGCTCTGGACCCGTGCACAGAGTGCACCTGCACACCACTAGATGTATTCTGGACAGCACCTAGGGGGGCGCAGACATAGGCGGAGAAGACCGTGCATCATTGCTATACAAAGGCTAGGCCATGGCTTCTCAGCAGAGAGTGACTCTCTGCATAGGCAGAGCTTGCATGGCTAAATTCTTAAATGCATCATCCATGGAGTACGGCCTGGCTTGGGCTCGGCACCGTTCGCTAAAAACCTACTGGCACTCGAGGGACCTGGGCGAGCACCGCAAGCTAGCGCATGCTCTTCAAGGTCCTGGTTCTCATGGTGCTCACCTATGGCGCCGAGGCATGGACGCTCACGGACACACTGGCGCCGCCAAGCTAGATCGACGGCACGGTAACCATGATGCTACGCCAGGCCCTGAATGTAGGGTTTTCCACACATTAAATTAAATTAAATTAAATTATAACATGACTCCGTTGGGAGATCATGTAGCACATATTCCCGTGGATGGATGGAGGGGGGGGGGCAAAGCCGCGAAACCGAACTAATCTAACTCTAAGCTAATCTAATCTAGAAAACCCTACCTATACTACTCAGCAAAGCGCCCCTTCCGCTTGGGGGGAGGGGGCTTGCCCACAGGGGCGGGCGTATGAGCCTGGACAATGGTCTTCCACCTCCTCTTGTCCTGCATAGCAGTCCAAGCAAGAGAGAGGGAGTGAATGCGATTTTCAAACTGCGCTGGGACCACTAGGTTTCCATACATAGGTCTCTAGAATCTTTGTACCAGGGTATGCCTCGCATTTCGGACGAGATTAGATCGACAGCGTCCTAGGATAGCATTAATTGTAGGACCGTCTTGCTCGCACCAGTCACTGAGGTAGACGTACACCGACCTCGGTCTGGCCGGCCCCCTGCGGCTTGGCCAGCCGGGGCGGCACATCCTGACCTTGCCTGGCCCCAAGGACATTCCTAGAAAGCTGGGTAAACCTGCCATGAACTACATCCAGGTGTACGTTGCTGGCCGACCTAGAGGTCCCAGCCCCGTTTGAACATCGCATTCACTCCCTCTCTCTTGTTGGACTGCTATGCAGTGCAAGAAGAAGTGGAAGCGATATTGTCCAGGCTCACACGCCAGCCCCTGTGGGCAAGCCCCCTCCCCGGGAAGGGCGCTTCGCTGACTACTAGAGTGAGCTAGGGTTTTCTAGAATAGATTAGCTTAGAGTTCTAGATTATAGCTCGGTTTCGCGGCTTCGCCCATGCACCTCCATCCATCCAGCAAGGGAATATGTGCTACATGATCTCCCAACGGATCTAGTCATGTTATAATTTACTTTTTAATTAATTAAGTAATTCAAATTCATTAGGAACATAACTCCGTTGGCGGAGTATCTGTAGCATGCACATAGCCCAGAGAAGGGGCATATGGGACACGTGTGTAGTACTCCTACACACAGATCTCGAGTGATTTATCTAGTACCAAATCCGAAAGGCTTGCATCACTCCCCGGACAGGAGAACTTTTGCGGATGACTGTAGGTGTAAGTTGGCGATGCCATGGTAACCGGAGACGTCCGTCCTATAGTCAGCAAAATTGGTGCGAGAGGTCCCCAGTTCGATTCCGGTCGGATTCATTTGCAGATCGCGTTTTCCGCGTTTTCCGCGGCCCGGCACTGAACGCAAAGGTTTTCACCTTTGCGGAGTGTCTGATCAGAATATGGCCTACTATAATACATTCTAAGCTACTTCCTGCAAGGGTGGCCGGGAATGTAAACGACCCTTGCTCTAGCTAGGTGCACCAGGGCACCTGCATCCCCGTGATCTATCAAGCTATGCCCAGCTAAGGGGGAGCCTGTCATGGGAGGGAAGATCATCATAGCTAAACAAAACCTACAGCGTCACTGGCATCCGTCAGCAGAGAGCAGCTCTCTGCATGGGCACAGCTTAACTACATAAAGCTAGGCATCATCTGGAGTGTGGCACATCATAGGCACACATGTACATGGTTAAATAATGCGCGTGGCTTAGCTGGTATAGTGCCTGTAGGAGGCGTACGTACATGTACATGGCCACGGTCTATCTATTCTACACTACTACTGCTGTATTCCCCTAAGCTGGGGCGTCTGGAGTCGCTGGGGCCGCGGGGGTCCGGCGCCTGCCAGGGCTTGTGGCCGACGTAGATGGCCGCCCCCTTCCAGTACACCGGCTGCCCCGCCTTGGTCTGCCGGAGCTGGAGGTAGGTCGGCCATAGCTCCCGTCGCCGTTGTTGCTGCACCAGGGTCAAGTCATCGTCAAGGGTGAAGAGAGTCTTCTCGAGCCGCTTGCGGCGTCTGAGAAAAGAAATCTTGTCCGCCGGGTTCTTCTTAAAGGTGAGAAGGAGCGGGGGCGCCCCTGCCTTACCCGGCCGCGCGCGGGGAAGGCGCCTGGGCGACCAGCTCGATCTCACCAGTAAGGCCCATGCGACCAAGGATTTCCGGCTCTCTCAAACGCACGCGCAAGCTTCTCGGAATTCTCACCTAGTTCCTCCATGTCGAAGTTCTTGAGGATGACGTTAAGGCTGCGCTTGGCGAGCTCGGCCTCCTCGCGGAGGTCAAGCGTCTGCCGCTGGAGCCGTGCTGCGACGGCGGAGGTGGTGGAGGTAGTGTGCTGCTTAAGCATGTCCGCCCAGGTCGTGATGGGAGGAGCATCGCCGGCCAGGCCAGCAGGGGCTGGCTTGGCGGCAATGTCCTTCACCGCCTGGGCGGTGAGGCCCGCGGTGTTCTGCAGGACCTCGATAGCGATGGCATTGTCCTTAAGACGCTGGTCGATGTCGCGGAGCTGGGCGGTGATGGCGTCGGAGGTGGGGGTGGTGGCGGTGGAGGAGGCGAGGAGGGTGGAGGTGGCGGTGGAGATGGTTGATGGTGGAGAGGAGGGGAAGCTCGGCAGCCAGCGTGCTGCCCATGGCCGCCACATCTGCAGCGATGGGGGCCACGTGCTGCTCGAGGGCCTCCTTAAGGAGTGAGCGGATGGAGGATTCGGTTAAGGTGGTGGTGAGGGGCTTGGGGGGCCAAAGCTCCTCGATGGAGCGTCTGGACAAGGAGGGAAGAGAGAGCGAATTGCTGGATCAGGTGGGGGCGGCGGAGGCTGGGAAAGGGGTCGAAAGTGGAGGCGCGCCTCTGGTAAGGATCAAAGAGGCGACCTTGGATGAAGATGCTTGCACAGTTCAAGAAGCGAGGCGTGCGATCCAAAAAACACGCAGGCCAGGATGCGTTCCTCGGTAAACTTGTCAAGGAAGTCAGGCTGGCGGGCTTCGGCTACAAATTCGAGCTCGACCCAGCTCGGCTCGGCAGGGTTACTGCGCTTGGGTTCAGGCGACGCTGCTGGCGAGGCAGGCTCAGCAGGGGGCTGGACGACCACTAGAGCTTGGCTAGTGGCGCCGCTGCCTTCTGGGCCGGTTAGCGAACTAGCTGCAGCCGGAGCTGCAAACGTATTTTCATTGCCGAGCGCAGCCGCCAGGCTGCGTTGCGTCGAAGAGCGTTTGCTCGTCATATATTGCGTAATAGCTTCAGAAAATTATATCTGCAGGTGCGTCGTAGAAAGACGCGTCGATTGTGATATTCACGCGGCTAAATTCGGTGCTCAAACGTGATGAAGTTATGAGCGCCGGCTGCGCCGCCCTCAGCCATGGCTATCTCGTGGCTCGTGGCACGGACCAGATTGAGGATGCACCGGTGCAAGGTTCATGCCCATTTAATTTTAATGGAGTCCCATTATATATAGGCAGGGCGTGGCTAAGTTCTTCGTGAACTTGGAACACGTCGTACGTATCATCCGGCATATAATACAAATTTAGTTTACTATTTGCTGCTTGCCTCGACGATATACGGCATCCATGCAGACGATTCTGCGTAGTAGTAAGTACTCCGTCTCAAGCTGCATGTCGGCTTCAATTCGACAATGTTCATAAATACCAGCTAGCAAATTCATTTCATTCGCTACCCCGATATCCCCAGTCTCGATCCTTTCCCACATGCACAGCGAAATATGGTGTTGTTCTCAGTCAGTTGCATCGTTTTTCTTGTCTTTGTTCTTATCGTGTCGATTTCATCAAGACTCTGTTGAACTCTTGCATCGTTTGTTGGTCAAAGACTAAGATCGATCGGACAATATGCTTTGGCCGTCAAGTGTTTTTTGCAACGGCGCCCACATCTGGTCGGTGTGAGCACTGCCCCTTGGCACAAGCTCTACAAACAGGTCGTGGACCTGCTGGATCACGCATGGGATCTCCGAGCATCTGAATTACCCTGTGATGCCAGATCTCCTTTGCGGCCGTTCGATCCGAGCATGGCACTGGATTCATTGTCCCCGGCCACCGCCGCGTCGCTACAGTAACATGATGTTTTCTGGCATATGTGAGCGTTTACGCCGCACATTTGAAAGTGCTGTCCTCCGGATTTTGCCTTTGCACCGTGTGCATGCAGTTCTTGGACGTTTTGAAACATGGCATGCAGGCTAGCTAGCTTAGTAGACCTTTTCAGTGGTTTTCCAAATTTGCGGACCCGTATTTCCTCGAAAATGGTGGGAGAGTGATCGCAGCAATGGTGGTCACCACTAGACACTTCCGGCCAGTTAGGCTCGAAACACATGCCCTGATCAAGCAAGCTGTTTCCGCCCAGCGTCTAGGTCGTCTAGTCGCTCTTCACATAAGCATGGCCAGCTGTCGGTAATTCCAATGAACAAGGCTACACATTGAATTCCGTCTCCACTGATTTATTCTGATTTGGCACGCCGCAAAGGTGAAAACCATTTGCGTTCAGTGCCGGTCCGCGGAAAACGCGATCTGCAAATGAATCCAGGCCGGAATAGAACTGGGGACCTCTCGCACCAACTTTTGCTGATCTGAGCTACAGGACGGGCGTCTCCTGATCCTGAGGCATTGCCAACTGACACCTACAGTCATCCGCAAAAGTTCTCCTTTCCGGGGAGTGATGCAAGCCTTTCGGATTTGGTACTAGATAAATCATTCGAGATCTGTGTGTGTACTGATTTATGTTCATCACCCTGAAAGACGCGAAAACGCCGAAAAGATAGCAGCTCTCGAGCCACCATGGTCCGGATACTCCCGATTTCTGGCCAGCACTGTTGTCCCCTTGATGGTCATTGCGTCAAAACAGAAAAATACTTTGCTTCAGAGAAGTACGTAGTTTAAAAAGTTTACTTACATAGCTGCATGTCCATGAGACAATTATCAGCCTTGGTATGTACAAAATTTGCTAGCGCCATGCATGCTCCAACCCCCGTAGCACAGGGCGTGGAACAGGCGACCTATGAAACACTTTCATGCATCCATGCCCCTTTTTGGCCACACCTTCCCGGCCCATGACCTCTAGGGACCATCCTCACTTTGAAAGGTCAAAAGGCAACACAATTTGTGATGACCATCCCCAATGTATACATATATTGTGTAGTTGTCTCACTTAACTATGATCCCCAATCATGTAGGGGCCTGTCCTAATGGATACCCGACCCTAATCTCCACATGCCTTCCTCCTTTCCGCCCCCTATTTCTGAAGCACCCTCCTTTGCAGCACTCGGTACCCTCTATAGCACCTTCCGAATCTTCCACATGTTGCTGTGCTTCTTGTTGGCCTCCTCCAGGTCGCCCGCCGACGCAACCGCAACGCAGCGCGCCGCGTCGCCTCGAACGACCTCGAGCACGTCCGCAAAGCTCCTGAAGTCCTTCTCGCTCGTGCCCAGGATCTCGTCACGCCGCCGCTGCCGCTCCTCCTCCGTGACCTTGAGCATGTAGCGCATCATCGCGGTTGCGCCCTTGGCGTCCGGCAGCTGGTACCCGTCAATGTCGCCTATGCACCCGATAATCGCGTTCTGGAGCGTGTCCTTGTCGAGCTCGGTCTCCCGCAGGAACGCCGCCGTGCCGTCGTAGTTGTCCAGCGTCTTCATCAGGTTTGGGTCGCGGTAGGACAGATACGTGAACACCCCCGAGTGGGAATCAAAATCAGAGAAGCCGCCGTACGCGCCGCCGCTCACGCGCACACGGTCCCACAGCCAGCTTGTGCCCAGAAACTTGTTGATAACATACCAGCTCCCGTGCAGCGCGTGGCCAGCCTCGTACAGATTGGCCGCCTTGCCCACATAGTTGACCTGCGTGGGCACGACGAGGCCCTCGTTGACCCGGTCCAGCCGCCCCTGCCAGCTCTGGACCGCCCCTCCCTGGGCGGGCATCGTGTCCAGGAACGCCGCCACCCCCGCCTGCGCCTTGGTCAACGTGGCCTCGTCGGCCGTGAGGTTCACGATAGCTCCCTTACGGGAGAGTAGCAGGGAGCGGATCTCCTCCAGATCCTTCTGGACGCCCGCCCAGTCGTTCTTGATCCGCTGCTCCATCGCGATGATGTGGTCATAGTACGATAGCCCGCCCATGAGCTCGCCCACGTACCCTCCCTGCGTGAACATGGCGTCCAGGCGTGATGCTGCCAGCGAGTGCCCCGACCCGACCATCCGCGACTCCATCCCGGCCTTCGTCTCCAGTACCATCTGCTTCACGCGCTCGGCGTCGTCCATGCGCGCGTTCCTGAGGATATCTGCCATGATCTCAAACATCTCGCCCGCGGCGCCCGCCATCGCCTTCCCCTTGAGAGTCAGGTACCCGACCGCGTCCGGCTCGCCCCGTACCGCCGACACGAACGAGCTCGCGCTGATCCCCCCCGTGCGCCGGCCGATCCGGTTCGTGAGCTGGACGAACGAGAGCTTGTCCGTGCCGGTCTCCAGCAGGCACCGGCTGAACAGGGGCACCAGAGGGAGCAGCCGCAGGGGAATGACCCGTAGATCTAGCGCCACATCAGCGTACAGGATCCCGTTCGTGCTGAGGTCATGCACCAGCGTCGTCGCGCCCTTGGTCTCCCCCACCACGCTGGGGATTGGCTTCACTTCCTTGGGCAGGTCCTCCACCTTGAGGCTGGGCATGCACTTGAGAGCCTCGGGCGAGTCTGGCGTCTCCTGCTTGAGCTTGAGCTTCTCTGTGGCCTCAACTAACTGCTCCAGCTCGTCCCGCGTGAGCTTGGCCTTGAACTCGGCGAGGCGGGCCTTCTCGGCCGCCTCCTCCTCCGCCGCGAGTGCCGGGTCGGGCTGGAGCTCCACCACGACGCGGTGTGGGTTGTCCAACAGGAACTTGCTCAGAACGGGCGAGAAGACGCCCTTGGCGCCGAGCGTGGTGAGCCGCTCCTTGAATTCGCGCAGCGGCTTCTCAAACTTCAGCGGCGTGAACGGGTCGCGCCCATATAGCCAGTGCGACATGGACGTGAGCATGAGCGAGAGCCCCCGGGGGAAGCGACCCGTGTTGTTCTCGCGCAGGCTGAACTCGATCGTGTTCAGGGAGCTATCCAGGGACTCCTGGTCAAACCCTTTCTCCGCCAGGTCCTTCAGGACGTTCATGACCAGCTCCTCCACCTTGCCCACATCCTTCTCGTCCACGCCCTTGAGCCCAATGCTGAACGCTGGCTGTTTCAGCTCACTCTCAACCCCACCCCCGACCACCGCCTCACCCAGCCCGCTATCCGTGAGCGCCTTTCGGAGCGGTGCCGCGCTCGTGCCCAGCAGCAGGTGGTTGAGCACGCCCAGCTCTATCTCGGTCTGGACGTCCAGGGGCTTGTCCGCCAACAGCCAGTTCACCGTGATCATCCCCTTCTTCTCGGTGCTGCTGTCCTCCGACACAGCGTACTTCTCCAAGTACCTCCGGGGCTCCTGGAACAGCGGCTGCGTCGCGACCTCAGATTCCTGGACAGCCTTGGGGTTGGCGTCGAACTCGGACAGGAAGCTATCGAGGATGCGGAGACGGGTGTCAGGATCATCATCGCCGCAGAACCAGATGCGGGCGTTCGTCGGGTGGTAAAACTTCGAGTGGAACTCCTTGAACTGCTCGTACGTCAAGCTGGGGATGACGCGCGGGTCCCCGCCACTGTCCACGCGGTAAGTGGTGTTGGGGGAGAGCCGTTGCTGGATCTCGCGGCCCAAGATGCTCTCCGGCTGTGAGTAGACACCCTTCATTTCGTTGAACACGACGCCCTTGAATGTGATCTCGTCGTCCGGGTGCTCCAGCTCATAGTGCCACCCTTCTTGCTGAAACGTGAGCTCGTCCTTGACACACGCCGGGTGGAGCACCGCGTCCAGGTACACATCAACCAGGTTGTAGAAGTCCTGCAGGTTGCAGCTCGCGACCGGGTAGCAGGTACGGTCCGGGTACGTGAACGCGTTCAGGAAGGTGTTCAGGCTGCCCTTCATGAGCTCCACGAACGGCTCCTTGATCGGGTACTTGCGGCTCCCGCAGAGCACGCTGTGCTCCAGGATGTGGGGGATGCCCGTCGAGTCCGAGGGCGGCGTCCGGAAGACGATGCCGAACACCTTGTTCTCGTCGTCGTTGCACACGGACATCACCTCCGCGCCCGTCTTGCGGTGGCGGTACAGGGTCGCATTGCCTTTGTACTCTTCAATGTATTCCTCGCGGACCTCGTCGAACCCATACTTTCCTGGGTTCACCGCCTTGGTGTACTTGGTGGCAGGAGCCGCTGGCTCGGCAGCCACGCACTGAGCGGACAGCCTGCGGATCACGACGGGCTCTACATGACGCGGACGGCTGGCAGATATCGCACGGAAACCATTGTAGGCGGGAATTGAGGGTCTGGTGCGTGCAGCCAGGCCGGTGCGCGGCAGAGCCTGCTGGCTTGCGCGGGGCAGCATTCGGCTGTTCAGGGCGCGACGGAGGCAGCGAACGCCGCTGGACGCAGACGCCATTCCTGCAGCCCTAGGAAGAGCCGCACTGGTATGTGCAGCCGTAGTCGCCGCCAGGGCTGGCATCCTTGCGTTCTAGCCTGCACTTACTATGCCGCACGCGAGGCTGGGCGTTGCTCGCTGCGTGGTATTGCGGGGTGACTGGCTCTGGACGTTGCCAGGAAGCTATCTTTTTAGGCAACCACACCTGGCACACTGAACGTCCAGCACGTTCCTTGGCTTTGCATGTGCTTGTATGATGACACGGCGGCCGCTGGTGCGTCCACGTCCGCCTGCAATTCGTTGTACCGAAGAAGTTGAACGGCTTTTCTGCACCTCAGGGCCGATGGCATAAAGTTTTAGTTTTGCAGGCAGGCGCACGGCTCACGGGCAGCGCTTCGTTTAGACTTTAGACAGCCGGCGCCGCGCCGGCAACAATTTCCCTAATGCCGGCCAATAGCCGGCGTAGGCCGGCCACGAGCTGGCCAAGTACCTGGCACACCCCGCGAGTCGCGGGAGTGCCGGGCTTCTGCCGGCCCGGGCCCCGGCGCCTGGCGGGCGGGCATTTTAGTGTTATGCCGGCTCATAAGTCACAACTCACAAAAGGGCTAATACAATACACCATAGTAGATCGGACTATTAATTCAGTTAATACTGTATGGGATATCACAAACCGGGGTTAGGATGATCATTGTTTAGTCCCACTACATTCACTAGTTACTATTTAGTCAACTGAATAGCCGACAGTCACTGAATATTCATGATCATCATATAGTGAGTGAGCCGTAACTAAGTAAGTAAGTAAGTACTTGCGTGTCATGCGCAAAGGCATGCCACGGAGTACTATGCTAATCTCATTAGAAAAATAATTACACAAAAGTTTAGACAAATATCCGGTCTGCATCATCAGTCCCCCAACCGTTCATTAAGCACTAGATGGGGATGAGCCGTAACTAAGTAGAGTTGTAACCAGAATTGATGATTAAGGAATAGTTGTTTAATATTTTGATTTTATTTTAAGTGTTATAACGTGACAACTTACATCATTAGTTCATGAGTTGTGAGTACTCAGAGGCACTGACATGGCACGCAACCTGCCGGCCGACCGGACGGCTGCCAGCGGCGTGTCGGTCCAGGCGGCCTGAACTCGTGAGTGAACTGAACACAGGTCGGACAAATATAAATAAAATATGATTCAAATACTTTTGGCTGCTTACCGGTCGCCGTTGGATTAATTTAGATGTTTTGGTGAAAACTTTTTCGCCGTTGGATACATCTAAATATTTTGGTGAAAACTGTTTCGCCGTTGGATACATCTACATATTTTGGTGAAAACTGTTTCGCCGTTGGATTAATCTAAATATTTTGGTGAAACCTTTTTCGCCGTTGGATTAATCTAAATATTTTGGTGAAAACTGTTTCACCGTTGGATTAATCCAAATATTTTTTGCCGAAATGCCATTCGTTTCGCAGACGCGGCCAGTTCAGACTGAAGCTTCAGATGTTAAAGTTAAAGGCCCTGGCGGCACGAGTATTTAAATATTCATTTAGATTCATTTAAATATTCAAAGCCGGTTTCGCCGTTGGATTAATTTAGATGTTTTGGTGAAAACTTTTTCGCCGTTGGATTAATTTAGATGTTTTGGTGAAAACTTTTTCGACGTTGGATACATCTAAATATTTTGTTGAAAACTGTTTCGCCGTTGGATTAATCTAAATATTTTGGTGAAAACTGTTTCACCGTTGGATTAATCTAAATATTTTGGTCAAAATTGTTTCGCCGTTGGATTAATTTAGTGGACTAAATATGCAACATTTATAAATCAAATACGCAAATACGGCCAAATATCATTTATATTTGTCCGACCTGTGGAACTGAATGACCGAAATACTTGGGTTAAGGGGACGGTCCCGGCGCGAATATTTTTGGCGCCGAAAAATTCGCGCATGAAGGAGAAAGGGGGTCTCTGCCCTTTCTTCCTATTGTGCACATACTGGGATTAAAAGCACTTCGGTGCTCCGTGACTCCCCAACGGGAGCACGAGTTTAATTAATTAATTAATTGATTTCTCTTGGCGATTTTCTGTAGTTTGGCAAGACGCTCAAATCTTGAAATGTGACCACATCGGCCAACGAATGCACACGCTGCAAATGCATGGGCGGAGCGGCGTGGGTGGTTATGATTCATCACGCAGTCCGTCCACCAGTTCCTAGACCACGCCCCCCATGTCATTGTGTACCGTTCGATCCATGTGTCACAACCTCGATCCGCCCCAGTTCTGAGTGGCGCGGCCGGCACATGTTGGAGATCGATAGCCTTCCGGTGGTGGGCGTATACAGTTTCGGCATGGGTTGATTCTCGGTAGTTCCATCTCGTACTTATAAAAACTGTGGCACATGTCGATCCGTGTATTAATTAATTAATTAATTATCAACATCACTCCGTTGGGAGTCAATGTATGGTATGCACATATTAGTCCGTGTGTGCCTCTGATGTGCCACACTCCAGACGATGTCTAGCCTTATTTAGTAATGTTGTGCCCATGCAGGGAGTCACTCTCTGCTGAGAAGCCATGCCATAGCTCTTGTATAGCCATGATGATCTTCCCCCTCACAGGCATGCTCCCCCCTTACCCGGGCATAGCGTGATAGACCATGAGGGTGCGGGTGCCCTGGTGCACCTAGAGCAAGTGTTGTTTACATTCCCACCCTTGCAGGAAGTAGCTTAGAATGTATTATAGGCTCATATGCCCCTTCTCAGGGCTATGTGCTACATATACTCCCAACGGAGTTATGTTCCTAATTAATTAATTAATATTAGTCCGTGTATGGTATGCACATATTAGTCCAGTCTTGTTCGGCGGATCGATGCTGTACACGAAAAAGATCCATCCCGTCCCTCCCGACCCCGGTTCACGAATCCCCCGTGAATATTCTGATCAGCCCCGGTTCACGAATCCCCCGTGAATTAATTAGGAACATAACTCCGTTGGGAGTATATGTAGCACATGATAGCCCTGAGAAGGGGCATATGAGCCTATAATACATTCTAAGCTACTTCCTGCAAGGGTGGGAATGTAAACAACACTTGCTCTAGGTGCACCAGGGCACCCGCACCCTCATGGTCTATCACGCCCGGGTTGGTCTGTACGCCGCACTTTTGCGATAAAATGCGGGATAAAGCATATTATGGGCCTCGACGTATTTTACGCGTATTTTACGTCTGACCACGCGGTTTGGACTTAGAATTTTTCAGGGAGTTTTTGTAAACATCAGACACTGATTTCTTCAGACGATGCACAAGGCTGGGCGCGGCGCAGCGTGCGCAAGGCTGGCGTGCGCAAGGCTGGGGAGTGCGCGAGGCTGGGAGTGCGCAAGGCTGGGCGCGGCGCGACTTGACAGCTACCCACTGGTGCGGCGTAAAACTCCAACCGACGTAAAAGTGTGGCTTGCAAAAGGCGCCAAATTTTGAGCAAGCAGGACTTGGGTCAAATTCGCCGATGCGACCTCTGGTGATCATGGCCGCAACTAGCCGACTGCAATCCTCGTGAAGAACGTCGCGGCTTGCGATTTCATTTCATAGGCACTATCATCATGGCTAGGGCCGTGATTCTAGCCGTTATTTATTTAGGACTCATGTTAACGGCATGCAGGGCCTTGTCATATGTGAACATTACAAGCGATGAATGGGTACGTTTTCCCCTTTTGTTATACTTTGATAATTTACGTTCTAGGTATTGTTCTACGTTCTAGGTGTTGTCTAGATATTGTTTACAACTTGGAAAACGCTGCCATAAATCTGCTTATCACGCTCTTGGTTAAAAAAAAAAAATCAATTGAGCAAGATATCTGCAGCTTCGGTTGGCGCTCCTCATGCGTGCAGGATATTGACAGCGGCGCCAAGCCGGACACGATTATGACGCTCTGTATGCGCATAACGCCAGCCATGGCTGCCAAGTGCGTGTTGGAAAACAGCCCACACGCTACTCTTCATTGCAACGTGGCTACGATTGAAGTTTATGTTGAAGGGGGTACCATCCTGGCGGCGTATCAGGTGAGCGTTTGTCAGCTAGCCATATGATGTGTAGCCTGGCCTGCCGAAAAATTCACCGTAGGGCCTGGGTTTGAGGACTAGGATTTCTTTTATTTCATGGACTGTCATACGTACACACTTGTAAAGCATTACAAATGACGCTTGGCAGGGCACGCTCGGTAAAATAAATTGTCATTCCGACATCATGTTAGCGACAGCCCTGCCCAGCGTAATTTGTAAGGCTTTACAACTTGTACTGTACCCTGCTGAGGCCCTTGGACAGTTTTGATGAGCGGAAAGCTCAAGGCCATGGTTTAAAACAGAAAAGGGACCTCGAGCGCAATGCAGGCTTCGTGTATGTGCAGGCTTCGTGTAGTGAATGTATAGAATACTGAACACAAGAGTGGAAGGTAAGGTGCAGTCATGCGTGCGTGCATGAAGGTACAATATCCCTGGGTCCTTGCCCCTTGGCCCTTAACTCGGTATTTGTTGTCTGGTAGAGTATGCCATGTGATCTTTACCGGGTAAACTCAGCATGGCTTCTTCAATGCCTAGCGGGGCTATACAACTGAAAGTGGTAAAATTGTTTATGTGCTTGCTGTACGGGGTCTTTGCCACCTGCATTGTGGTGACTGCGCGTCCTTATTGGTTTGTTTGTTGACTCACACCTTGTGTTATTATATTTCCGCCTAAATAAGACGTACAAAAGACGAGAGCAATAGCTCTGACAAGCCATCAAAACTTTTTCTATCATTTTCCCCCCCTGAAATTCCCGTCCAGCCCATGCAATACGACATTACTCCAATACTCTGCATTATAGGTTTACTGATTTCTTTTACTATTACAACCCACAAATTGCTTAACTTTCTGGTTCTAAATTTTTCTTCTATTGTTTGTCTCCCCCCCTCCCGCCCCTCCCCTCTGCTCCCCCCGGCATCCTCCCTGTAATGAACCATAAAAAAGGTCGTCGGAACCGGCCAATGGGGTGGAGAGACGTTTGAAGCTTCAGGGGCATCACAGGTGCTCGCTCAGTTATGGGAGATTACTCGGGACACTGCCTTGCATTATGGCGCATGGGTTGGGCCCAAAGGGGCTCTGGTGCTACATGACAGAAGCCTTAAGGCGATGGTGATGGGCGGCATCCTGGCCCACTCAACAGTGCCATTCACGAGCAGTGTGCTTGAGGGCATGGCAAGACACGGCACGACTTATCACAGCGGGAAAGAAGGTTTTAAGGACATGAACGGAGCTGAGTTGTGTCCTCCTGGCCTTGGCGGTGAGGTGAGTGATACAGGGCTGAAATGGGGACGTCGTTTGTAAGAACATTACGCCATCACTGATGTTTCTTTAACCAGGCGGGACGGTTGTTGGCCTGACAAAAGTGAGTGAATACAGTCTAGGGTTTAGAGCAGTAGTGCATAGGGTAAATTAAAGTCCGTGTTATTTTTCCACCCACTAGACCTGTGTGGCATCACTACCACATCCAAGTTCTTCATTCATGCGGTCTCCTGAAAAGGTTACCAAATATTTGCACCCTTGCTTGCATGCGAGCTTTGGTTGTTCTTAATAACAGGAGTGTGCATGGCAATAGATAAGTATCATTGGGTTGGGTAGACCAGCCGGGCCCCCCAATCCGCCAACACCATACTGGCTTCCACACACATGGTTGTTTGTTGGTAGTGCATTTGTTATGATTGTTTTTAGCTTGCAAGTTTTAAGGTGAGTATTTTTTGCTAGAGAAAAAGGATTTAAATGATGTTATGTTTCTTTTCTTTTTTTTTTTTTGCTACTTGTTCTGGTGCAGGCAAAATTGATTTGTTGCTTTGGGGACAAGTTTATCAACCGGTCATATGCACGTTCTTATTGGCGTGCTATGTTCAAGTCCAACCTCGGCAAATGGTGGTTACGTCGTGGTGCCGCTTTCATCAAGGCACAACGAAAAAACGTGTCAAGCCCGCCCTTGCTGCAGGGTGGAAGCAGTTCATGTGGTGGCCATGGCAACGACAGGCGCGGCTCAGATGACCACATCTATAGGGTTCCTGGATACGCTGGCTTACTTCATGGCTTGGTCGCACGGATTATCGGTTTTGGTTGCTTTGTCAGCGGCAGCAGCAGCAGCAGCAGCAGCAGCAACAACAACAACAACAACAACAACAACAACAACAACAACAACAACAACAACAACAACAACAACAACAACAACAACAACAACAACAACAACAACAACAACAACAACAACAACAACAACAACAACAACAACAACAACAGCAACAGCAACAGCAACAGCAACAGCAACAGCAACAGCAACAGCAACAGCAACAGCAACAGCAACAGCAACAGCAACAGCAACAGCAACAGCAACAGCAACAGCAACAGCAACAGCAACAGCAACAGCAACAGCAACAGCAACAGCAACAGCAACAGCAACAGCAACAGCAACAGCAACAGCAACAGCAACAGCAACAGCAACAGCAACAGCAACAGCAACAGCAACAGCAACAACAACAACAACAACAACAACAACAACAACAACAACAACAACAACAACAACAACAACAACAACAACAACAACAACAACAACAACAACAACAACAGCCGCCACCACGATGACGTTGACGAGGAGGAGGAGCAGCAGCAGGAGGAGGGGGACGAGGAGGAGGACAAGGTCCAAGCTAGGAACAAGGACCACGACAATGATGATGGCGATGGCAAAGTCGAAGGACAAGATGGCATGGTCGACGACGTGGTGGATGATGCGGCAACGAAGGAGCGCATATATGCCACCAGGGGCAGGGACAATTGCAAAGGAGGTGAAGAGCAAGCTGCTGTGCTGGTTGATGCGCCGCTGACTCAGGTATGCCGTATTTATCCGCTCGTTGTACTAGGGTGTATTGCACTTGTGGCCACAAATTTGCACCTTTTCATGTGGCACCGTTCCTCTGCGGACTTGCGTTTAACCAGTTGGGCTACAATATAGTTAAGTACATTTGTTTTGGCCCCCCTCCGAGGTTACCTTTTTTTTTTTTTTTTCCTGGTCCCCCTTTGAGGACAAAGTGTTGCGCTTAATTCATGATCTTGTATGTGTATGGATCTATGTGTCTTCTTCGGTGCACGCGGGGGCCGGGCAGTGCGAGATCGATGACCACCAGCAAGCCACTCCGACTCCAGCTCCAAGTGCGAATCATGGGCATCCATCTTCCTCTTCGCCGCCATCCCCACAAGCTCGACCAGTGGTCGTGAAATGCATGGGTCGAACGAACAAACGATGGTGCACCAAGCGGGGTCTAACTCAAGTAGACAACTCGGCGCCATCAAGACTTGTGCTGGAAAGCATACAAGGGAAGTACTACTGCCCAGATTGTGCCAAGACACGGCGCCACGGCTTCAAGGCGAAAGGGAAAACCAGGTAATGAAAGGCAGTGATGGCTCGGTTTTTTATGGATTTGACCAAGCAAATTTTTTTCGCATTACTATGAGCCTAACTCCTGAACCTCGTGCTAGTGTAAAGGTGTTACGCGACTCGATCATTCTGTCTGCGGCACTGCGAGCTCTCTTATGCGGATCAAACCTGCGTCATTTGCCTGCGCCGCGCCATCCCTGCTCAACAGCGGCGGCTTTGCGAGCTGCCCCGGTCCCAACAGCGGGGTTGGCGTCGTGCCCGCGCCTGGGCTCAGCCCCCCCCAACGGCCGCCTTACTGACTGACCCGTGCGCAAGGTAATTGCTTGTTAGAAGAGACAGCCCCCTTGGGCCACGCGGCATGCCAACCTGACATCATTATGTTCATCGTGTGATGATGCGTGGCGTTAGGTATGGAGTAAGGCACTTGGCTTTCGGACTAAGGCACCCATGTGGACCAAACCTGCGTCGTTTGCGTGCCTTTGCCTGCAGCGCACTGTCCCCGCTCAGCAGCGAGCCTGGCACATCCGTGCCCGGCGCTGACAATCGCATCCCTGGCAGCCGCACCACCGGCAGCGGCTTTGCGAGCTGCCCCGGTCCCAACAGCGGGGCTGGCGTCGCGCCCGCGCCTGGGCTCAGCCCCCCCCAACGGCCGCCTTACCGACTGTCCCGTGCGCAAGGTAATTGCTTGTTAGAAGAGACAGCCCCCTTGGGCCACGCGGCATGCCAACCTGACATCATTATGTTCATCGTGTGATGATGCGTGGCGTTAGGTATGGAGTAAAGCACTTGGCTTTCGGACTAAGGCACCCATGTGGACCAAACCTGCGTCGTTTGCGTGCCTTTGCCTGCAGCGCACTGTCCCCGCTCAGCAGCGAGCCTGGCACATCCGTGCCCGGCGCTGACAATCGCATCCCTGGCAGCCGCACCAGCGGCAGCGGCTTTGCGAGCTGCCCCGGTCCCAACAGCGGGGCTGGCGTCGCGCCCGCGCCGGGGCTCAGCCCCCCCCAACGGCCGCCTTACTGACTGCCCCGTGCGCAAGGTAATTGCTTGTTAGAAGAATGCGCGCATCATGTGTTGATGCGCCTCTCGATTACATGACCCCATGAAATTAGTTTGGTGTATAAATATACATATAATTTAATGTTGTATGCATCAAATAAGGGGTTAGTTAGCCTCTCACCGTCTCAAGTAACCCAGTGGGTGAACGGTTAATGGGTCGGCTACGGTTATTGGGTTGTTTTATAGGGTCCCGAGGTTAAGGTTGATAAACGTTGCTCGAACTCATTCCATGTTGTTTGCTGTCTCACTTAGTCTTGTTCACACACTACACTTGCTATTGTGTCTCATTGCACAGGGACGCTCCACGGGACATAGGAGGGGATTGCGATCTTGCCAAGAATATGCCGACGGGGCCTTGGGAATCCTGGGTCGCCGCTCGTGCCGCAATTCAATCATGGGCTGATCATGGTGAGCATGGAGCCTTCGCGTTATGCGCCCGCTACGTGGCTCAGAGCAGAACAGAGCGCCGGGAATTCTGGTGCGATGGTTGCGGTGTAGCTAATCATCAAGGCAAAAAACAGACAACATCCAAGAAGACGAATTGTGAGTGGCGAGTTGTGATTGCAAAGCGGAAGGATGGGATGTTTTATGTCACAAAATACCCATTGCCCGTGACAAGCCTAAAGCCAGGGCACCTTCCCACTGGCCACAATCATGAGCTAAGACGTCCCGGGACCATTGCTGCTCTCTTGGACCCCATGCTTCGAAAGCTGCCTGATGAGGTGAAGGCAAGGATATTGTTGTGCAGGAAGAGCGGGGTCGACCTGCCAACAATCCTGACAATGATCGATAAGGAATTTGGGGAAAACCGCACGTGGATTGATAGCGATGTCAGGAATTTCCTGCGGCGGTCTCCTGAAGATAACTTGTCGTCTGCGTCGAAGTTGGTCTCCTGGTGCTATGCCCAGCAAGATGCCGATCCTCGTTTCTACTGGAAGCATGCTGTTGATGGCAACAACCGGCTCAACCTTCTTTTCTACGCGACGGGGGACATGAGGGAGCGTTATGCCATGGCTTGTGATTCCCAGGCGGTTTCTGTTGACGCGACCCACGGCACGAATAATCATGGCATGAAGCTAATCTTCTTCACGGGTGTGTCTCCTTACGGGAAAAATGACATTTATGGAGTTGCCCTAACAGTGTCGGAGCACGAGCAGGCATTTGGCTGGATATGGGACCAGTTCGCTGAGTGCATGCATGGGCACTTGCCGAAGGTTGCCATCACCGACGAAGACCAGGCCATGGCATTGGCGATTACAAAGCGAGGAATCACTCATCATCTTTGTATATTCCACCTCTTCATCATGAATGTGACAAAGAACATGAGGCGTTGCTTCGGTGACGAAGCTGCGTGGGAGAAGTTTTACCTGGCATTGTGGCGGCTACGCAACCAAACCGATCTTCGCAGCCGTGAGCACTTTGACAGAGATTTTTTGCAGGTCCTTCTTCTCCTTCCCCAGAAGTATTGGGGCCCCAAATGCCGCACGTTGGCCCATTGGTCCAACCTGCCCTACCTCCAGGCTGGTCATGTCCCTCGTCATCCTCGCATGTTGAATGCGCACGTTGAAAAGGATGACATGTTGCGCCTCGGACGTTTGACAGCCAGCCTGCTTGCCGCCGTCTTGGGTATGTTTGAAAGCGATGTCGCTGGCCACTTTGGTTTCAAATGCGGACACGCTCGTGTGATAGAAGCATTGCGGCACCTGCGCCGCGAGTCTGCTAGCTGTACAGAAGATCTGATTACTCGTGTGCGTTTGTGCTACGGCATCATGCACGAGTCAACTGCCAAGTCAGATTTTCTGGACAGCTTCCCGGATGCTACCATGACATCATGCCCCACGGCGGTCTCACAAGACGACAGTCGGTTTGCAGCGACGACGGATGGCTTGGTGCAGGGTTGGGTTTCATTGGCTGACAAGACATGCACGTACGATGATGGCGTCCTACTTGAAGTCAAGTACCACTCGGTCACGAGATAGCTGCCCTTGGGTGGTGCCATGTCCGGCGGATGAGTTAAAATGTTGTTATTGTATTAAAGCATGGATAAAATAATTGCATTTTCATTTTAGCAACATCAAAGAGACAACATAACATGTTCATAATTCAATTGTGATTGATTTGGGTTTGATAAACAGTGCTCTCAACGTTTTCCAATTCATCTACACCTTAGTCATGAATTTCAATACAAAATGCTGGTGGGATGGTGATGCATGGAGCATGAATTAATGGATTAAAATATTTACTCATATAATTTTAACACCTAAAAAGTGATTTCAGTCGTCACATGCAATGTTGGGCTACCACCTCTTTTGTTTTGGAATTTTGGCACAGTATCGAGAAAGAGGTAATTCCAAAGTTTGCCAATGACTGCATGGTCTCGGAGCTAAACCAAGAGTTGTGTGTACGACCCTCATTTGTCGTGGCATGATCCACGTAGGGTCTGAGTACAAGGCTAACCAGGACAGTCATAATGCGTACACTCTATGCTCCTAGTACTTGTTGATATTGACATATTCTCCAGATTTCTGGCCTGCGCCGGTAGTCGCTTTGATATTGCATTCATTATGCTCACGTGATGCATGTCACGATAATATTATACTGTCTAACGTATTAGTTGCATTGAATTGAAGCGTTACTCCGTTGGGAGATCACGTAACACATGTCCGGTAGTCTGTAATATTAAGGCAGATGGTGCGCAAGGATAGATGGCAAGTAGTGATGAAGGAGACCACCCCCAAGTCTGTGGGGGCTCCGCGTGTGACCAAGTATGGCATTCATAGCGATTCGGGCCGCGGTGCCCACACCCCTGTAACTAGGACCTAGATAGCTTATACCATCCATTCCATCCCATGTTCCCCTCCCACTGAGGACTTATGCTCACGTGACGCAGTCACGTGTCTATTAATTAATTAATTAATGTCCGGTAGGGGCACCTCGGGTAACCCGCTACGGTCGGCACAGTGCCACCGGCCGCGGGGCCCACAATCCTGCTACCCGTGCTTAGATAGTTTCTTTCGCATGTCATCCATTCCCTTCATGAGGATACTGCTCACGCAGTCACGTGGTATTAATTAATTAATTAAATGTCCGTGAGAGGGGGTACATGGTCTATAAGCGTGCTAAGCAACAACCTGCAAATGATGTAAACTTAATAATGCTCACGTGATGTTTGTTATTATAATATTGATAATTGTCTCTTGTTCACGTGGTGCAGTCACGTTCTTATCGCACGCAATTGATAGCACTGTTACGAGTTAACCCACCTCTATGTGAGAACCTGTACGTCTCCACCGTTGGCACTCGAATGGTACCTATCACCACTAAAGATGATTTAGAGGAATCGTTCGCGACAGCTAGATTGCAATGAAGCTTGATACATGTTCAGCTGCAATAAAACACATTTCCCAATTAACACAAGCAACAGCTATTGTGTGGGTCGACAACAACCAACTAACTATGAGCCCAACTCGAACGTATCGACGTTGGCTAGACTGCCATTATTGTTCTCACGACAGACCATACATTGAGGTGCTCACAGAACGCTGGCACCAAGGGCAGAGGACATACAGGTAAAAACCATGACATGAGTAGGAACGGGCATGGCATGACTAGGAACGTGTACAGCATGACTAGGAACGGGTATGGCATGACTAGGAAGTAGGAACAGGTATGGCATGACTAGGAAAGAGCATGGCATGACTAGGAACGGGCATGGCATGACTAGGAACGGGTGTGGCATGACTAGGAACGTGTACAACATGACTAGGAACGGGTATGGCATGACTAGGAATGAGTATGTCATGACTCGGAACGGGTATGGCATGACTCGGAACGACCATGGCATGACTAGGAACGGGTACAGCATGACTAGGAACGGGTATGGCATGACTAGGAATGAGTATGTCATGACTCGGAACGGGTATGGCATGACTCGGAACGACCATGGCATGACTAGGAACGGGTATGGCATGACTAGGAACGGGTGTGGCATGACTAGGAGCGTGTACAGCATGACTAGGAACGGGTATGGCATGACTAGGAACGGGTATGGCATGACTAGGAACGGGTATGGCATGACTAGGAACGGGCATGGCATGACTAGGAACGGGTGTGGCATGACTAGGAACGGGCATGGCATGACTAGGAACGGCCATGGCATGACTAGGAACGGGCATGGCATGACTAGGAACGGGTATGGCATGACTAGGAACGGGTATGGCATGACTAGGAACGGGTATGGCATGACTAGGAACGGGCATGGCATGACTAGTAACGAGTATGGCATGACTAGGAACGGGCATGGCATGACTAGGAACGGGTATGGCATGACTCGGAACGACCATGGCATGACTAGGAACGGCCATGGCATGACTAGGAACGGGTATGGCATGACTAGGAATGAGTATGTCATGACTCGGAACGGGTATGGCATGACTCGGAACGACCATGGCATGACTAGGAACGGGTACAGCATGACTAGGAACGGGTATGGCATGACTAGGAATGAGTATGTCATGACTCGGAACGGGTATGGCATGACTCGGAACGACCATGGCATGACTAGGAACGGGTATGGCATGACTAGGAACGGGTGTGGCATGACTAGGAGCGTGTACAGCATGACTAGGAACGGGTATGGCATGACTAGGAACGGGTATGGCATGACTAGGAACGGGTATGGCATGACTAGGAACGGGCATGGCATGACTAGGAACGGGTGTGGCATGACTAGGAACGGGCATGGCATGACTAGGAACGGCCATGGCATGACTAGGAACGGGCATGGCATGACTAGGAACGGGTATGGCATGACTAGGAACGGGTATGGCATGACTAGGAACGGGTATGGCATGACTAGGAACGGGCATGGCATGACTAGTAACGAGTATGGCATGACTAGGAACGGGCATGGCATGACTAGGAACGGGTATGGCATGACTCGGAACGACCATGGCATGACTAGGAACGGCCATGGCATGACTAGGAACGGGTATGGCATGACGTGGCCCACGCGCATGTGCGCCCATAATGGCCCCCATGGATGATGCTTTCAGTATTTAGCCGCGCCCAGCCTACAATGGGACCTCCCATGGATGATGCATTAAGAATTTAGCCATGCGATGCCTATGCAGGGAGTTACTCTCTGCTGAGATGCCATGTGTACACCAGCTATAGCCTAGCCACATACCCTCCACCCCATATGTCATGCAGGCCTTCTAGGCCCTCTCCTCAAGCCCCCCCTGGGTGCCTGTGCTTGTTAAGGAGGCATGAACCATCATGGCGGTGCAGGTGCACCTTGTGCACCCAGAGCAGGTGACAGTTGTACATCCTCCACCTGCAGGTTGTAGCCCTGATTGTATTACAAACCCATAGATGCCCTTTTCTCAGGGCTATGTGTTACATATGCTCCCAACGGAGCTATCATTTTAATTAATTAATTAATTAATGGCATGACTAGGAACGGGAGTGACATGACTAGGAACGACCATGGCATGACTCGGAACGACCATGGCATGACTAGGAAGGAGCATGGCATGACTAGGAACGGGTATGGCGGCCAAGCACGTGGGCGGGTTCGTGCTATTCGTACCGTTGATGCTGAAGAGTCACAGGTATCGTTGGAACGGAACGGTCCAGGGGTCGCAGGCGGTTCTTCCCGGGACTGATCTTCCAGCGCTGCAAGAAAATCACGAACATGTCCCTGGTTGGGTAAAGAAAGCAGGCAAACCCCGACCGGCCGACCGCGTCCCCACCGTGCATGTACCTTGGTAAGACGTACGTAAGGTTCTGTGGGCTGAACTGACCGCGCTTCAAGAATATGACGATTTGAAGCCACTATGAAGGTATATGCAAACCATGTCGGCGTCATCCGCTCGACCCCTCTTACTCAGATATAGTTGGATATGCAGCATAAAAAGCAACGGGGAGAAATTGTCAATGACTATGATCCCCCAACTGTGGGTGTTAGGAAATAGAAAAAGCATGGCAGGCATAGCTTGCGTGCAACATTGGGGGTCGGAAATTCTAGTCGGGGGGGTCAGTGGACTCCAACGTGGACTCGAGACTCAGATTGATTGATTATTGAGGGTAAACTGCACGACTACAGGCTCTTTGCGCGCGCCACATGTTAAGTAATCATGCCATCAGCTGCCATTTTGAACGCATCATAAGGAAACCCGTCGGGTTAAAAACTAAGATCTAAACGGCCATCACCACTCGCATCGACGACGAAATTCGGCTAAGTCCAAAGGCAGCCGATACGATTTACGTCGTTTGCAGTTTTACGCGCCAGCCTTGCGCACGCTGCCGCGCCGCGCCCAGCCACGATGCACTCCCAGCCTTGCGCACTCCCAGCCTCGCGCACTCCCCAGCCTTGCGCACGCCAGCCTTGCGCACGCTGCGCCGCGCCCAGCCTTGTGCATCGTCTGAAGAAATCAGTGTCTGATGTTTACAAAAACTCATTTTTCAGGGGTACCAGCGGGCAGCGGGCACTGGCGCGGTGCCCAGGTTCTGGGCGCGGCGCGCTCACTGCACATTTGAGATTTTTACTACTAGAAGTAGATGCGTACAGTTCTTTTCATAAAGCGCAAGCCTTGCAAAATGTTTGGCCGGTAGGAGACAGCTAGGACTAGGTACATAACGCATAAATAACAGTGTGCCAGCAAATGCCAGCTGTGCTACTGACGGTGTAATGCAATATAGCGACGACGAGGCCAGTGCGACTGTGCGACAGTGTGCAGCCATTTTCGATTTGCAGCCATGAAGAAGAAAGGGCCTGAATGGGATTTCGTTCTCGAGAAGAAAGAAGCAGTCACAGATGCTGTTAGTAACAAAACGCAGTTTGTGTCGAATAAGTTCTGCTCATTTTGCAACAAGAAGTTCTCATACGGGGCGGGGGCAATCAGCGTATTCCGAGTCCGTGCACACTTTGCCGGAATCGCAGGGGAAGGGATGTTACCCTGCGACAAAATTCCACCGAATATCCGGAGCAGGTTTCTCAGGATGTATAACAACAAGTCGCAGCAGTCAGACGCCAAGAAGCAGCACAATTTGAACAGGGCAATGGCGGAGATGGGAGGGGCAGCTGCGCCGGCTGACTTGTCGTCGGTTCCCAGCAAAGGCCAGCTGAGCATCACCAAATGGCTGGTTCCCGTCGACGAGAAAGGTGTCCAGCTGCTGGCTGCCGAATTTTTTATCGAGAACGGCATTGCTTCAATGCGGCTGAGAGCGCCTCTTTCAAGCAGATGGTGGCCGGCATGATCCAGTACAAAGGAGGGCACGTCACCCCTCCTTCTCGGAAGTTGTGTCTTATGTCCTCTCATGCATTATATAGTGGATGGCTTTCCTTACAATCAATTAATTAATTGAATCCTTACTATTCCCGTTGCAGCATGCTCCCCCCTGCATTTAACAAATCATAATCAGATAGGATTGCAGGGCATAAATGGAAGATGTTAATAAATAAGCATATACACCAAATTTCAGTTGTAATAACTGCATGACCATCATCAAGGAGCGTGCTAATTGGGTGACTGACAATTGGACCACAAAAACTGTCGCGCATTTTACCACCGCGTATTTTATACCCCCCACGTATAATACGCGTATTTTAAGTCCACGTATTATACCCCGCACACGTATTTTCCAACCTGGTATCACGCTATGCCCGGGTAAGGGGGGATCGAGCATGCCTGTGAGGGGGAAGATCATCATGGCTATACAAGAGCTATGGCATGGCTTCTCAGCAGAGAGTGACTCCCTGCATGGGCACAACATTACTAAATAAAGCTAGGCATCATCTGGAGTGTGGCTCATCATAGGCACACATGTACACGATTAAATAAAGCGCGTGGCTTAGCTGGGATAGGGCCTCTAAGAGGCGTACATGTACATGGCCACGGTCTATCTAGTCTACACTACTACTGCTGTATTCCCCTAAGCTGGGGCGTCTGGAGTCGCTGGGGCCGCGGTGGTCGAGGGGGTCGCCTGCCAGGGCTTGTGGCCGACGTAGATGGCCGCCCCCTTCCATGCAGTACACCGGCTGCCCCGCCTTGGTCTGCCGGAGCTGGAGGTAGGTCGGCCATAGCTCCCGTCGCCGTTGTTGCTGCGCCAGGGTCAGGTCGTCGTCAAGGGTGAAGAGAGTCTTCTCGAGCCGCTTGCGGCGTCTGAGAAAAGAAATCTTGTCCGCCGGGGTCTTAAAGGTGAGAAGGAGCGGGGGCGGCCCTGCCTTACCCCGCGCGCGGGGAAGGCGGTGGGCGGCGGATCTCACCAGTAAGGCCCATGCGATCAAGGATTTCTCTCTCAAAAGCACGCGCAAGCTTCTCGGAATTCTCACCTTCCTCCATCTTGAGATTCTTGACAATGACGTTGAGGCTGCGCTTGGCGAGCTCGGCCTCCTCGCGGAGGTCAAGCGTCTGCCGTTGAAGCTGGGCTGCGACGGCGGAGGTGGTGGAGGTGGTGTGTTGCTTAAGCATGTCCGCCCAGGTGGTGATGGGAGGAGCATCGCCGGCCAGGCCAGCCGGGGCTGGCGTGGCGGCAATGTCCTTCACTGCCTGGGCGGTGAGGCCTGCGGTGTTCTGCAGGACCTCGATAGCGATGGCATTGTTCTGAAGACGCTGGTCGATGTCGAGGAGCTGGGCTTTGATGTCGGCGGTGGCTCCAGGTGGAGGTGGCAGTGGAGGTGGAGGCGAGGAGGGTGGAGGTGGAGGTGACGGTGGTGGAGATGTGAGGGAGCTCAGTAGCCAGCGTGCCGCCCATTGCCGCCACATCTGCGGCAAGGGGGGTCACGTGCTGCTGGAAGGCTTCCGTGAGGATGGAACGGAATGTGGCTGCGGCGATGGTGGGGGCCCAGATCTCGCCGTCAGACTTCTTGAGGAGTGAGCAGAGAATCAGGTGCTGAAGGTCAGGCCGGTTGTAGTGGAGGCCCGTCAGCAGCAGATCTCGGCTTTGAAGCCTGCGGCCATTTGGCTCGAGAAGGCGATTGATGCTGTGAAGGTGGAGGCACAGCTCAAGGAGCGAGGCGTAATCCCCGTAGAAAATGCACTCCAGAGCAGTGCACGGGGCAATGTTGTACCAGTCGTAATCGTCGACATTGAAGGTTTTTAGCTTGAAACGCGGTTCGCGGGGAAAGGATGAGCGGCTGCGTTTAGGGTCTGGCGAGGCCGATGGCGAGGCCGGAAGCCCGGGAGGGTGCTGGGCGGCCACCAGTGCGCGACTAGCGTGTCACCACTGCCTTCCGGCCCTGATGGCGAAGCTGCAGCCGGAGCTGCAGACGTATTTTCATTGCCGAGCGCAGCCGTCAGGCTGCGTTGCGTCGATGGGCGTTTGCTCATCGTATATTGCGTAATAGCGTCGGAAAATTATATCAGCATGTGCGTCTTAGAAAGACGAAGCGATTGTGATATTCACGACTAAATTCGGTGCTCAAACGTGAAAGTTATGAGCGCCGCCATCAGCCATGGCTACCTCGTGGCTCGTGGCTCGTGGCTCGTGGCTGCCCCGTGAATATGTACAATATACTAGTTAGTCCATTCATGCAGCTTTTCCAATATCAGCCGAGATCGGTGGCTTTAGTGGCTAGCTGCCGTTGCATGGCCATGCAAACTGAAGAATATAAACATGTAGTCATTTCAGTTGAATATTTTCCAGCCACATAATTTCAAGGTACACGCAAATTACACAGCGCTACACCTTCATTTCATTTCCACCCTTCATTTTCATCATCCTGAATGACTCAACAAGCATGGACACGCTAACAGCACGCTCGAGCTACCATGGTCCGGATTCTCCAGATTTTCGGCCTGTGATCATTAATTAACTGCTCGACGCGGAGTCGCCGGGCTACAAGTTCCGTACTTTACCAAACTCAGGCTTAGAGGCCGCCGCACCAATTTTTACTTCTTTCCGTCACATGGCTTGCGTTGGGTTCATCGACGAGCATCGACGCTCATCGACGGTGCAATCTGACGGCGGAGAATAAGTTCGCCACAGCATAGCGCGACGCAAGGGCTAAGATCCGACAACGTGACATGCAAAGCTTTATACCGCATCGCTAACCGGAAATTCCGTCCAACACCGTCGTACAGTACTGCCAGTCGACCGCACCTCTGCCTCTTAACCGTCGAATGCGCAATCGATCTAGAAAGTAGAAACGTCCCCGCGACACTTCCGCGATTTCAGTACTTTCCGTCACCCTTGACAGTTTTCGTACAATACTACAAATTTACGCCAATAGAAACTCGCCTCCATACATATATCTCGATAGAGGCGTGCGTCTTATTTAATTTCAGAGAACTTACCTCTTAATTAATCTCGCCCCCCCGTTGTAACACCGTCCCCCCGTTGTAACACCGTCCCCCCGTTGTAACACCGTCCCCCCCCCCCCATAGATGCGTCCCCCCCCCCGTTGTAACACCGTCCCCCCCCACGTACAGTACTTTCAACCGCAGCTCTGCCTTTTAATCGTCGATCTAGAAAGTATCCGCGATTTCAGTACATGCCGTCACCCTTGACAGTTGTCGTACAATACTACAAATTAACGCCAATAGAAACTCGCCTCCAAACATATATCTCGATAGAGGTATGCGTCTTATTTAATTTCAAGGTACCTCTTAATTAATCTCGGCCCCCGCCTTCCGCTAATTTGCTAATTTGCTAAATTTGCTAAAAAAGAGCCAATTTTACCCCGACTAATTAATAGATCGACATGTGACTGCGTCACGTGAGCATAAGTCCTCAGTGGGAGGGGAACATGGGATGGAATGGATGGTGTAAGCTATCTAGGTCCTAGTTACAGGGGTTTGGCCTGCGATCATGGTCATGTCTATATCACCTTCAAATGTTCAGTAGGAAAAGGTCTTGTCCAACAAGAATGGCCACGTAACACGTGAATTAAAATATAAACTATCCTCAATAATTAAGCCCACAACAAAAAAATGCTTTCATGAGGGTCATTGCGCCCGGCTGGGCTGTTCACAAGTCACAACGCAGCAAGGTACCCTATAGGCTATTAACGGCGAGCCCAAGTTTCTTTGGCACAGCCGTACAAACTCATTTGTCCTATCGATGCCAGCATGGCACAATGGACCTGATTGCCCAATTTTGAAACTGTCCATGAAGCCCCCCCAATTGTCAACCACTGCTACAAACAAAAATAATGCAGGAATGACAAACCTGAAACCGAAACTTAATGCCGATGAAACAATAAATAGTGAAAAATCCAACTGCCCTGAGCCTACCACACTACTCTGTGACATGGCCCCGCGCAAAGCACACATTACACAAGTACAGTCATTCACGCTTTAAGTTGGGTTCTCGAGGGTTTCTTCAGGTCAACCCAACTTCAGGCATGCAGCCAACTTAAGACGTTGCCGCGAAGCGCTTGGCGAGTAGAGTATTCCACCTTAAGTTGGGTTCGCCATGCAGCCAACTGCGGCCCAACTTAAGGCGTGAACACAACTTAAGCCAACCCAACTTTAGGCGTGAATGACTGTACGTACTTACCGCCCTACACCTAAATAAAATACCACACCATAGGAAATCTCATGCTGCAGCAAAGTCCACACTCCTACCCATTAACTTTAGTGATCTCTAGGAAGTAGTCACTTCCTAGAAACCACACGGACGACCCCTTCAGTCTTCCATACAAGCAACGCCAAGGTGCTACTGCTCTTCCTCGCCTTCGGGCGACACGGGCGCCTCGAATGGGGCGTAGTGCACCAGCATGTCCACCAATGCAGCAAACCCGTGTGGCTTGCACAGCGTGTTGTTGATGCCAGCGCGGGTCAGCTGCTCACGGTCGCTAGCTTCCGCGTTGCCCGTGGAAGCAATGATGATGCCGCGGTAGCCGGCGCGACGCAGCCGGCGCGCCATCTCGTCCCCGGTCATGACCGGCATGTTGACGTCCTGGACAGGGTGAAGATGGATGTCCGTTGCAATTGATTGCCATGACCAGGTAAGTGGCGGTGAGACCGGCGAGGCGCCATGGGACCAGCTAGAGCAGACAGAAAGAGAGCATTCAGACGGGCAAGCAGAATGTGTCACGGCAAAGGCTAGAGCTACAGACCACGACGATGACAATCCTGTACAATAGAGCGACAGTGAGGCCGTGAGGGTTGACCTTGATGGCGTTGAGGGACAGCAAAAACACTCGAATGAGTCCATTCGTCCCACACACTGTGGTGAAAGCAATATGCATACACAATAGAAAGTGACGGCATTCGCTACACGCACCATGGTCATGGCAGCCTGCGCTCCGTGATGATGACACGAGACACGTTTTTGCTATGGCATTCGTCACGCTGCGCACCGTGATGATGACACGAGACACGTTTTTGCTATGGCATTCGTCACGCTGCGCACCGTGATGATGACACGAGACACGTTTTTGCTATGGCATTCGTCACGCTGCGCAACGTGAAGATGACACGAGACACATTTGTTATGGCATTCGTCACGCCACGCACCGTGATGATGACACGAGACACATTCGTTATGGCATTCGTCACGCCACGCACCGTGATGATGACACGAGACACATTCGTTATGGCATTCGTCACGCCACCCACCGTGATGATGGCACGAGACACGTTTTTGCTATGGCATTCGTCACGCCACGCACCGTGATGATGACATGGAAGGGCGCCGCGGCCGCCTTCTGAAATGCTTCCTTCCCATTCGCCGCCAGCTCGACGACTGCCCCAACGCGCTCCAGCTGCGCCTTCAGTATCCCCTGCAGCAGCTCTGAATCGTCGACGACGAGCACACGGATGCCCTCCAGCAGCGCGACCTGCTCCTTGGTCGCCAGCATCTTGGAGAAGCCACTGAAGCCGCCGCTGCTGCCGCCGCCACGCCTGGGGCTAGGGCTAGGGCTCCAGTTCGTTGACGGTGCCGCGGCGGTGCCAACACCAATAACACCAGCTGCGACGGAACTTGATCCGATGGCTGAGGAGGAGCTTCCCACCCCGCCCGCGGTGGCCACGGTGGCCGCAGATACCCCATCCCCGCCAGGGGGCACACCTGTAGAATGTGCCTGCGTGGTCTGCTTGGTCGTGGTGGCGGGGGCTACGCTTGGGCTTGGGCTAGGCGCAGGGCCGCTACTGATGCTGGACCTCCCATAACTGTTCTCTTCGGACTCGGACGGCAGGTGGGATGTGGACGGTGACGGCGACAAGAAGGTCGACCGCGGCGTGTGCGGCGACACCGCGCCGTGCAGGTGCGCCGTAGAGTGGATGCCGCCCGGGTGGACGTGCGGCGTGGGCCGGCTGCCAAGGTGGCTGGCCCCTAGCTTGGAGGACTTGGACAACGGGCTGTGGGAGCGGACGCCCGACGACGTGGCGGACGCTAGAAGCGGCGACGGGTCTGCCACGATGGTGGGACCGGTGGACGCTGAGGAAGGCACCGTAGAGGCAGCAGAGCTGGATAGCAGTGTAGAGGAGGGGGGGGTGGTGCTCGTTGGGCTGTCTGTAGCAGCAACGCTCGACGATGACGTGTCGTGAAGCAACCCCGTTGGTCTCAGCAGGCCCTGCGCTGTCACGCCCCCTGGGCCTCCATCCTGCCTGGCAGGGGCAGCCACCCCAGCGGGGACTGCCACCCCACGGGGCGGCGGGTCATCAAGAAGGTCCTCGTATGGATTGCGTGCGACCTGCTGCTGTTGTTGATGGGTTGCGTGGCTGCCGTCGTCCGCACCGAGCCGAGCCGACTCGTCCGCACGAGCCAGCCCGTGAGGGCGGTATGGCGTGTCCTGCCCTAGCCCAAAGTACTGGCGCTGAAGGGGCTGCGGCTGTGGTAGTGGTGGTTGTTGCACCATCGCCGGCTCATGCGTCGCGATGGGATGCGCGGCTGCGCTGGCCGTGGGGAGTACATTGCCTCCCAATGGTGCCTCCATGGTCAGTGAGTTTGAACCATGACCCGGCATGGAGGTCAGGTGTGCCTCCCCCCTGTCCGATGCGGGAGGTGGCCCGAGGCTGACCTCGGCATCCAGCACCTCGTTGCTGGCATCCTTACCTAGGTTTCCTGCCAGCACGGCGTTGCCGGTGGCGGCGGTGCTGGCACCCGCTCCGACAACCACGGACAGCGCCTGCGCGCGCGCGGCGGCCTCCAGCGCCACCAGGTCCGTGCAGCTGGAGTACTGATCGTCCTTGATGTTGCAGGAGATGTTCTCGTCATCAGAGTAATACGCCGCGGGCGGCAGCAGGTACTGGACGCCCAGCGCGGGGGCGGACGCGGCCACGCAGTTCTCCGAGAAGACCTCGGTGAGCCGGTCGCAGAGCCGCTCCTCGGAGCAGGAGCGGGAGCTGTCGGCGTCGGCGGACGAGGCGCCCCCCTTGGAGCACATGAGGGGGACCGTGAACCAGAAGGTGGAGCCAACGCCCTCGGTCGAGTCGACGCCGATGCGGCCGCCCATGCGGGTCACGAGCGATCGGCAGATGGAGAGGCCTGGGGGTAGAGGAGGGGGGAAATGCGGGGGAGGTGGCGAGGAGCGAGAGAGGGGTAAGGGATGGAATTGGGGGTGGGGGGGTAGACAGGGGGTAGAGAGGGGATTGGGAGGGCGTAGGGAGGGGGAAGGAGAGGGGCGCAGATGCGGCGAGTGGCCACAGTGTGTTGCGAATGACGGCATCAGGCGGAGGGGGACGACATGACGCGGAGATAGTATGCAGATCAGGGAGGGCGATGACAGCAGACGATGACAGCCGCAGAGAGTAATCGCGACAAAGAATGATGGCACGGGAACGAGGTAAAACTGTATTCAAACCCGAAAAGTCTAGGCCAGGAGCGGGTATCAGACAGGGGAAAATCCGCACCCAGATAGAATAGACTTAGGGTATGGAAAAGGGGGTTTAGAGAGGGGGTCAGAGACGGCGTAAAGACCGACATGCCAGTACAAGGTAGCAACCCTGCCCACGGTATTTATGAAGCAGTACCGGGAAGTTCCATGGCAGCAAGTACGAAGGAAAACTGGAAACACGGATTGGCACCATCATCCCCGCGGTCGCGGCGACCCTACTCTACGCTTCTCCCACCCCCCCGCTGCCCGCCCGCCCCCACCCCAGCAGAGAAGCCGCTTGTGTGCTTGTCGCTTATTTATGCACGACGCATCTATGGATTTGTGCCAATGAGACAACATGCACGGGAACGACATCGCGAGAAGAATTCGTGTCCATAGATATCCCATCAAGGCCTGCCACTATACCAGGTATTCGGGTGCATACACGCTTGGAACACATCCGCGATTTCCATGTATGCATAGATGCCGAGGAATATGGAAGGCAGGAGCAATGGGTGCGACAAGGAACTAGAATGCATGCGTGATTGTCAAGTAAGCATAGATGCTACGCAAGCATGGATGCTAAGTAAGCATGGATGCTAAGTAAGCATGGATGCTAAGTAAGGATGTCATGTCACTTAAGGGGCGCGAAGGAGTACACCCTCCACCCTCCACCCTCCACCCTCCACCGTGCACCGTTTACCGTCCACCGTCCACCGTGCACCCTCCACCCTCCGCCCTCCGCCCTTCGCCCTCCGCCCTCCGCCCTCCGCTTTCCGCCCTCCGCCCTCCGCCCTCCGCCCTCCACCGACCACTCTCCACCCTCCACTCTCCACCCTCCACCCTCCGCTCTCCGCTCTCCGCCCTCCGCCCTCCGCCCTCCGCCCTCCACCCTCCACCCTCCACCCTCCACCCTCCACCCTCCACCCTCCACCCTCCACCCTCCACCCTCCACCCTCCACCCTCCACCCTCCACCCTCCACCTTCCACACGCACCCATGCCGGAGCCGCCGTACTCGCGCGACACCGAGGGCCGTATCTGCGAGAAGTTCTTGAACAGTTTGGGGATGTCCTCGCACCGGATGCCGATGCCCGTGTCCTTGATCGAGAAGAGCACAACCACGCTATCCTTGGTCGCGCTGTCCACTTCGGCGGTTAGCATGATGGAGCCCTCCGGCGTGAACTTGCGTGCATTGGACACCTGGCGGCCGCAACCACCAGGCGGGGGGGGGAGGGGGGAGGGGGGGGAATTACATTTGATGTCAGTTAATTAATCGGATTTAAATGTGTTATACAGGAAGGAAGGACAGGTTCGCTTCTTTGTCGGTCATAAGAGCTCCAAAGGGCTTTGGGCATGAGACCACGATTTCAAAGGGGGTAGTCATCAGGGAATTCGAAGTCAACGAAATCTATCAACGGGGAGAAAGGAGATGCTGGAGGGGGCGATCGACACGTCCGGCTCAGTCTGTTGGCCGGGAACGACAGAAAACACGCGGCGATAGCCAGTCACACACGCAGAGTCACCCTAACGCGCGTAACCATGTGGAACAAGCCGAGAGGACCGCTGAGCAGAAACTGTGGTGGGAGCGTGGCAATAACTGGGTGGGTGCGGAGAAAGGGGAGTCCCCGCGGGAATGCGCACTCTAGTGAGACGGTTATGCCACAAAAAGTCAAGTCCTTCCGGATATTTCTCTTTTATGTGCTCAGGGTTCTCTTTTAAGGGTTCAACTTCAGTGGCGGGTTGTCCCAGTGCTCACATACCAGGTTCAGCAGGACTTGGCGTAGGCGCGTGGGGTCCCCGATGAGCTGCAACAAACCAGCACACGATTGCAAAAGGCATGCGACACATTGGGCTGCGTGTAAGCCGCGCTGCTGGTTTCTGGCTTCGCACATTCAAACCGATGCCCGATGCGAGGCCACTTGATGGGAAGGCCACCATTATCAATGAGACAACCAACGCAGGCAAGAAATCATTATGTTTGTCGGGAGCCCTGATATCCACATCTTGCATGGCAGGGGTGTGTTGAGGCGCAGCTGGCAGGAGCAGCAAGAAAAATACACAAAGAGAGAGAAGAGCCCAGCACGCGGAAGGCAACCATTCTGGATGAGGAAGGCAATCAATTCTGAATGTATACCCACTAGCCCGCATAACTGCTGATTCATCTGTATCGATCACGCCCTGCTACCTGTTGTGCCTCCTCCGGCACATCCCAATGTTTAGGTATGAAGCCTGCTGCACGGTAAAGCCACACCACATGACCACTCCTTGAGACCGTATCCCTGCTATCTGCGAGCAGGCTAATGTTGCTTCCTCCTCGTACCTGCTACCGGCCGTACCTCTGCGGGCACGTCTCCATTCGATCATCTAGGCCAGACGACCGCTATTTCCTCAGCCTATTCATCTAGAGCCCGATCATCTAGGCCAGACGACCGCTATTTCCTCAGCCTATTCATCTAGAGCCCGATCATCTAGGCCAGACGACCGCTATTTCCTCAGCCTATTCATCTAGAGCCCGATCATCTAGGCCAGACGACCGCTATTTCCTCGGCCTATTCATCTAGCGCCCGGCGGGCCAACGTACCTCCTCGGGTACGTCGGGATGGATCCTGAACCCGTACGTGACCTTGGAGTTGGCGCGCGCGGCCTCGCGATGCGCCTTGGCCCCGCCCTCCTCGTCCATGGACGACGTGGTCGCATTGGTGTTGGACAGGACAGCATTCTCCTGGACCAATATCGTGTCCTCCACCACGTCGCGCACGCTGAAGGGCACGCTCTCGAGCGCCAGCATCCCCGCCTCGATCTTCTTCAGGTCCAGCACATCGTTCACGATTGTCTGCATCAGCAGCGTCTGGTTGAACACGCACTCCAGTTGCTGCGGGGCGTCGGGGGGGGGAAGGGGGGGGGGGGAGGAAAGGGGGGGATCATAATAATAAAAATGTGGGGGGAATACTAAAGATAATGATTTTGATATTCATAATAAAGAATGTCCCTGGGGAAATATCGATGCACGCGTGGAGGACTTGGGGCGAGGTATTAAAGGAAAGGTGTGGATGGCAGCAATACGGATTGTGGGGTTGGGGCAGGGGTGAGAGCGGGGTTGTGACCGGCAGCAGCTAAGTGCTCCAGATCAAGCAAAAGAATACTACTATGAGGCAGAGTAAACTTGCCAAGGGAGATGGGGTGCAACAGACAATGCAACCCACACTGCCTTGTCTACTCAACCCAACCCACCTTGCGCAGGGAGCGAGGGGGTGATCAACCCGCAACCCAAGCTATTCGTGCCGGATCACAACCATGTCTGCTTACTAGCCCGTCTTGCCAAAGGAGATGGGCAGCTCCTGGTCTATTAGCAACCCTGCATGCCTTGTCGAATACACCCACCTTGCCTTGTCTGAGTGCCTGTGCCTAATAATGTCTAATATTAATCATTGATTGTAGTACTACTGGAGCATATCCTTAGCCCACCTTGCGCAGCGAGACGGGCAGCTCCTGGTCCTGGTTGGACAGCATGCCTTGCCTAACATTGTCTAATAGTGCATAGGATTCACCCACCTTGCGAAGCGAGACGGGCAGCTCCTGGTCCTGGTTGGACAGCACAATCTCCATCAGGCCCAGCACCGAGCACAGCGGATTGCGCAGCTCGTGGCAGATGAATGCCAAAAACTCGTTGCGGTTGTGGTTGTGCTCCTGGCGGGGTGGACAGGCAGCAGAGGCCAGACGCATCGACGCGAGTTTGCATGGCGTAAGGGCAAAAATTATCCCCACCGATGGAGGTGTGTGGCCCCCTTCCTGGTGGTGTGTGGCCCCATCCAGCGTGCCGCCAAGGATGGGATCCCAAGCCTTGACATCCGCACAACTAAGCTTGGGTAACAGGAGTGCCGCACTACATGCTGCACATACGCACACAACGTTGTGCCTTCTTGCTATCCCCCTTGTTTCCTTACAGCAAGCCAAGAAATAAGGGGGATAGGAGCAAGGCCACAACATCAAGGGAACCTGGGGAACTTCTCGGAGATGGGCTCCGATTCCACCACAATAATGATAGCCACTGCTGCCTGTACTAGCAGCAATTAATTCAGCACAGCAATGCCCTGTAGTAGTAGCTGGGACGCCAACGAGAAGACGGGTGTGGCGTTTCCTGCATTAAAGAAAGACATGCATGGATTAGAGGCCGTCCGGCGTCCGAGAGCCTAGATCTGGTCAAGCCCACAAATCTACTTACCCCATGCATGCGGCGCAGTCACCACTTATACCGTGCCATCCTGCCGACAATACTATACCACCCTCATTGTCCGCCAACAAGGAAACAAGGAGTACCGGGTTTTCCCTTGTTCATAATTCCGTAGGCTCCCACAACGACCTTACCACCACCCAGTCCTGCCCAAATCACCAATGATGGCCCACGAGCAGAGAAACAAACCGAACGGAACAGAAGCCAAGGGCTCACCTCGTTCATGCGGCGCAGCTCCCTCTCGGTCTGCAGCGCGGCGCGGTGGTCGTCCAGTTGGCGCTGGAACGTCTCCTTGAGGCTGGCCAGCGACTGTTTCTGGCGCTGGAGCACCTCGCTGCGCTCCACCTCGAACCTCATTAGCATATTGCGCTTGTTCTGGCGAACGCGGGGCGCCGGGGAGTGGACACGGGCAAATGGGGGGGGGGGGGCAACGCGAGGGAAGGGCGTTAATTACTTTCTTCGTGCGAAGGGGCCAGAGGCATGCAGGGTCTATGCTAAGGCCTTGAGTCGTTGTTCTTGTCAGGGGTGCGCGGAGCCTTGATTGCAAGTGACTACACATTCAGGTACCCTTCCAAACCACCTCAAGGCGCTGACTTGTGCCATGAATAGTACTGTGACTAACATTCATGGTATCAATATCACCATTATACTATTATAGATGGTACTAACTTGTTGTCTTGCAATGGTTGTTAGTGCTCTGCTACCTGTCCCAACAGGTCCTTTGCCTGTCAGGCACTGAGGCTAGGGCAAGCCCACGCATGGGAGACTGCATGCGTTCATCCATCAACAGCACTACAGAACGAAAAAACACGCAAGGAGGAACATTCATCCATCAACAGTACCACAGAACGAAAACACACACACGCAAGGCGGCTCATGACCACGGCTGACGGCAGCCAGATGTTCAGGGCCTCGCAGGCGCAGCCACTGCTGGTCTACACCAAGGGCGACAGCAGGCAACAGGAACGCCTCTGGCTCTGTCACCTCTTCCACAGGGCAAGTTGGACCCTTCGTTAAACACGCAACCATGCCGAGCTCAGCATGGAAGGAGAGCCTCTCCCTCCCCTGTGGTCAGGGCATGCCCATGTGTCAGGCTCCGCCCCGCCCCCCCCCCCCCCCGCCCCCCCCCCCAGATTGAGCTCCCCCAGGAGGGGTAAGGCCACTCCCATGTGTCAGGCTCCGCACTCCAGGGACAATAGCTCCCCCGGGTAATGCCATGGCCATGTGCCGGGCTCTGGATGTGGCTCTGGGGATTGCGAGGGCGACCGCTCGCACACGGTTGCGCGTGGTACTATCTAAACACGAAGCCTGAACCAGACCGCACCACCTGCTCGTGCTTGGCCTTGAGGTTGTTGACGAGCTGCGCCTGCCGCAGCGTGAGCGCCTCGAGCGAGCGCTCCATCTCGCGGTTGAGCTTGCGCAGCGCCTCTGTGAAACTGTCGCTGTCGTCCGTGAGGTTCTTCTCGTGCGCCTTGATGTACGCCTCCTCTGCAATAATCCCGTGTAAAAAATACATACAGATATACAGTAAGCATCCATGGATAACCCACAGTTTCAGGAACGATAACCAAGGATTTCAGGCATTAACCACAGGGAGTAAAAGCTCGCCCTGCTTGCCTGCATGCATGATCGACCCGACCCCACACAAACGCGGATGCTTCCCTCTTCAAACCCCGCATCCGACCCCCACACGCAGGTAGCAACCGCAGGCTTCAACCCTTGCAAACAAACTTTGTACCCATCCGTTGCATACTTCACCCACCCATCCCTGCGTCTGTCACGAAAAGCCTTCCCTTGGATTCCCAGCGTTTGACCCCGCCGCCGCAACGAATAGGTTCCTTCTTGTCGACCCACCTACCCGTCTCGTCCTCAAGTGCCCACCACCAAGCACCCACCCGTCTCGTCCTCAAGTGCCCACCACCAAGCACCCACCCGTCTCGTCCTCAAGTGCCCACCACCAAGCACCAACCCGTCTCGTCCTCAAGTGCCCACCACCAAGCACCCACCCGTCTCGTCCTCAAGTGCCCACCACCAAGCACCCACCCGTCTCGTCCTCAAGTGCCCACCACCAAGCACCCACCCGTCTCGTCCTCAAGTGCCCACCACCAAGCACCCACCCGTCTCGTCCTCAAGTGCCCACCACCAAGCAACCACCCGTCTCGTCCTCAAGTGCCCACCACCAAGCAACCACCCGTCTCGTCCTCAAGTGCCCACCACCAAGCACCCACCCGTCTCGTCCTCAAGTGCCCACCACCAAGCACCCACCCGTTTCGTCCTCAAGTGCCCACCACCAAGCACCCACCCGTCTCGTCCTCAAGTGCCCACCACCAAGCACCAACCCGTCTCGTCCTCAAGTGCCCACCACCAAGCACCCACCCGTCTCGTCCTCAAGTGCCCACCACCAAGCACCCACCTGTCTCGTCGTCAATTTCTTGGATCGGGCTGATCTTATGCCGGTCGCTCGCACGGTGCCGCTCAGGATCCTCCCCCTCTCCGATGCCACCATCCAGCCCCGTCGACGAATTGTCCGGCAACAGTTCCCCCCCCTCGTCATATTGACTGCTGGCGTATCCGAGCGCATTTGGTGCGATTGACGCGCTGCCAAACAACTCACTGCTAGGGGGGCTGAATGCCCCCCCCCCGCCTCCACCTGCCGATGAGCGCACGCCCCGCCGCGCCCCTCCCGGTGTCCCGCTCGTCCTGCTGGTCATGTTGCTGGCGTTGGACACGTGCTGTGCGCTGGGGGACGAGGAGGCTATGGAGCCGTTAGGCGCGGATGTGGTCAGGGAGGAGGATGACGCATGTGACAGCTGCGAGGAAAGGAGGGAGAGGACCTCGGCCATGAGCCCCTCGTGCTGACTGTAGCGCTCGTCCGCCTTGCCCAGCACGCTGGTCTGCTGCGCCGCTTGCAGCTTTGCGGCCTTGCTGGCCTGTTGGCGCATGAGCGTCTCGGCTTCCATGCGCTGCTTCTCCTCGATCTGCGGGTCCGACGAACAGCCCCCGATCAGCCCGGTTAATGCCTAGCGATTGATCGCATCCAACTATGCTGGCATCAGTTTACTGCGTAGGGCTGATGTCATTTGTGCGAGCCAGACAACAAGCGGCCGGGGTTTGTTGGAAAAAGGGGAAAAGAGGGGGCGGGGGTGGGGCGGTTGACGGTTTTTGTTGAGGGCTTAGCTTGGGACCCACAGAGAAGCGGTGTCATACACAGTGATGATGACCGGCAGGTGCATCGGTAGTGCATGATTCCACCATTGGCATCAGGATTGCCACTGTGTGTGTGGCCAGGGGCATGGCCAGTTACCCAAGGAAGAGATGGAAATATTGACAACCTCTCTATCACATAGACAACAAATATAGTAGTATGATAAAAATTGTCAACACGGATGTCACGGCCACAAACCTTCTCAGACGTGAATAACCATGGGGATGGAAACCAAGCGCCCCACACCCTCTCCGCCACGAAAAAATGCGGGGAAGATTACTACAGGCGTTCACCTCCTCCGCCACGAGCAAATCTGGGGAAGAAAAACACAGCAACACGCCCTGTTGGCCACGAACAACTATGCTGAAATGCTCCTGGCCTCACTCACCCTCTCGGCCATGATCTTCATGCGCGAGGCGAGCGCCTGCGCCTTGAGCGCGTGCTGCCGCTCGATCCACTTGCGCTTGAGCTCCTGCGTGGCCGACTCGTTGCGCTCCTCCAGGTCGGACAGGTCGATCTGCTGCTGGATGAGCATGTCCAGCAGCTGCTGCGCCTGCTGCGCCGCCACCATCTGCAGCTCGCTGAAGTGGTGCGCGCGCGTTTTCTCCACCTCGCGCTCGTGCCCCGCGCGCATGTTGTACTCCTGCTCAAAGGAAATTGGCACAGAAAAAGGTAGAGGGGGCCCATGTAAGCAGTAAACCATGTTGCAAATAAAACCTATGTTAATAAAAAGAAAACAATTTTAAACAAGCACGAGGAAAGCGCAGGTGCTCCTGCTCGCGCATGCACCCGGGCACAGAAAGCAAGCGTACATGCACACATAAAAGGAGCCCAGGTACGACTGGTCATCTTTGCGAGTGAACGGGTGTGTGATAATAGTAGCAATCAAAATCACCATTATTAACATGCGGAAGAGCAGGGAGTGCCCAAGCATGAGCAGTGAGGGATGGAAGGGCCATGACAGGGGAACGGGGGTTAGAAGATGACCCCATGCGAGCCCCACGGGCGATACTCGATGACCCCCTACGATCCGGAGTGCATGCATGCACACTATTCATCGATGGGTCTCTCTGGCTCACTCATACGCTCATAACCATTTAGCAGGTCAGGCCCTTATTCAACATACAATCGGTTCCTTGCCGTTTTCTTTCTTCCTCGATTCTACTGTATACATTATTCGTAATTAAACCGAGTTGCTCTTGCCCAACCCACCATACTTCCAATGTTCATTGCTACAAGACTTTTTCAACTCCGATCATCTCCACCATCCCAAAGCACTCTACAAACACAGACAAGCTGAAGGCAGGCTGCAGCTTGCATGGTCCGGGTCTTCCCGATTTCCAGCCCGCCCTGGTCGTCTAAATAATATACACTGAAAATATGTTTCCTTCCCGTGGGCCTCGCCTACCTTTTGTTTGACCTCCATCTCGGACCCGGGCACGAGCCCGTGTGCCTGCTGCATCTGGAAAGAGAGCATGGCCATCTTATTCTGCTGCTGGCGGTGGAACGCACGCTCGCGCTCCTGCGCCTCTGCGCGCAGCCGCGTCTGCAGCGCCTGCAGTCCGCGCATGTACTCGGCGCGCAGCCGCTGGTTCTTGCGCACCGTCCAGCGCAGCTTGTGGTTACGCGCCGTCAGGTTGATGCGGTCCACCGTGTGCAGTCGCTGGCTCTGGAGGTGAGCGTGCACAGTCGCTCGGATCGCATCGCGGGCCTGGGGCAGGGGATGGCGGGGGCGCAAGGAATAGGGGATGGACAGAGTGGGGGGGAGCATGGTGCGGCAGCAGAACGGGAAGGGGAGGATGCATGTGAGTGTGGGATACACGCAAGTGTGGGTTGGAGGGAGGGAGGGAGGGAGGGAGGGAGGGAGGAGGGAGGGAGGGAGGGAGGGAGGGAGGGAGGGAGGGAGGGAGGGAGGGAGGGAGGGAGGGAGGGAGGGAGGGAGGAGGGAGGGAGGGAGGGAGGGAGGGAGGGAGGGAGGGAGGGAGGGAGGGAGGGAGGGAGGGAGGGAGGGAGGAGGGAGGGAGAGGAGGGAGGGAGGGAGGAGGGAGGGAGGGAGGGAGGGAGGGAGGGAGGGAGGGAGGGAGGGAGGGAGGGAGGGAGGGAGGGAGGGAGGGAGGGAGGGAGGGAGGGAGGGAGGGAGGGAGGAGGGAGGAGGGAGGAGGGAGGGAGGGAGGAGGGAGGGAGGGAGGGAGGAGGGAGGGAGGGAGGGAGGAGGGAGGGAGGGAGGGAGGGAGGAGGGAGGGAGGGAGGGAGGGAGGGAGGGAGGGAGGGAGGGAGGGAGGGAGGGAGGAGGGAGGAGGGAGGGAGGGAGGGAGGGAGGGAGGGAGGGAGGGAGGGAGGGAGGGAGGGAGGGAGGAGGGAGGGAGGGAGGGAGGGAGGGAGGGAGGGAGGAGGGAGGGAGGGAGGGAGGGAGGGAGGAGGGAGGGAGGAGGGAGGGAGGGAGGGAGGGAGGGAGGAGGGAGGGAGGGAGGGAGGGAGGAGGGAGGGAGGGAGGGAGGGAGGGAGGGAGGGAGGAGGGAGGGAGGGAGGGAGGGAGGGGGAGGGAGGGGAGGGAGGGAGGGAGGGAGGGAGGGAGGGAGGGAGGGAGAATGAGTGTGGGCCATCGTGTATGCACTCGCATTTGTCCTGCCCTGGGGGGTCATGGTAAATTGAGTGGTGACCTTCCCAGGCAGAAGGATTGGTAATCAGTTCTCCAAAACACGCAAACAAAGAGGGCTGTTACTGCTGTTGTTGATGACGGTTTGGTGTTGGTAGCGACAGTAGTGGAGGTGGTTGGTTGGGTGGTTGGGTGTGAGGGCGGGAGCAGTGGAGGCCTTGGCAGGAGTGGCGGTGGTGTTGATGGCGGTGGTGCTGGTACCAACAATGATGGCGGCGCTTATCAAAGGATGTGCAATGTAGTGAATCAAAAGCAATTCACGACCTGTGGAAAACCATGTAGAGCTTCCTGGCTTGCAAATGACTAGGGTAGATGGCTGACAACCCCAGGCGTAGTCTCCAGCCACATCTAGTTATATACCGGGATGCCCCGACACAGTAGTTAGCACAACAAGGCAGGAGGCACACAACGGAGATCATCATCGACACAAATCAACCACTGTGCCGTGGCGTCAAGCTAATATGGACACGATATTTTACCGGCTGATGTGTCTTGAGAAGATGAGCCCCACATTTCAAATGCCCTCTTCAGCTTCAAACGGAAGAAGGATATGAAGGAAAACTACTTGCTTGGCTTAACAGGCTGATTTTGGAGATGACGCAAAGCTCGGGCCTCAAGATGCTTCCACGCTAGGACCCTTCGCTACTCTAAGAGCCATCACCTAGCATGCACAAGAGCCCTCAGAGTTCAGAAAAGAGATAGTTGCAACATGCAACACATGAATATGCACGTGCAAAAGCATACCTCCTCTTCTACTCGCTGCAAACGCTGGGCCTCGGCAAGTTCTTGCGTCTCCCGGGCCTGGTGGTCATCCAGCTCGCGGGCCGCAAGAGCGAGCGCTGCCAGAGTGTCAGCGTCCGACCTGATGCCATGCATATATGACTGGCTAAGGCGCAGCGCCTCTTGGGCCAGCATCTGCAACAGACGCACAAAGGCAGCAAACTCCGATTTTATTTATTTCGCAGAAACGAACAAACATAACGTGCGGCCTGCGCACCCCTTCAACCAACAAGCTAGACAAGCGCATTCACATAATCGAAACTAACAAACAAAAGATTGTGAACTATAAACTGGAGACGATGTCCAAGCAAAAAGCCTCACCTCCTCTCTCCTGACATCCGCAAATATGTCGTCGGTCTTTTGAGCCATAACTCCATCCTTCTGAGTACCCATCCTGCTGCCTGAGTGCACCTTAGGTACATCCGTGTCCAGCTAGGGTCGTTGTGGAACCCACACTACAGCCTGCAAGTCCTTGGACAGTTGCAGATACGCCGCCGCCCATATCAAATTCACGACATAGCCCGCGAAGGTAAAAACGAGAATGCAATTTCATGGTTGCCAAGCTTAACACGGCCTATCATCGTGATTTGTAAATTTTATCTAGCCATAATTTAAATTACCGGGAAGAATCAGGGGTGCACATCTGGTATCGAACACTGTCCGGCACCATTTACATCAATTATCCAAAAGGCGAAGGCTGTCGTTGTGGTGACTTCGCGAGGCACTCGGCCAGTTTTTACGAAACCCCGAATAAGGTTGCCGGAGGAGGGGTGACATTGAGCCAAGCTAAATAGGGGCCGGATCCTGCAGCCCAGTGTTTTTTTTAAGGTTTTCGTTACTAGTGGCGCTAGGCCACTTGTGGCGTTTCGAACTATGAAAACTTCAGTTTACTCGGCCAATGTGTGGCTTTAAGCCAATTAAAATTGGGCTTGGCACGGCCACGTGTGGCGGGCTGGCTTTTTGGTGCAGCAAATGACCCTACCGGCAGCGGGGTCAGCGCGGCGCGGCGCCGTACTGGCATTCCAAGTTCAAAGTAGTTCAGAACAGTATGTTTAATTATCTTAAGTTCAAACTAGTAGAATTTATTAGAATCATTCACGCCTTAAGTTGGGTTCACGCCTGAAGTTGGGTTGACCAAAAACCTCGAACCCAACTTAAGGCGTGAATGCCTGTACACAAGGCGGGCGAGCGTCTCCGTCTCAGGCATCGGCGCCGGGCGTACTTGGTAAATTAACAACAACGATTACCACTACAGCCACTGCTTAACAAAACGATTACTGAAGTGCCGAAAGTCGAAACACATAGTCAATGCAATGCAGTACAGTACTGTATGGCTGGCGAGTGACTGGAACTGAGGCGCCAGCCGCCAGGCCGCCAGCCAGCTGAAGCCAGAAAATGCACACAAGCTGCAGTCTGCACAGTGCACTCTGGTCTCTGGCAGCGGGCCACTTGCCACTTGGCACTTGGCCGGGCTCTACGTACATGCACTATGCAGTCAGTAAGTCAGTCAGTCATAGTAATACTCATAGTAGTTCTAGTACTAGGGAGGCTTGTGGCGGAACGCCGGCCGGAAGACCGGCTGACACCGCCAATTGTGGCGTAGCCTGTACTAGAGTGAACTTCAGGCACGGCCACCCTGTGGCGAAACGAAACTACAAAGTAGAACAGCACGGCCAAATTGTGGCTTCTTGGGTGCCCTGTCCAAGTGGGTGGCACCGCCACATTTTGCCAAAAAAAGTGCCACACCGCCACATTTGGCGGTGTATCGCCACTAAAAAAAACACTGCTGCAGCCGCCGGTCCAGAATATCTGGCCCCTATTTCCATATTAGGGGCCAGTGCAGCAACCGGCACCAACTGGAGCTGGCCCCCATGTTTTCGGCCCCTATAGGGGAGCGGGGGGCCGACTTTCATGCAGCCGTCAGCCCATAGAGTCTGGCCCCCAAATGCTACAGCATGGCGGAATTTGCAAGCAAGGCGGCCGAGTCTGCCCGCACCGCATATTTAGTGTTTTGTTGCGAACAATTCCTTGGGATTTTAGTTTCAGGCTGCCTATATATTAGCGTATTGTCAGATCGTTACCGAGGAGGGAGCCGCTCATAGTAGCATGTCTGAACCGCCGGACATTGGACCGGAGGAAGGGCCTGGTCTGCAACGCGGCTGGCCAGACTTGTATTATGACCAAGACAACCGCCGAGCCACTGCAGAATATTCTTATTTAATTCTGGGTGAGGATGGTCTATCGGTGAAATGCATAGCATGCGGTCATGACAAGCGCTTTTGACAGATCTGTAAAGTTAGGGCCCGAAAAATACAGATGGCTAGGCGTATATGCAGATCTGTTTTTTTAATACAGATCTGTACGTAAACTCCGACGTAATGCCTTTACGTCTTCGGGGGTCGAAGTGCAGGCCGTGCTCAGTACCTGGAAGCAAAATTCAGCCATGGCTACGAAAGCTAATAGAGGAATGTCAGCCGTATGACCTGCACACGAGGGTAATTAAGAAATCAAGCCGAAGTTAATCCTGCATCTGAGCGAGCAGAATAATTGCAAACACAACAGCAATTGTGCGACAGACCAAACAATATCGCCGCGTGCACTAGGCTCTGTATTCTGGTCACACCCAGATGCATTGGCTACATTGGATTAGGCGCCTTAACGAACTCAGTCGAGGGAAAACGCGAGGAGCGCCATCTAAGCAGTTGCTTGTCATGTCTATACGCCCGGGCATCTCATGATCTGTCTACCATGCACGCATTTTCCTTGGATGAATCAAACAGCTTTTGACATTTTAATGGCGACAATGAAGTCCGGCCACGACAGTATAGCGCTGCTCAGAGCTTCGTTGTCGAGAAAGGTTTAAGAGGTGCTTTTTCCGGGCAGATAATTTAACTCTGCCTAGATCCCGGTAGCTTTCAGCACGCGCATATTGCTTGAGGTAAGCGAGCCACGACGCCTGCAGGTGCTCCTGCCGAGGTGGAGACCTCCGAGAGCACGTGGATTAGGCTCATGCGTCAAAGCAGCATCGACCTTCATTCTCCTGGTGTGGAAGGTCACTTTTCAGGATTAACATATCTGAATGTTGATTGCCTGTTCATTTTCCGTCAATTGAGCAGCGATTGAAACCATGAGCCATGCAAGTGTAAGGTGCAGAATTCAGTTGATGAACCCAAGCAGGTAATGTGCAAAATAGATGAACCCAAGTAATATGTGCAGATGTTTCGTCCCACTGGCTGTGTGCTATTGCATGAACCGTGTAGGCCCTTGGCGTGTACTCACTTGCTGCAACCGTGCCCACAGCTGCTTGTCAATACACGCGGCAGGCACAACGACTTTTGCCGCGAGGTGAAACATTTAACTCCCCCACACCTTGCATTTTTCACTCTTTCTTTTCCCTATCCATCCTACCCCCCAGCACACACACACGCCCACATACATACACATGCACATAAATGTTCACACACACATGCACACACGCACGCATACACACATGCACACATACACACATGCACACACGCACACATGCACACATGCACACACGCACACACGCACACATACACACATGCACACATACACACATGCACACACGCACACATGCACACACGCACACATGCACACATACACACATGCACACACGCACACATGCACACATGCACACATGCACACACGCACGCATACACACATGCACACATACACACATGCACACACGCACGCATACACACATGCACACATACACACATGCACACACGCACACATGTACACACGCACACACACACACGCACACACGCACACACGCACACACGCACACACGCACACACGCACACACGCACACACGCACACACGCACACACGCACACACGCACACACGCACACACGCACACACGCACACACGCACACACGCACACACGCACACACGCACACACGCACACACGCACACACGCACACACGCACACTCGCACACTCGCACACACGCACACACGCACGCACACACGCACACACGCATACACGCACACACGCACACACATGCACACTGTGACATACACATGTATGCACACAATATCACACACATGCACACACCCACGTGCGCACATGCACGCTAACACATGCATGCACACAAACATGTGCACACACCCACGAGCACACGTGCACATGCATACAAACGCACACAAACACAGGCCGACTTGCACACATGCGCCACACACATCAATCCATCACCAATAAACGGGTTGCTTGGACCCAACGACCTTCTTACTCGCCTGTCCACCCAATGTTCTGCCCATCCTCCCGCCTGCCCGCCTACAAGTCTGCCACCCGCCTATCTGCCCACCCATCTGTCAACCTGCCTGCCTGCCTGCTTGTGTGCATGCCTGCGGGCCTGCATGTGCACCTGCGCCCATGCACCTATTATGCCCCCATGGCACATACATGCAGCCTAGCTAGTTGAGTGTCTCTAGGCACGCGCACATGGGTGGCTACATGGGCATTTGCCTGTGTCTTAGGCTGGGGCGTTGGGCTGATTAGTTCAAGAGTGGGCGGGAAGACGGTGGTATAATTGGGTGGGTAGGGACGGAGTGGATGGATGATTGGGGGGTTGGATGCGGGTGGGACTCAAGTTAGTGTTAAGTCCAATGTTGCCTATAGCATCAACAAAAATAAGCGAGAAAGCAGCCTAAATTCAAGGAGCCTACTTCTTGTAACATGTGCCAAACTGCAATTAATGGTTGCAGGCTCACAAGCTGCCAGATTCATAACGCACATGGAATGAATTGCATGGTTACAGGACAAGCGTGTGGTTGGAAATCTTACAATGCCTGGCGACGTCTCTTTCATGTGCCCACTGAGAACCGCTGTTCTTCGACACAAGAAGGCTTTGGCAAGCAACGAGCTTCGGCCAGGGCCTTCATTTCAAGGAACCGTGTGTGAAGCAATAACTCAGGATTTACAAACAGAAACTATACCTAACTTTGCGACCTTCATGCAGTATGTCATGTGCATGGCTATGTAGTATGTGCCAACAATCACAACGAAAACGTGCGAAATTGCAAACATTGCCATGGAAGGGCAGGAGCCACGCACGCAGCAAATTAAAACGGTTCGTGAACCAGATTGTCGGGCATAAAGACAGCAAAGTCTGGCCAGCAATAATGCAGTGCGATGCGAGACAAACTCGGTAAATATGGGCAGGCAGGCGCAGCTCGTCCTCAGCAGTGCTATCTAACGTGACGGCGCCTTATTTCCGCGTGCACGGTGCCGAACATGGCACTGGCCTGATTCCAGTTGCAGCAACGCCAGATGCCTTCCCGTCATAGAGCAGAGGCTTCACGTACGTCGCCATCGTTGGCTACCAATCGCTATGCTTCCCGTGATAATGCACTCCGCGTCCGAACAAAATGTCGAGAAAGCAAACAATCTACACGCGAGAGAACTGGGCTGATAGCTTTTCAGTACTGGTTTTACCGTGCCTTCAAATTCCATTAGCTTACTTAACCATGGCTGACTAATTTTAGCTAATTTACAGGTATTTGTACCACTGGCCGCACCGCCCGCATGCATGGACGAGTCTCGAAGACGTAAGGGCATTACGTCGGAGTTTACGTACAGATCTGTAATAAAAAAACAGATCTGCATATACGCCTAGCCATCTGTATTTTTCGGGCCCTAACTTTACAGATCTGTCAAAAGCTCAGCAGGTGCGCAGCCAACAAGATGCCACCATTTTAAGCACCATTTATTTAGGCAGCCTGCACACATAACAAAAAAAAACGTGCCGGCATCCTCACGCCGCGCTATTGTACACAGTGTACAGCAGCAGACTTGCCCAGTTGCCTGGCCCTTGTCACCGGGGAGGCATGCGCATCATGCCACGTGGCGCCGCATCTTGCCACGTAGCGCCGCGCTATTGGGGGCCAGTAATCAGGGGCCACCGCCGCCGACCTTCGTTTTGCTCGCCAGCCCCTATATCCAAATAGGGGCCGGCGCGTTCCGCAGCAGTCAGGCCCTGGGACGGGCCCCTATTACCCAGGAAATTTTGCCTGGAGATGTCACCCCTCCTGTTGCCGGTAGGCGATATATCCAAAATATCGACTGGGGGTGACGAACTGACGATTGAGGCGTCCGTCGACACCCGACGGCCTTCTGTGAGTTCAGTCAGTCAGTCAGTCAGTCAGTCCGGGGGGGAGAGAAGGGGGGGGAAGGGAGGGAGTAGGGGGGGGGGTTCGGACCCCCTCACCCCCCCCCGGGCCAATGATGGGACCGGCCCCCCGGGTCGGGGCGACTGATATCCCCGGTGCGGTCGCGAAAAGTCTGCTATTGCTAGACTGAAATTTGCTATTCGCCCCGAAAGGAGAACTACCTAAACTAGACGGACTAGACCACTCGACCAAACCTGCGTCATTAGGGGCTTTTAGGGCTGAGGCAGGTGCTGAGGCCTTCACACGTTCCCAGTTCACACGGCACGGCACGACCTCCTGCGGTAACGACCTCCCGACGTCCCGACTCCCGACCGTAACATTCCGTTGGGAAATGGGAAGCCAGGCCTATCACTTATCAGTGCTCGCTTGGCTCAGTTGGCTGCCCGACTGCTTGCATTCTTGAGTCTTGACTGGATCCATCCGCTGGTACGATCTCAGGACACGTGGAGGAACTGGGCTCAAGCTGGCAGGACGGACTGTCACCAGAACGCTTTGTCAAGACCAAATAATGTCAACCTGCAGTCAGTGCAGTGCCATATTAGTGATTTTATTTCACTGTGTCGCAGGTTTCGGAACGTTGGTTATGCCAGAAGCCCCGGAGTTCAAGTCAAGATTCAGCATTCACGTCAACCTGAGTTGCCACTTGTACAAATTGAATGAATAACTTTTTACAGGTGTCATAATCGACTCCGGACCATCGTAGGCGAGGGGCTACCGCAATTGTAGTTCATCTTTTGTCATGTCGAAACTCAAAGAGGTGGACACAGGGAAAGAGGATGCAATTCTGGGATCAAGTGGCAACCTTTTTGCAAAGTTTTCATTCGAGTCAGAACTTCTGAGCCCAACCCATGCCAAGTAAGGGACCACGGAACTCTTGGTTGGATTGCTCAGGTCATGCAAATTTCCCATCTCGGGTGCTTGCTCCTGCAGGAAGTGACCCCTTGCACAGGGTTTCCTCGAGGATAGCATTTGCGCTCTTTCCTTATGACGGTAGATTGTAGCATAGTTTCGATTCATTTACCTTAACGTACCTTCTAATGTTCTTGCTTCCGATGCTTGCCATTCAGAACGGTGCAAGCGTGGGGTGGCCGTGCCCGTCAGACATCCGCAACTGTCAGCCATTTGCAGCGCACAGTGGATGAGCTCATCTACCTGGTACGTGGATGCATGCCGGTTGAGCTATGCCTTCGTGCCGCCATCTGTGCACCGAGATGGTGTCATATCTTGAAGATGCTATCCCATGGAAGGTATACTACTTTTTTGAAAAATCCTGGCAAAAAGGGTTTATGGCCAAGAGGCGGAACATTGTGGAGAAAGTGCTTGCGTGGAACTACCTTTCATAAACTACCCCCAAGCCTATGAAAGGAAACCCCAATCGCCATGCAACCTTTTTTACTCTTGCCCATGCTAGCATGTAGGGTTGGGTCGGTTACCGGTTCTAGCCCATCGGTACCAGAACCGGTACTTGCCCTCGGCTACCGGTACCGGTATCGGTTACCGGGCGAGGCAGTCGGTACCGGTACCGGTTACCGTCGGTTACCGGTTTGGTACCCAAAGGCATGCCCAACCAGTGAAGGCCGGCTAAAAGTCCAGTGCTAGTGTGCCAGAAGTACTCGTTACCATCGGTTACCGGTACAGATTACCATTGGTTACCGGTTACCGTTACCATGTTGCTGTCTGAAAGACTGACGAAATCCTTGCCGGGCTGGCTGTTGGCACTTGGCGCGGCGCTGAAGTAACGGTAACCGAGCGGTAACCGAGTACCTCGGTTACCGAGGATGGCCTTCGGTACCGGTACCGGTTACCTGGGAGGCCGTCCGTTACCAGTATCGGTACTACCGGTAACCGGTTCCGGTAACCGACCCCTCGGTTACTCCCTGGTAAATGACCCAACCCTACTAGCATGAGACATTGTTAGAGTGGTAAGGTCAAGAGGGTGACATGCACTACCTGCCATGGTCCGCGAGGGTGCTGGCGAATGAGATCACGGGAGGCTTGTTGACTAATCACCCTCGCCAGGACTGTTATCTGAACAAAGCCCCCAAGCCATCGCCTACCATCACAATACGTCATTTTGACAACGTTGCATAGTCGTTGGTAATAGTGGAAAATAGCCTCAAGCCCAAACCTCAAAGAACCCATCAATGTCGAAAAACCCAGTTGCCTTAGATGGATGTGGGAAATTTCTGGGGCTCCCAGCAAGGCGGGGGCACATTATGCCTGTATACATCATAACATGGTCATAACACACGGGGATGGGGAAGGGGACAAAGGACAAAGGAAAGGGAAAAGCACAAGATCCGTATGCCCGTTTCACTGTCTCATTCCATATCGTGTGCCACAGCTGCTGACATCATGTGCGCCACGTGCTGACACCATGCACGTGCCTTTGACGTCACCCGCGCGCGTGCCAGGTGTACAAGCGGGAGGAGCAGATCGGCGTGGTGCTCGAGTGCCACGCCCAGTCCAAGCACGCCAGGGACGCACTCCTTGATCTGTCTCTTGTAGGTGCCTTGCCTTCATAAATTATGGAGACTGCGCATAACCGCTGGAAACCGGCAATAAGGCTGGGTGGCCGAGGTGGCATTGTGTGCTTCATCCATGTCTAATAAGCAGCCCGGATGTCAGGGGTACAAATGCAGTTTATATCAGGGCATTTGGCGCCAATGCACCATCATGGGGGCATGGCTGGCATTAGGGGCCCGCTGCAAGGCTTCTCGTCGAAATTTTGCGGACTGAGTTTGTTTCAGATTGTTATGATTATTTTGTGTTACTTTGTGTTATTTTGTGCTATTTTGTGGCTCATGGCGTGCAGCTTGAACATGTTATCACTTTCTCAAGCTTGCGTCAAGTTATCAGGTATTTAGGTGCACCTCCCTCCCGCAACCCCTTTTATTCAACAAAGAAGTTTGAATGAAACCTTTTGTCGTACTCATGATGCTGTACGTCAAATGAATCCCCGGCATCCCATGGCTTCTCGCGCAGGTGATGGTAATGCCATGCTATTATTACCTGGATATGTTTTAGGAAGGGAACTGGCTGGGGTTATGTGTGGTGCCGGCTGGTGATACGATTCAGGTGATATGAGCAACAGGAGACGATACATGCGCCCCAGCCATAGGGGCTTATGAGTGGACTGGAGACCCGCGGGTTGGCCCCTGTACTCCTTCCCTCAAAACCACTCGTTTGCGTTCCTTGAAAGGGGCGATGTTGCAAGGGGACTGGATCTTGTTGTCTATATGACTGCCAGCTGGCACACTCCACGAATGAACCTCAATGCGACCCACATGAAGCGCGTCATGAACAAGCGAGGAACCGGTTCCCTGCACTGACCTTCTCCCTGAACCATAGTGCCCCTGGGTTTGGAAGCTGTGTATCCCATTGAAGTGAAGCTCGATCATGAAACTACATTTTTACGTAGTTGTTTCGTTTTTCATGTTTGACTTTTATAATCTCCTTTTTCGACTATGCCCCCCCTTCCCCCCCCACCTCACACACACACACACACACACACACTCACTCACTCACTCCCTGCCATGCTTGACTCATGTTTCGTGTTGGCGTCACCCAGGCGCAGCAGCAGCTGTGTGAGCAGGTGCTGGCGGCGTTGGGCAGGACCGGTGGGCCAGGCAGCAAAGAGCTGCAGGTGAGCATGCTGCTGGTGAGCACACTGGCCGGTCGATGACAAACAGGGCCTCACTTGCTCGCTTAAAACATCCATTTACTGGCTCGTTCCACTCCCTGCCTCATGGGCAGTGTACATTTGGATTCTGAGAAAGAGCTATTGTTGTCAGCAGTGCCTCACTCCACAGAGGCACGTGCCACTTTGTGGTTTGTGGAGCATCTTGACCCCAATGAGATGCATTACTAGTGAAGAAAATGTTTTTTTATCGTTGGATCTCATTTCCTAAAACGACTTCCCTGAATTGAAGGATGTGGATGCGCTGTTGCTTTGTACGAATAGCAACTTGCCAACACATCACATGGTCACGGGAGACGTGGTTCAATTTCTCTCGCGGGCAGGCAACTAGCACGCTGGAACTAGTGCACAGCTGCATTGCAAAAGGCCCGGTGTTTTGTTGGCTTACAACTTCATTAACTTATTCCAAGCTTTCAACGCTGAAGGATGCCAACTCCCACCTCTATCTCTCCCTCTGGGCCCGCCTTCTTAATAAACCGCACAGGACGCCCTGAAGTCAAATTTCCATGTTCTTCCCCTACCCTAACCCCCCAATACTTTTCTCCCCGCCCCCTCGCCCCCCTCCCTACCCGCTCCCCTCTCCCTTCCTGCTTACCGCATGGGGGCCCTGGTCCCCCCTCCCCACAGTCCAAGTTGCAGGATGTGACCTCTCACTGGCAAGCTGCCGAGGCGGAGCTGCATTCCTGCGATAGCCATAGCCAGGATGTTGAGCTCCAGTTCCACCGGCAAGGGGAGGTGCTGCTTAACCACACGGCCGCGCTGGAGGCGGGTCGGCTGGACATGAGTGGGGCGCAGGTGGGCAGGTTGCTGAGCGCTAGAGTTATGGAAAACTAGCAAAATAGAGGCACAGTTTGGATGGGTGTGTTGAGCCAGAGTTAGGAGTCAAAGGCACGGTTCAACGGTCATGGATTGAAGGATTTAGAGGTTGAAGGGGGGGGGGGATGGGCCACAGGGATGAGCGTGATGGTTTTAGTAACAAAAACAAGTCTGCAGCTTGTATCAACCAGCAATATGAATCACAGGCATGAATAAGGTTCAGATGCGCAACAGGAAGAGCGACCATTAGTTGTCCAGCAGACCGCCAGCTTCTGTCTGAAGGATTCTCACACACTCGTGGCCATGGAGAGGGTCTGTTACATTTTGTCAGCCTCGTTTCCTCAATCCTTGTCCAATGTTGCTGTGACTTGCCTGTGACCCACGAGTCCCGGCAGGGCACTCAAGCCAGAGTGCCGATACGATGCTCCATGCCCTGGTGACATGGAGCAGGTGTTTCGTTGCCCCTTCTGGACATATCCTTGATATCATCTTGATGCCATAAAATCAATAGCAAGTTAAGATAAGAATCCAAAAAATTAAAGAGCCCACTTTTCTGGAAAGATGTTCTGCTTCCTGATGTCACGTTTTCCCCATGCATTCTACGGTTGATCTCGCCTTCAGTTATATTCCGAGCCGCGTCTTTGGTTGCTTTCCGCCCGTGCCTCGCCCTTCAGCCGTGTGCCCACGTCTTCCCCTTATCCCCGCCCACCCATCCTCGAACACATCCCTTGACCCACCCTCCAGCCCCCACGCCCGGCCTCACGCGAGGGTCTCCTGGGAGGAACCCGCTCCCCCTCCCCGATGGGCTGGGACATGGACTCCCTGGCCTCTTCCCTGTCTGCCACGGACCGCCAGCTGTCCGGCGACACCCTGGCGAACACGGGCGGGCTGAGCGCCACGGGTGGGCTGAGCGCCACGGGCGGGCTGGGCAGCAGCCAGGACTTGACAGAGGCACTGCAAAGGGGCGGCGTGGGCCGCTCGCGCCAGCTGGAAGGGGAATGCGCGCGGCTGCGGGCGGCACTGGACGCAGCAGAGACCAAGCTGAGGGAGCACTCGCGTCAGCTGGCGGAGGCGGTGGCCGACACGCGGGAGCGGGCAGTGGACGCCGTGCAGGAGGCCGTCACATTGCAGGTGGGTTTGTTTGGGGGGGGGGGCATGCGGATGTGTGGTCTTTCAGGGGGGGGGGGGGGGGCGGGGGGGGAAGCAGAGGAGGGCTGAAATGGGGGGATGAAAATGGGGGGCAGGGAGGCAAACAGAGTAGTGAGGGCATGGAAGGGGGCAAGGAGAGGAGGCAGCCCACCTGGGTTGAGTGCAGCGGTTGTAAGAGTCGGCTAGAGTGCCGTAGAGCAGCCAACTTGGGTGCCATAACCACTTGGGCGCCATAGCAACTACCTCAACTGCGATTTCACAGTAACGAGTGTTAAATACCATCAAGTAGAGAGTTCTGGGCTGCATTGTAACCAGGTGCGAGTCGGGTCCGTCTCCCGTGCGTGTGTCTCACACACGTGTTTGTTCTTGGCTGTCACTAGCGGCACGAGGTCCATCTGTGATGCCTGTTGGTGGCCTGGTCTAGGCACTAGGTCGATAGGCGGTGGCTGTTGGTGGCCTGGGCTAGGGTCAGCCACCCACATCCAGGTCTGACTCCGTCCATATGGATTATCGCAGTATCTTTCTGGACCTCCTTTTCTCCGACACACCCGCGCTGGCATACCGCTACATTTACCCACCCTCGCACCCGCTGTGCTGTCATGCCGGCAGCCAAACTTCCCACTCTCCGTTTGCAACAACGCTTACCCGTACTGCTACTCATACTGTACCATTACTACTACCCATACTGTACTCATGATGTACTGTTACTACTACCCGTACTACTACCCATACTGTTCCCATACTCTGTTCTGTCTTGCTCCTTCTCCTGTCCGTATCATCCATGCAATCGCGCCTCTGTCCAGCCCATCGAGGAATCACTCCCTTCCTAATGTATATTGTATTTAGGGGTTCACCCATCATCTTACATGTACCTTGAACTTTGCATCTCTGATGCGAGGCATGGTCGTGTTTGGTCTCCACAACCCCCATGCTGGCCCCCCAACGCTCTGCCCTCCTTTCCATACCTCCCTACTGCCCTGGCCTCCTTTTGCTCTTGCCGCACCACCTCCGCCCCCTTCGCCGCTGCCGCTGCCGCCGCCGCCACCACCACCACCGCCGCCGCCACCACCACCACCACCACCACCACCACCACCACCACCACCACCACCACCACCACCACCACCACCACCACCACCACCACCACCACCACCACCACCACCACCACCACCACCACCACCACCACCACCACCACCACCACCACCACCACCACTACCACCACCACCACCACCATCACCACCACCTCTCTCCCTCACTTCCAAAGGCCACGGAAAACGCACGGCGTACCGCCAAGCTGCGTGCGCGGCTCGACAAGGTGGAGGCGGAGAACACGGAGCTCTCAGACAAGTGCAGCCGCGCCACCGCGGTGCGTGGGTGGCCACACCTATCAAACCTAGGCTCCCAGGACCGTCAAAGCCTAGATCCTTTACGAGGGATCGCCTTTGTAAAGAACTAGCGCATGGCAAGGCGATCCCTGAAGTGGTTGGCTTTGAATAGTCCATAATTCCTGCAGCTTGGGCTTCCTATATTCTCAACAAAACTTGAGTCTTGACCCGTACGCTTGTGACACTGTGCACGTTGCCCCCTGGTGGTTCATCAGCTTGTCTCATTGATAGGCCTATCTTTTGAACAGGGGCCCTTTACTTGGAATTTATTAGCTTTATAGTCAGGCTGCAATCCCGTGATTGTCAAGGTATCCATGGGCGTTGCATGGCATGGTGCACGGACATTGCATGGCATGGCATGGTCTGGCACGTGCTTGTGTCCACACCACCACAGCCCTCCTGCACTATGTTGTGTATTATGACATGGCAGCGCTTCATGACGGGTGGAGCTGTAGGGCAGCCCGTGCCCAAGAACAGAATTGGAGAAAAAAAAATTTCGCCTCCGCTACTGCCACTGCTCTCGCTACTTTCATTGATGAAATGGTAACTGGTACGCTGATGGCTTCGTAACCTAGCTGGATGAAATGGTAATTGGTACGCTGATGGCTTAGTAACCTAGCTGGCATTGGTAAACTGGCTTAGAAACCATTGCCAACATGGATGCTCACCATAATTCAGTTGCTTAGACATGGCCACCTCTGCTAGGTCTGGGCGGACACCACACCTGCAACTGCTGGCTTGTGCCCTGGGAAACCCGTCACATCATCTCAGAGAAGCCAGTGGTGTGTGGGGGGGAGGGATGTTTATGGGCGTAGAAGAAAGTTCGTTATGACACGAGCTATCATTATGACACCAGATGGGATCTCATGCTGAACCCAGCCTGACGCTATGCTGGGACTTGCGTCACCGTAAGATGCGGCCTGCTCACTGCCGCATTGACCGTGCTCATCATGTCCAGCTGCCAGCTGGTAATAAGCTCATCATGTCCAGCTGCAAGTGTTTCCTTGCATGCCTCGTCCTGCAAACGCAGACCCTGAAAGAGCTCCAGACGCGCGTCTACACCAACATGCTGCAGGCGGGCAGCCGGCTGCAGATCTTCGACAAGAATGGGAAGGCCAAGTGGCGGCTCGTGCGCATCGGCCGATGTGAGCCGCGCTGCGTGGCTGTGCTTGTGCAACGTGCATGGAAAGCTTTGTGTCACATGGCCGGGGCGCTTGCAGACAAGGCGAAGCCTTTCAGCTTTGGCGCAGAGACAAACTTGGGCAAGGAAAACAAAAAAAAAGAAACGCAAACCTCCCTGCGTCAACCTCGCAGTCGTCGCCTTGTCTCGACGCAGGGAGGTTTGCGTTCCTTTTTTTTTGTTTTCCTTGCCCAAGTTTGTCTCTGCGCCACAGCTGAAAGGGAAATCGTTCTTGGTACAATAACGTTGCATGCTTGGCGAGATGCACCGCGTAGCGGCCCTTGTATGCATGGCGACCTCCACTGCCAAGCCCTGGGTATCGGCAGCGTGCCTCTCCACTTCCTTATCACCTCGTTTCAATGATTCTGAGCAAGTAGGTGATACGGGTGGCACAGCGGCATGCTTGACTGAATATGGCATGTACACTCGAGTCTCTAGTGGCTATCTCATTGATGTGGCGTTGGTGGCCATAGAGTCAAGATGGGAAAGTGTACCTGGAAACCAACTATGTGTAGCAATTGCCCATTATGTCGTAGCACATTGCATGTGATACGGACTGCCTGATGATACGGTGACATGGATTGCCTTGGCTGCACCTGTGGTGACACATCCGCCCATGTCGTGACACTTCCAGCGGGGACCCCGCCCTTCCTGGAATGGTCCAAACTGGACAAGAAGGCGACGTTCAAGAAGGTGATGCCCCTGGACGGCGTGAAGATCGAGGACTATATCGGGAACCAGCTCATCCTGCGTGGCCCGACACAGAGTGTGACGCTGGGTATGGAGTCCCGGGCTAGTAAGCACGAATGGGAGCGCGCGCTGCGGTACCTGCTGGAGAACTGCTGGCAGGGACTGAACATCTAGGCAGCTGGCGTGGGATGCGTCAGAGCATGACGCGTAACAGTTGGCGTGTGCGAGTGCCACAATAAGGGTCCAACAAGGTGCCAACTTTGGACATCACTGCATGCAGTGTTTTTTCAAATTTGCTGCATTGGGGAGGGGGGTGCCTTGAACTGCGGCGGGCAGCTTGTTTGATGCTGGGCCACGGGCAGCTGGGGTAGACCGCAACTTGCACGAACTAAGATTAGCATCACGTATATTGTGAAAACCCACTATCGGGGCTGAAAAGCTGCGAAGAAAGCTCCAGAATTACACCCCGAGTTTATACAAATGTTTTGCTGACTCGCATGATGACAAAAGCATGTGCCCCGTGTAGTTTTTACTTCTACATTAGCTCCTTGGATATGGACATGCGTGCAAGGAGATAAGAATACGCATGCATGAACGTCTGCCTTGGGCATGCAAATTTATAAATGCCCGAGGTCCAGATGTGTGTTGTGGGCAGGGGGAAGCTCCCTTTGGAGCAGTGTGCGAGGCCTGTGTACAATGGGCCCATATGCGTGAGGCCTGCGCACAATGGGCCCATATGTACATATGATATTGTTGTTGCTGCCGGCCAGTATGAGTGCTGGATGTAGATGTGATCAATTCTCGGACTAACTTTGACCAACCCCCCCCCGGGACCTTGATGTCAATGTAATAAACTGTGGAAGCCCCCCCAGGGCCTCCCCAGGATTAATTAATTAATTAATTAATTAAACTCGTGCTCCCGTTGGGGAGTCACGGAGCACGGAAGTGCTTTTAATCCCTGTGTGTGCACAACAGGAGAAAGGGCAGAGACCCCCAGTAGTCCTTCATGCCTAAGGCATGCCACAGCAGCTGCATTCGGGCACGCTAGCTAAACGGACACGCTAACGATCCGGCAATCTGTGGGTGCAAAAAGACCCATGTGAGCATGGCATAACAGGGAGCGTGGGCAAGGAATCTGGTCATATCAAAGAGACAACCAGCGCAGGCCAGAAATCGGGAGAATCCGGACCATGGTAGCTCGAGCCTGCCGTTATCTTTTCCGCGTTTTCGAGTCGTTCAGGATGATGAAGATGAATGGTGATGGAAATGTGTATCCTTGTGCATTGAAATTATGGCTGGCTTACGTGTGGAGCGACTAGATGACCTAGACGGTGGGGCCGGAAACAGCATGCTTGATCAGGGCGTGTGTTTCTAGCCTAACTGGCCGGGAGTGTCTAGTGGTGAGCACCATTGCTGCGATCGCTCTCCCACCATTTACGAGGAAATACCCGCAAATGGAAAACCACTGAAAAGGTCTAGCTAGTCAGTCATCACGTTAGCCATGCCATGATTCCATACGTCCAAGAACTGCACACGGTGCAAAGGCAAAAAGCCGGAGGACAGCACTTTCAAATGTGCGGCGGGAACCAAAAGCCCGCGGATGCCAGAAAACATCGTGTTGCGGCAGCGACGCGACGATGTGGACAACGAATCCAGTGCCAAGCTCGGAACGGCCGCAAAGGAGATCTGGCATCACAGGGTTCAGATGTGCGGAGATACTATGCGATCCAGCCGGTCCACGACCTGTTTGTAGAGCTTGTGCCAAGGGGCAGCACCGAACAGATGTGGGTGACGTTGCAAAAAACATCGGACTTGACGGAGCATAATTAATTAATTAATTAATTAGGAACATAACTCCGTTGGGAGTATATGTAGCACATAGCCCTGAGAAGGGGCATATGAGCCTATAATACATTCTAAGCTACTTCCTGCAAGGGTGGGAATGTAAACAACACTTGCTCTAGGTGCACCAGGGCACCCGCACCCTCATGGTCTATCACGCTATGCCCGGGTAAGGGGGGAGCATGCCTGTGAGGGGGAAGATCATCATGGCTATTCAAGAGCTATGGCATGGCTTCTCAGCAGAGAGTGACTCCCTGCATGGGCACAGCATTACTAAATAAGGCTAGGCATCGTCTGGAGTGTGGCACATCATAGGCACACATGTACATGACTAAAAAGGCTAGGCCTCAGCTGGTATAGTGCTTGTATTAGGCGGGCATGTACAAGGCCACTGTCTAACTATTCTACACTACTGCTGTATTCCCCTAGGCTGGGGCTGGAGTTGCTGGGGCCGCGGTGGTCGAGGGGGTCGCTTGCCAGGGCTTGTGGCCGACGTAGATGGCCGCCCCCTTCCAGTACACCGGCTGGCCCGCCTTGGTCTGCCGGAGCTGGAGGTAGGTCTGCCATAGCTCCCGTCGCCGTTGTTGCTGTGCCAGGGTCAAGTCGTCGTCAAGGGTGAAGAGAGTCTTCTCGAGCCGCTTGCGGCGTCTGAGAAAAGAAATCTTGTCCGCCGGGGTCTTAAAGGTGAGAAGGAGCGGGGGCGGCCCTGCCTTACCCCGCGCGCGGGGAAGGCGGTGGGCGGCCAGCTCGATCTCACCAGTAAGGCCCATGCGATCAAGGATTTCTCTCTCAAAAGCACGCGCAAGCTTCTCGGAATTCTCACCTTCCTCCATCTTGAGATTCTTGACAATGACGTTGAGGCTGCGCTTGGCGAGCTCGGCCTCCTCGCGGAGGTCGAGCGTCTGCCGCTGGAGCTGGGCTGCGACGGCGGAGGTGGTGGAGGTGGTATGTTGCTTAAGCATGTCCGCCCAGGTCGTGATGGGAGGAGCATCGCCGGCCAGGCCAGCCGGGGCTGGCTTGGCGGCAATGTCCTTCACTGCCTGGGCGGTGAGGCCGGCTGTGTTCTGCAAGACCTCGATAGCGATTGCATTATCCTTGAGGCGCTGGTCGATGTCGCGGAGCTGGGCGGTGATGGAGTCGGTGGAGGCGGAGGGGGGGGGGGGTGGAGGCGAGGAGGGTGGCGGTGGCGGTGGGGATGGTGGGGAGCTCAGCAGCCAGCGTGCCGCCAAGTGCCGCCACATCTGCGGCAAGAGGGGTCACGTGCTGCTCGAAAGCTTCCTTGAGGATGGTGCGGATGGAGGCTTCGGAGGGGAAGGGGGGCGGTTTGGGAGCCCAGATCTCGGATTCGGAGCGTCCAACAAGGGAGCAGAGGGCGAAGCGTTGAAGCTTGGGGCGAGGCATGCGGTGAATGATGGGGAGAGCCTCGGCGGGGTCGACAAGCCTGCCGTCACCAGGCCAGCGGCCACGGTTGTGGGACGTGAGGTACACGCACAGGGCTAGAAGCGAGGCGTGATTGCCGTAATAAAAGTCTTCCATAATCCAACCGGGGCTGCGCTGCCAGAAGTCGGGGCTGTTGACGTCAAAGGAGCGCTCTTCCCAGGGCGGCTCAGCAGAGCGACTGCGCTTAGGTTCAGGCGAGGCTGATGGCGAGGCGAGCCCGGGAGGCTGGGCGAGCACCAGTGCACTACTAGTGTCACCGTTGCCATCTGGGCCGGTGGGCGAAGCTGCAGCCGAAGCTGCAGGCGTATTTTCATTGCCGAGCGCAGCCGCCAGGCTGCGTTGCGTCGAGAGGCGTTTGCTCATCGTATATTGCGTAATAGCGTCGGAAAATTATATCAGCATGTGCGTCTTAGAAAGACGAAGCGATTGTGATATTCACAGCTGAATTCGGCGCTCAAACATGAAAGTTATGAGCTCCGACAGCCATGGCTACCTCGTGGCTCGTGGCTCGTGGCGGAAAAGCGTACTAAACGGAGCATAATGGCTCGGTCATAGTCTTTGACCAATAAACGCTGCAAGAGTTCAACAAGAGTCGTGATGAAATCAACACGATAAGAACAAAGACGGGAAAAACGATGTAACTGAGAAAGAACAACACCATATTTTGCTGTGTGGGAAAGGAGACTGTGAATATCGGGGTAACGAATAAAATCTGGTCATAACGAATAAAATCTGGTCATATAGCCAGGACGTAGCATGGCTATACAAGGACTAAGCTACTTAAGGCTATATGGCTGGTTGTATACTGTGCGTTAGCGATGCACGTGACTAGGTATGTTGGCACGTACAGCTACTAGGCAAACGTTCTAAGTATGGCTGCCATATAGCGGCAGTGACTACCAAGGGATACAAGCTAGGGCTATTAATTAGCTAGTCTAGCCCGCGGGGGGCGTCCACATCTTGTGGTTGGTCATCAGGTCCCCGCCCCTCCAGTACACCTTGGGCTTCTGGGGGTCCTGCTTATGGCGGAGGTATTCCGGCCACAGGTCGCGTCGCTGCTGCTGCTGAGCGGGGGTCAGGTCGTCGTCCAGCGTCCATGCAGGTGAGGTCGTGCAACCGCTTGCGACGGGAGAGGAACCGCTGCTTGTCCTCCCCAGGATAGAGCATTAATTAATTAATTAATTAATTAATTAGACTCGTGCTCCCGTTGGGGAGTCACGGAGCATTAACCCCGATGGATGGATGGATGGGTGCAAACAGTCCTACCGGTCTAATCTATCTACATTGGCTACATACTACATCTATCTAACAGCATTCTAACTACAACATCTATGTAGGCAGCCGCACGCTGCCCTAGGGGAGCTATCTGGCGTGCCTCCCACGGGATTGCACACGCGGGCGCTTCCCCACTGGGGGGGGCTCGTTGTCCTCTATGACCTGGGCCCACTTGGCCTTGTCCATCATCTTCTTCCAAATTACGGAGAGGCCTAGGCCCCCCATGTCCTCTACTAGCTGTTCTTTGAAGGTGCGGGCCTTGCGGCGTCTAACATCACTGGGCCCCGCCCACGTCAGGAGGTGCCGGCCAGGCTGGGCTGGTCGCAATCCTGCGGGGGGGCCACGTGAGGTGTCTACCTGGTTGGTGCGAGCTAGGTGCCCTACTAGCTGCAGGCGTCGTTGCTTAATTAATGGTGCTGGTGATATAGGGCATGCCCTGGTACAGGTCCTCATTGCGGACATGAGCAGCATATCCTACTCTGAAAATGGAACGCAGCATGCTGGTGACCGCGCCGTCCAGCTTGCGGGCCAGGTCGGCGGTGAGGGTCCACGTCTCGCAGTGTGAGCCAGTACGGCAATACGGCAATACGGCAAAACCTCGGCGTATATTGCGTATTGCCGTATTATACGCGTATTATACGCGTATTATACGCCAAAAAAAAAAAAGTGGTTTTTTGACCGGAAAAGTGGATTTTCAATTAGGATAAAATATTCTAAGGTGTTTATCCCATGGGCGTGCCTCTCAAAAACTCTAGCTAATGTCTCAATCTTGATGAAAAACAATACAATGCACGTAGAGGTCGCCGGTAGCCGTTTGACACTCACTTGGTTGTCTCATCAATTGTATGAAGTGTAATTAATTAATTAATTAGTTAATTATCACGTGACTGCGTCACGTGGGTGCCAATACAAAGTAGAGGAACCTTCAACCCCTGTACACAATGAGAGGGAGGGAGGGCGCCCTAGCTTCTCTCACTGCCACCGCCCACCAGTCGGTGGGCAGGCCACATCGAGCGCTCTATCCACATCACGGGGCCGGGGCGCATCACTGTGGGACAACCATTATTAACGATACCAGAGGTAGGCTGAAGCATAGCTGATGCTGTACAAGAAAGGTGAAGTGGGCTCAACGGGCGTCTGCTAAGGCATAAGCAAATGGCCACGCTGAGCCATGGCTGGGCTAATGTGATTGCGTTCATGCCACTCTAAACCGTTGGGGCTACTCTAAGCCGTTGGGGCTAGATCAGTATACTATGCTCGAGAAATACATGGCAAGTCATGCTATAAAAGCTATGTCGATTGCCCTCTTCTAGACAGCTGGCTAGAATCTATTCTGGGGGAGCCCTAGGGGGTGTCGACAGTTTGTTGTTTACATAAAGGTCATGAAGTGTGATACTCATCCACTGCATGGTATATAGAGTGCTAATTGAACTAATTCCTTATTACAACCATGAACTTATTGATAGGTATACGATTCGACCCAAAACCTTGATACAGTATGCAATAAAACGTGAACAGGATAGCACATACCAGATCAAAACCGCAGATTAATTACCTTCCTTGCTGGAGCTAGCCGGATGCCCACCTCATCGATGTAGCTGCGAGCCGCTTTCCTGGCCGTCGTCGCCAATAAAACATGTCAGCAATATATTTTACACATCTATCCGCGTACAAACGTATCGACTTATTTCCCGCCTAGCAACAGTTAGCACATGCACGGCGACCGACCTGGTCGCTGATCAAACGAGGTTGCTGCACCGAGCATAGGGTCGAGACATATCTGCGCACACCCAGGCGTTGCCTGCCAATGATATACGCTGTTTAGGACCTATGGATCATGCCTGCAAAATTGCAGTTCAAAATGTCAAGCCATGCTCCCATACCAGTCAGATTTCTGCACCTCCATGGCCGCGGAGGTCAACTATCATATTTATCACAGGTCGGACAAATATAAATGATATTTGGCCGTATTTGCGCATTTGATTTATAAATGTTGCATATTTAGTCCACTAAATTAATCCAACGGTGAACCCCGTTCGGCAACAAATATTTAGATTAATCCAACGGTGAAACCGGCTTTGACCAAAATATTTAGATTAATCCAACGGCGAAAAAGTTTTCACCAAAATATTTAGATTAATCCAACGGCGAAATCGGCCTTGACCAAAAAATCTAAATTAATCCAACGGTGAAACCGGCTTTGACCAAAATATCTAAATTAATCCAACGGTGAAACCGGCTTTGAATATTTAAATTAATCTAAATGAATATTTAAATACTCGTGCCGCCAGGGCCTTTAACTTTAACATCTGAAGTTGAACATGTCGGACAAATATAAATGATATTTGGCCGTATTTGCGCATTTGATTTATACATTTCGGCAAAAAATATTTGGATTAATCCAACGGCGAAAAAGTTTTCACCAAAATATTTAGATTAATCCAACGACGAAACCGGCTTTGACCAAAATATTTAGATTAATCCAACGGCGAAAAAGTTTTCACCAAAATATTTAGATTAATCCAACGGCGAAACCGGCCTTGACCAAAAAATCTAAATTAATCCAACGGTGAAACCGGCCTTGACCAAAATATTTAGATTAATCCAACGGCGACCGGTAAGCAGCCAAAAGTATTTGAATCATATTTTATTTGTATTTGTCCGACCTGTGATATTTATGCAAGTCGGTCTCGTTTTGCCATCGTTTACCCACGCCGTCAACTGGCAGAGATGACAAGCGGGACCAACCGTAGGCCCGTACTCCCCAAGTACGGTTCAGGCTGCGTACCTGCCTAGGTCAGCAACGCCAAAACTAGCTCTGGCGCCAAATTCCGGAGCCGGGCGCCGTATAATACGCGAAAAATACGTATTATGCGCCATATTTGCGTTGAGAACGCAATACGGCGTATTTCTAGTACGTTAGTACGCCAAACCTCGCCGTATTGTATAATACGGCGTATTTACCGTATTATACGGCGTATTGGCGTACGCTGACGTCTCGGCTCCATACGTGAGGACAGGAAGGACGAGGACCTTGAACAGGTCCTGTTTCTCGATCTTGCCCAGGGGCTTGCGCCACAGGGCCCGGTACTGGCGTAAAGCGTGCCAGGCGAGGGAGATGCGATGGTCCACATCAACCTCGCAGCAGTGGGGAGCAGGCTGCCCAGCAGCTTAACGCGCGGTCCCGATACAGGACTCGAGAGCCGTCTAGGAGATAGAGGGGCGGCGGTGAGTTGGTGAGCCCAACCGCCACTCCGCCAGGGCCTCTGTCTTCTTGCTGACCTCAAGCCCCATGCCGACTGCACGGGCCTCGAGAGCCAGGCAGTCAAGCCACTGATGTCTGCACGTGCTCAGTGTCCTCGAAGAGGGTGGTGTCGTCTGCGTAGATGATGTCTGCCAGCCGAATCTCCGTGTCCGCACCGCCATGCCAGAATTTGTTAGCAACCTGCACTCCTGGTTCCCTGCCGACGATGCGGGCAAATCGCTTGCGCGCCTGAATCATTGTAAACGTATTCGACAACAATAATGAACAAGTAGGGCGACAGCACGCAGCCCTGCCACACACCCTTCTGTAAAGGGCATGGGGGCGTGGTCCCGTAAGAAGTGCGCACCGAAGTGGTGGACCCTTCATACAGGTTGCGGATGACAGCAATCAGGGGGCGGGGGATCCGGAACAACTCGAGGATGTCCCAAAGCGCAGGCCAGAAAACCGAATCGAAGGCTTTTTTGATGAAGTCCACCAGCACAAGGTGCAAAGGGGACTCACCAGGCTGAAGGCGTTGCAGTTCCTCCACCAGTCGGTGAGTAGCTTAAGAGCGCCTGTACTGTGTTGCGACCTGAACGGAAGCCGTGCTGAGTTTCGCTGAGGTGACCGTCCAGGGCCGTGCACAGGCGGTTCAGGATGAGCCGCATAAGAAGCTTGAGGGGGGCACTTTGAATGCACACCCCGGCTCTGTAGTTGCCGGGGTCGGCAGGCGACCCCTTGTTCTTGTACAGCATCGTGCGAAAACTGTGTTGCCAGGCCGCAGGAGGTGGTTGCGACGACAGCAGAAGGCGGTTGCAGATGTCCCGGAAGAGCAGCATATTAAACACCTGTGTCCTCGAATTCGGCTGCAAGTTTTACAACTGCGGCCGGAATCTCGTCAGAGCCGGTGGCTGCGTCATAACGCAGGCGCTGGACCGCCTCCGTGACCTCGCGAGAGGTGAAAGGAGGCATGTCAGACGCGTCTGACATGCCCGCGGGTCGCCAAGTGGGCCGACCAGCGGGGGGACTAGGTAGTCCGCCGCTGACCTAGGCGGGGCCGGGGGCCCAGCGGGGCCGGCCAGGGCGGCCGGGCGGGCGGCGGCGGCTGGGATCGAGCAGGGGTGGGGGCGGCGCAGCTGTCCCCACGACCTCGGCCGTGGCCGTGGCCCAGGTACGAAGCCGCTTGGCTGGGGCGCCGGGGACGTCGTGGCGGTGGGGCCGGCCGAGGCCGTCCGGGTGCCCGTCTGCCCGAGGCGCTTGTACCGGAGCCAGGCCCCCTTGCTGTCGTGCTTCTGCTGGCAGCTGCGCAGGTCCTTGACCATCTGCTGAGCATGATTTCTGCCTTCTCAGCCTGCTCGTAGGCAGCCCTCAGAGCTGCTTGCAGCCCAGTTTTGGCGATCGGATCTCTGTTGCGGCGGAGCATCTGCCTGGCGGCGACCACTGTCGGTGCGTGACGGTGGACAGCAAGCTGCCGGCGCGGAGGCAAGGTGGGGAGGGTGCGGGCAGCCAGGCGATACTTGGCAGCGACACCACGGAGGATCACTGAAATATCCCCCGGCGGCGGAATGGCGTGTAGCTGCTGTCGGCTGCCCCCGGCGTCGAAGACGGCCAGGAAATCATCCCTGTGCGACATAGCGGCCTGCTCTGCTGCTGACATCTTGTCGGCATCCTTCAGCACAATCCGGAGCACCTTCAGATCTGGCTGAGGTGCCAGCTGTCGCGACGTTTTCACCCCAGGATAGAGCATAAGCTAGTTGATTTCACCATGGGGGCAATCGATAATACTGAACGGGATAGCTAAGTCTAGGCATGACATCACTTGGAATCAGGATCAATTAAATTAAATGAAATCATAACATGCCTCCGTTGGGAGTTCATGTAGCACATATTCCTTGGGTGGTTGGAGGTGGGAGAAGCCGCGTAATCGAACTAATCCTAGCTCTAAGCTATCTATAGTCTAGAAAATCCTAAAGTACACTACTCAGCAAAACGCCCCTTCCGCTTGGGGGGGGGGGTGGCTTGCCCACAGGGGCTGGCGTGTGATCGAGCCTGGACAATCTTCTGCCATGCACCGCTTCTTGTTCTGCATGGCAGATCGACCAAAGAAGGGAGAGGGAGTGGATGCGGTGTTCAAACTGAGCTGGGACCACTACCTAGGTCGGCCAGCAACATCTGGCCGATATGTAGTTCATGGCAGGTAATTTACCTGGCTTAATTCCTGGGAATGTCCTTGCATGGGGCCAGGCCAGGTCAAGATATATGCCGCCCTGGTTGGCCAAGCCGCTGCCCGGGCCGGCCAGACCAAGGGCGGTGTCAACATGGATGGTGCGAGCAAGATGTCCGGGTAGCATTTGTGTCCTACAACAGTGTATAATCATACGCCGTATTATACGCCGTATCGCGCGTATTATACGCGATACGCGAGCAGCGCGTACGAAAACGGGGTACTTTCGTACGCGCCGCGTATGTTTAGGGTATTTCTTGCGTATCGCGTATTTTTTTGCGTATTTTTTGCGTATTTTTTGCTCCGGCATCAGTTTACAGCTCGGGTGAAGCGGTAGTTTCTAGACTAGGCTGCGGCGCGCCGAGTAGTAGAAACAAGTGAGCAGCAAGGTGCCACTTGGCCAAGATCAATGCATATGGCTGCGTGTATTGGCAGGACAGGAAGGCACCGTTCAAGAAGACAAAATGTGCCAAGATCGCGGTCTGCCAGCAAGATCGCGGTGGTCACCTATCGTAGCATATCAACAGGCGCCATGGCTACGGAGAGTGAGGAGATGGACCATGATGATGATGGGGCCGACGAGTTAGAGGCTGATTCTGAGGATGTTTGGACATATAGCTTGGCACTGGATTCGTTGTCCACATCGTCGCGTCGCTGCCGCAACACGATGTTTTCTGGCATCCGCGGGCTTTTGGTTCCCGCCGCACATTTGAAAGTGCTGTCCTCCGGCTTTTTGCCTTTGCACCGTGTGCAGTTCTTGGACGTTTGGAATCATGGCATGGCTAACGTGATGACTGACTAGCTAGACCTTTTCAGTGGTTTTCCATTTGCGGGTATTTCCTCGTAAATGGTGGGAGAGCGATCGCAGCAATGGTGCTCACCACTAGACACTCCCGGCCAGTTAGGCTAGAAACACACGCCCTGATCAAGCATGCTGTTTCCGGCCCCACCGTCTAGGTCATCTAGTCGCTCCACACGTAAGCCAGCCATAATTTCAATGCACAAGGATACACATTTCCATCACCATTCATCTTCATCATCCTGAACGACTCGAAAACGCGGAAAAGATAACGGCAGGCTCGAGCTACCATGGTCCGGATTCTCCCGATTTCTGGCCTGCGCTGGTTGTCTCTTTGATATATGTTATAGCAAAGAGCGTGTCTTCAAGGATGGGCAGCAGACAAATAACTACCAAATGACGTGCTCAGAATGCAAGGCACATTTCAAGGGTTCTTCTACCCGAGGAAGGTGCCATATCATGGGCGGCACGTATGCCAAGGATGCGAAAGTGTGCCCATGCTCGACTTGCCGCCCAAGGCATTGCGTCTCAAGCTGTTGAGGGAGCAGGCGGAGAAGGATGACAAGGCCAGGAAGGCGGGTAGTGACGCCGGGAAGCAGGCTGATGCGCGGGCGGCAGCCAAAGGCAAGCTTACTGACCTTGTAGAAACCAACGCCTCCGAGTGGCAGTCCGCTCATGCCAGCTCCTTGTTACGCCCTGGCTCCTCTCTATTCCCAAACGCCTAGCCTGACTTCACCTAAACTAGTGAGGGCATCAAGTACCTAGTGATGAGGAGCTATGTTGTGGAAAGACCTGGGACGTCGACTCTGTTCTCAATGCATTCTATTATAATACGCCATACACCGAATAAAACCAGGGTACTACGAAGGAAACAATACTACACTGCCATGACCCTAGCTAATATGTGTTAATTCATAACACACGCCGGGTGCCATTCACGAAGGACAACTGCTGCATAAATGATCGCCGACAGGCGTGTATGCTCGGGCCGACATCGACCCTCGCCTACAGGACCAACGCACGTCCACAAGGTTCACACGCAGGATAAAAGGACCACTACTAAAGTTCGCAGCGCGGCGCGACTGCACCGAACCACCATACTGTACAATTGCCACGTCACAAGGCCCGGTACCGACCGGCCAAAAGGTCCTAACTACACGTAAGCCTAGGAAAGTGAGCGAACTGTTCCGGAATGGCTGAGGCAACAAAGGACCTAATTTACGTCCGTAACAACAACAAAAGTTACGCGACGTAACACCTCCCCCCCACAAAGGTAGGGAGCCCTCTCCCTACGTACAGGGAGGAGACCAAAGGGGTAGGAATAACCTAACGCACCCAACAAAAGCCTAACACAATCGACTAACCATCCAAGGCCCAAAGCAAAAACATGTTAACCTCGGGTCCACCCCAAACGGTGTAGGGATCACCAGCACCACGCCGGGTGTGAGGCTCCCCTAACTGCCTTGCACGGAGGCTTGCCGGGAGGGACGGCACTAGGCAGGACACGCGTAGGAAACAATGTTCACACTGAGGACAGAGAACGGCCAACCAACTGGCCAAGCCCAGAGGGCGACTCTATATACAGGAGGGACAACACCCTCAGGTCGGGCCTAGAGCCCTCTGTCTACACTCCAGTAGCCTGAAAAGTACCACGGGTGGCCAAAAAAAAACCCCGGTGATGAGCAACATCAAGAGGGTTGTCATGCCTGTCTACAGGGAGGAACACATCCTCCCAAACGCCATCAAGATACATGCCGAGGAAAGCCCAATAGTATTGATGATGTGTCAGGACCACCTGTCCACGGGCCCAGTCAAGGAACCCGCACTGAAACTAGCGCACGAAGGGCTCTGCCGACGGCAGAAGGATCGAGGGCGCGTAGGAGGAATCGATAGAAGAACAGCTCACCACGAGCAACGGAGGTGAAAAACAAGTCCAGGAAACGCTCCACGTTGTCGGGCCACAGACGCACGTGCCGGATCTCACAACTCTCGCTAACACGCGTTACCGAAGCTGAGGACTTCCCAACATGAGCAATGCGCGGTTGGTGGATGACGGCGGCCGGAGGCGGGCGCGACGGAAGAAGCGGTGGCGGCAGGAGCGGCGACAGGGGAAGACGTCGTGGCCGGTCGGGCAGCTAGAGGTCCAATCACCCATGGCCGAATCATACGTATCCTCGGTAGTGTCAAACACCCACTTGCCCGTCGACGCCTTGCCCAAATCTGGATGACGCTAAGGCTCGGCCGGCTGAACAGGCGCGACGGAGGGAGCCACGGACGGAGCGACAGCGGCTGGCTGATCAGGCGTCGTCTGACATGATGGCTGCGGAGGGCGGGGGACAACCAACCGACCCACAGCCCGAGGAAATAACATGAAGGCAAGGAAGAAAAACAACTAGAGGTTGTGTAGGTTTTCACTCAACCAAACATAGGCCCACTAGGAGTTAATTTGAAGCCCCCGTAACCTGTCCGGTAACTTCGACGCCCCCGTAACCTGCCCGGTAACTTCGACGGGCCAGGTTACGGGTCCGTATTCGTTGGCGGTTTGGGTTACCGGACCGGTTACGGTACCATTCGGAATATTGGCCCCGAGATTCGGTACGGCCCAGTAACTGGGCCGGTTATGTTTACGGGGGCGTGAACGGCTTCGGTTCAGGTTACGTTGGGGTATACGGGACGGGTCAGGTAGTGGTTACGGCGCCATAGCTGCCCCAATATTAGGTACTGGGGTGGTTACGGAGCCGTTGTCGTTAACTGGATCGTAAACCGCGACATAGCTGGCTAGCTACGCATGCACACTGTGAAAGACGTAGAAGACGCGTTAATTGACTTCTCTGCAGCATCAGCAAAGTATGATGTACATGGCAACCCATGGAAGCGTGCGGCGGGGGCAAAATATATGCTACAGGAATTGAGAAAATGGCATCAACAAAATCGCACGCTGTGGAAGAGCCTTAAAGTGGTAAAACAACGCCACAATGGAGGTGTGACCAGTCGGCTTCAGGGAAGAGTAGCGGTGAGTCACTCTCTTATTTTAGTTGGCGGCAATTCATTGCTGTGATGCAGGCTGCCATGCCAGCAGTCTTCCCTAATGTGTATGGTAGGAGTACAAGACTAAGGCAGTTATGTTGCTGGCCTCTGCACTGACCCTCCCGCTACATTGTTGGTAATGTTGCTGCTTGGTTGGCTTTCCTTTGACGTGCATATCGTCCAATTCTGTGATGCAGATTGAACGCCTAAGCAGCCACATCTATATCTGGAGCAAGGCATGAACGGCAGCAGAAAAGAGAGAGGAAGAGAGGGAAAGAGAGGCTGCGGAGAAGCGCGAGGAACAGCTAAGATGCAAGAGGCAACGGGTGGAGGAACATGGCAACGAAGCCAGCGGTAGTGGGAGCTGCGAGCAAGCACGTCAACTGCGGTGGATGCACACGTGGGGGAGGCACATGCGGGGCAAGCATGTGTAGGCCTGCAAATCGTGCCAGGGCCCACCGTGATTGCAATTGCCGAGTTCCTGCTGAAGCGAGCACTGGCCTCCTTTCCGCAGTTGGCAGCCAAGGACGCGACAATCACGCTTGTGGAGAGTTTGTGTAAGGAAGAACCTGGACTCGGCATCGGGCAGTCCAGCGGTGGACCTGCTGAACAACACAGCCTGTGCCCTTGCGAATGCCGCGCTGCAGTTGGTCTCCAACTCCGTCCATCCATGTTGATGGCAAGGTTAGTTGTGCCACATTTTCTTCCTGTTTTGGGTATGACGCATCAATAATTGCCCCTTGTATGTACGGGTGCGGTCGATTGACCTCCCTCCAGCAACATTGCAACATCCGTTACTGACGTCCACTGCGGCGGATGCGTTCCTCCAGCATGTTAGTTGCCTTGTGAGCTGTAATTGTGCAGGGTGTCGTCAGTACATCCGATGAGAAGGATAACAAGGAGCTCAAGTGTCACTGGTGTTGCCTGGTTGATGGCGCACGTAATATCCATGGGCATCAGCATATGGTCCCAAACACACTCAAACGGCTGGCCGAGTCGCTGGGAGAGGCAGTCCACATGCAGTTGGAGAGGGTGGGTGGGTGGGGTGGCGGGAGGGAGGGAGGGAGGGAGGGAGGGAGGGAGGGAGGGAGGGAGGGAGGGAGGGAGGGAGGGAGGGAGGGAGGGAGGGAGGGAGGGAGGGAGGGAGGGAGGGAGGGAGGGAGGGAGGGAGGGAGGGAGGGAGGGAGGGAGGGAGGGAGGGGGGTGGGTGGGTGGTTATGGTGGGTGGATGGGTGCAAGGGTGGTTGCTTATAAGTGAATCGCCAGGTGGCTGGGGGATCGACGGGGTTTGGGAACTCCTAGGTGGGTGCATTATTGGATGCCTGAGTGAAACTGTTTCATGGGCTGGAGGATTTGCACCGTTGGTTTGTGGCGGGTGGATGTGTAGCTGTGATTAGAAGTGGGTGGGGTGAGCGATGGGGAAGGTAGATGGGTGGGTGGGTGCACGGATATGGGTGGGTGGGTGGTTTTGTAGTTGGGATCGACTCACCTATCGCGGGTGGAGGGCTGTGCATGTTAGGGGTGAGATGGGTGGGTGACTGGCTGAGAGGATGTGGATGTGTGAGGGTGAGTGGGTGCAGGTCGGTGGGTATAAGGGTATGGGGGGAAAGAGTGGTCGAGTGGGAAGGGGCGTGGGTGGGTCAGGGGTGGGCGGCCCGGTGGGCACACATGGGGCCAGCTGGCTGGGTGGTTAGGTGGCTGCGTGGTTTTAGTAATGGGTGCCTGGATAAAAGGATGGGTGAATGCCTCCTTATTGCCTAGGTGGGTAGATTGCATATGTGGCTAGCTGGGTGGGTGGATGTCCCAGTGGGTGGGTATGTGGCTGGGTGCCTGGGTGCACGAGTGGTTAGATAGGTTGGTTTAGTAGGTGCGTGGCTGGCTGGCTGGGTCACCGGGTGGGTGGACCAGTGGGTGGCTGGGTACTCAGGTGCGCAAGTGTATGAGTACTTGTGTGGGTGGGCCAGGTGGATGCATGGGTGGGTGACTGCATGGGTGACTCGGTACGCACAAAGGGCAACGGATATAGACATGGGGATATGCCAATGCCTTGGGGTGAGCATACGTGGATGCCAGGTGACATGTGCCAGCCTGTCGCAGTTATACTATACCTTGGCGTTTGCTTGGCGTGTCGTTGCCAATAATTTCACACAGGACGTACATGGTACGTGTTGGTAGCAATCACATGGCTGTGTTAGTGAGTGATGTTGCATGTATTGTTCAGCTTTCTTTCCCATTTTGCAATGTGCCAAGGTTCTTAAGTAGTTTAGAAGTATGGTGTCATGGGGTATACATCAAGGAGACAACCAGCGCAGGCCAGAAATCGGGAGAATCCGGACCATGGTAGCTCACATGCATGTGCACTGCACATCACACATTTGTGGCATACTCGCAATGTCTACCTTACATCTTGCATTCTGTTAGGAACAGTCGCCACTCAGGCATTCACATGCACCAGGGTTTCGCTCACTGTTTGTGCTGTAGTCATCGTTAAATCAAAAATCTTTACAAAGCCTGGCAATTGTCATAATGTTGGGCTCCTTATGACATGAGATTTTGCACACGAAGTTTTGCGACCATGCTTCAGATGCTTGCATGATGACGACCAGTTTTGGTTGTAATATGACATGGTGGTGCAGGTGCCCTGGTGCACCTAGAGCAGGGGTAGCTTACATTCCCACCCTTGCATGAAGTAGCCTAGAATGTATTAAAAGCCATATGCCCCTTCTCAGGGATATGTGCTACATTTACTCCCAACGGAGTGATGTTGATAACTAATTAATTAATTAATGACATCATATTAATTTTTAAAATCATTATTGATAGCAACACTACCTTGTTAGCATTTGTTACCATTCAGGGCTCCAAATGCCCTGAGGCGTTGTTCAAGGTCTGAACAACCGTAATTCATTGTGGCTGTTAAGTTCCAGCTTCGTCGGGCATAATTCGTCTAACTATCTAAGTGCAAACGTTGTTTGGAAGGGACTCATTTTGGCCTTAATTAAGAATCTGGAGCAGGAGCACGTATTCCATGGACTGATGGGGGTGGGTGCATTAGAACTGAGCCGCGAAGACTAGCTGATCTCACTCTAATCTTATATACCGAGTTGTCTCCTTGATAATATACAAAGTTGTCTCTCTTAATACAAAATCCTAACTACTCTACTCAGTCACGCACCCCTTCCTCCTGGCGTGGGGGAGGGGGGGCTCTTACATCGCCATGCGTCCAGGCATGACTTGTCTCGCTTCATGTACCATGATTGCCTTTAATTTGACCATTAATTAATTAATTAATTAATTAATTAATTAATTAATTAATTAAGAATCCATCCATCCATCCATCCATCCATCCATCCATCCATCCCTCCCTCCCTCCCTCCCTCCCTCCCTCCCTCCCTCCCTCCCTCCCTCCCTCCCTCCCTCCCTCCCTCCCTCCCTCCCTCCCTCCTCCCTCCCTCCCTCCCTCCTCCTCCCTCCCTCCCTCCCTCCCTCCCTCCCTCCCTCCCTCCCTCCCTCCCTCCCTCCCTCCTCCTCCCTCCCTCCCTCCCTCCCTCCCTCCCTCCCTCCCTCCCTCCCTCCCTCCCTCCCTCCTCCCTCCCTCCCTCCCTCCCTCCCTCCCTCCTCCCTCCCTCCCTCCCTCCCTCCCCCTCCCTCCCTCCCTCCCTCCCTCCCTCCCTCCCTCCTCCCTCCCTCCTCCCTCCCTCCCTCCCTCCCTCCCTCCCTCCCTCCCTCCCTCCTCCTCCCTCCCTCCCTCCCTCCTCCCTCCCTCCCTCCTCCTCCCTCCCTCCCTCCCTCCCTCCCTCCCTCCCTCCCTCCCTCCCTCCTCCCTCCCTCCCTCCCTCCCTCCCTCCCTCCCTCCTCCCTCCCTCCCTCCCTCCTCCCTCCCTCCCTCCCTCCCTCCCTCCCTCCCTCCCTCCCTCCCTCCCTCCCTCCCTCCCTCCCTCCCTCCCTCCCTCCCTCCCTCCCTCCCTCCCTCCCTCCCTCCCTCCCTCCCTCCCTCCCTCCCTCCCTCCCTCCCTCCCTCCCTCCCTCCCTCCCTCCCTCCATCCATCCATCCATCCATCCATCCATCCATGATGAAATTTGGTCGGGTAAATTGCAATAGACTCGCCTTTTGATGACGAACACGCCGATCTAATTTTTGGCAGCCATTGCCCAGGATTTCGCAAGTTATCGCCAGCGGCCTGCCCAGCAGATCTCGCTATTTTTCTGCACATTATGGCGGCACCACGCATGTGATCAGTGTGCCTGCGCCCCCTGCCCTCGTCTAGGTGCTATTAAACGTAGCTATGGAGGTCCCCGCATCGTCTTCAGCTCTTGCCGCCGATTCTATTGATGCCCAGATTGCTGCAAACAAAATCGCCCACGACATTGTCGTCGCCAAGAACGCCGCTAACAAGCGATCCAAGACTTCGGAAGCAACTTCGGAAGCAACTCCGATAGCTGCTGAAACCTCCTTGCCGGACGCCATTTCTTCCTCATTCTACATGCCAGGCCAGCGTTTGAGCCTGGCAGACATCGATACCTTACTCGCCTACAATGACGCCGCTGTGACAAGCGTGCTGAAGCTCCGCAACGACAACGACGCCCCGATTCGCCACCCTAAGAGCGGCCAGGTTATGGAGGCTGCTTCGGATGAATGGCCTCATTGGGATGAGCGCCAGCGTCGGCTTGCCTGTCTTATTTAGTGCTGCCCTGAACTTGTCGAGCTGCCGGCGACGACCATCGCCAGGCCAGCCCCCGCGACCGATGTTAACGTGCAGCTGCAGGACGTCGCACAGTCTTTTACGACCGTGCAGGGCGACATTAAGGTCCTGACGGAGGCGTCTGCAGCTGCGACGGCACAATTGCTGGAGCTGAAGAAAGCCATGGCAGCCCCCGCCAAAACTACCACGTTTGCCGACGTCACCGGCAAGCAGTTGACCACCATCGTTCAACAGGCGGCCAAGTCTGCAGCTACCGCTGCGGTCACCCAGAATGCAGTGCAGCAACGCCAGCGCAATATGGTAATCAAAGGCTTCCAGACAGGCGCGGCAGCACATGAGACAGCACACTCACTTGCCGAGGAGCTGCGCGGCCCAGCGTTTCTGGGGAAGATGCAGCTCCAGAACCGTGTTGTCATTGAACGAGCCATTCGGCTGCCAGGCCCTCCGGGCCTGGTCGTCGTCACCATGGCCTCCATGCACGACAAACGCCTCGTGCTGGGAGCACGTCGTCTGCTCCAGCCCGGCGACTTCAGCCTCGACGAGGACTACACGCCGGCTCAACTGAAGGCGAGGAGCGCGGTGTGGAACAGCACCATCGTCCAGGGGGAGCGGTGTTGCCACCCTCCATCGCCTGACTACGTATGCATTGAGTCGTCCCCCTCTTCTCCCCCTCTTTTTCAACCTCCACCGGCGGGCCGCTTCGGCCACTTGCCGCTTTCTCTTGGCCTGTTTTTGCGCGATGTCAACGGGATTTTCCATGGTGGCTGTACTTTCGCTCGTAATTACGGGTGGTGCATTAAGCGCAGGCTTTCGACCTTCCCTTTCCACACCAAACTACTCCATCATCTTGTGTAAGTTAGGGTCTTAGGGGCAGTGCAGCTTGTCTGGACGATCGATCATGCAGACAAGCACACGTGACCCTGACCGAAATGATTACCAAAAAAGGACAAATGATTACCGATTTTTACCGATGATTACACATGATTACACATGATTACACGTACATGATTACCAAAAAAGGACAAATGATTACCGATTTTTACCGATGATTACACATGATTACACATGATTACACGTACATGATTACCAAAAAAGGACAAATGATTACCGATTTTTACCGATGATTACACATGATTACATATGATTACACCCCCGTGTTACATAGGAAGGTGTGACTATGTACTCCACCCTATGTACTCCAAGAGTACATAGGGTGGCACACTATGTACTCCAAGAGTACATAGTCCGGAGTACATATGATCCGGGATTTCCGAATAGGGGACTGCCGACGCGGTGAGACACGCCCGTATTACATAGGAAGGAGTGACTATGTACTCCACACTATGTACTCCAAGAGTACATAGGGTGGCACACTATGTACTCCAAGAGTACATAGTCCGGAGTACATATGATCCGGGATTTCCGAATAGGGGACTGCCGACGCGGTGAGACACGCCCGTATTACATAGGAAGGAGTGACTACGTACTCCACACTATGTACTCCAAGAGTACATAAGGTGGCACACTATGTACACTGATCTAATGTACTCCAAGAGTACATAGTGTGGAGTACATATGATCCGGGATTCCGAATAGGGGACTGCCGACGCGGTGAGACACGCCCGTATTACTTAGGAAGGAGTGACTATGTACTCCACACTATGTACTCCAAGAATACGGCATAGGGTGGCACACTATGTACTCCAAGAGTACATAGTGTGGAGTACATATGATCCGGGATTTCCGAATAGGGGACTGCCGAACTCGAGGCCCCCAGAGTACTAACTAGGCTGACTATCTACTCGAGTCACGACGCAGTGAGATACGCCAAGCCGCCCGAAGCAGATCTCTGCATGCGCCACGTGTAACGAGGGTTCTGCTTGCGAATTCGAATTGCGATGAGCCGTTGCAGACGCGCCGCCTAGATGTTTGAATTTCATCAACGAGCCTTGAACGAGCTGGTAAAGTTTGCCTGCCCTTGCATCACCTTGCGCTGGCTATGCCGATTGCAGTCCAGCCGACTGATAGTGGTGAAAGAATAAGCGCCCCCCTAAACCCGCATGCTCACGATGCTTGAAGAAAAAAAAGCAAAAGGCGCACTAGGATGCATGACAAGCCCTTTTGGAGCCCCAGTTTAGCATGATTCGGTCATCCGTTTCCAGCCATCGGCAGCGCCAACTCCGATACAGCTTACTATGGCGTAGTCGGTAGCCAGCTACACCGCTTTTCTTGCCTTTGTTACTACATGCAAACTTCAATTCGTTACATCGTGCGCCTGCGGCATATTTAAGAAAGCGGCTGCAAGCGCACCTTGCTGAGCCAGGTACACAATGTCTTCAGTCAGCGACCGCGTATGCATGCCACGTTTAGTCGCATCGAGTCGCGTAGACAATGCGTTCCGGATTAAATTGTTCACCGTTCAATTGCTCAGCGCTGCCTGAATGCAGCGCGCTTTATTACTGATTCTGTCCTCTTTGCATGCATTGCAGTCGATTGTATGTTATTTTCACGTTGTCCATCTTTCCACTCGCTTTCATTGTTTACCAGATACCAAAAGTCTCCCACGAGGTAGGCGACACTTCAATCTCGCTTATTTTACACCTGGCACACCTGGGCTTCTCTGTATGTGCCGATGCCCATCGTAAGTTGTTGAACGTTTTTTGCCCTCCATGGTTGCCAATTTTACTAGGAGTTCTTAGGAGCTCTCTCTCCATTGACTTCTCTGTCTCTTTTGCTTTGGCCATGCCATGTTAGTGTAATGTCTTCCTTGCTGCCATGCTAGCGGGCCCACGTGCTTGTTCCTTGTCAAAGTAGGGAGGCTCGCGGGGTGGGTGGCTGGTCATGCTTGTACCTTATCAAGGGAGGGGCCCACGTAGGGTAGGTGGGTGGGCATGCGTGTACCTTGTCAAGGGAGGGATTCACGTATGGTAGGTGGGTGCACGAGCTTGGTCCTTGTCAAGAGGCACACACGTAGGGTAGGTGAGTGCACGTGCTTGGTACTGGTCAGGGGAGGCATGGATGTGGGGTAGGCATGTGCACGTGCTTATTCCTTGTCAAGGGAGGGACGCACGTAGTGTAGGTGAGTTCATGTGCTTGTTCCTTGTCAAAGGAGGGGTGCACATAGGGTGGGTGGGTGCACGTGCTCGTTCCTTGTCAAGGGAGGCATGCATGTGGGGTAGGCATGTGCACGTGCTTGTTTCATGTCAAGGGAGGGATGCAGGTAGGGTAGGTGGGTGGGCTTGCTTGTTCCTTGTCAAGGGAGGGATGCACGTACGGTAGATGAGTGCACATGCTTGTTCCTTGTCAAAGGAGGGGGGCATGTGGAGTAGGAATGTGCACATGGTTGTTCCATGTCAAGGGAGGGATGCAGGTAGGGTAGGTGGGTGGGCATGCTTGTACCTTATCAAGGGAGGGGCGGACATAGGGTTGGTGGGTGCACGTGCTTGTTCGATGTCAAAGGAGGGACGCATGTGGGGTAGGCATGTGCACATGCTTGTTCCATGTCACAGGAGGGATGCACGTAGGGTAGGTGGGTGCACGTGCTTGTTACTGGTCAGGGGAGGCATGGATGTGGGGTAGGCATGTGCACGTGCCTATTCCTTGTCAAGGGAGGGACGCGCGTAGTGTAGGTGAGTTCATGTGCTTGTTCCTTGTCAAAGGAGGGGTGCACACAGGGTGGGTGGGTGCACGTGCTTGTTCCTTGTCAAGGGAGGGACGCACGTAGTGTAGGTGAGTTCATGTGCTTGTTCCTTGTCAAAGGAGGGGGTGCACATAGGGTAGGTGGGTGCACGTGCCCGTTCGATTCTTGTCAAGGGAGGCATGCATGTGGGGTGGGGTATGTGCACGTGCTTGTTCCTTGTCAAGGGAGGGACGCGCGTAGTGTAGGTGAGTTCATGTGCTTGTTCCTTGTCAAAGGAGGGGTGCACATAGGGTAGGTGGGTGCACGTGCCCGTTCGATTCTTGTCAAGGGAGGCATGCATGTGGGGTAGGGCATGTGCACGTGCTTGTTCCTTGTCAAGGGAGTCACACAACAGGGTATGTGGGTGGTTTTGCTGGTTCCTTGCCATGGGAGGGACGTAATAGGGTAGGTGAGTGCACGCATCATTTTTTTCCTTATTCTCAGCCCATCAACTAGAACTTTCAGCTGCCAGTCCTCACTAGTCTACGACCGTAACTGCATTCGGGTTCATGTTAAATACGTTGCGTTTTTCTTGGACGGCATGGAAGATGCTGTCATTTTCAAGAGAGGGATGCACGTACGTATTGGTGGTGGTGCACGCATCGTCCCTTTTCTTACTAGTTGCCTGTGTACTAGAAATTTCAACTGCTATTCCTCGCTACCGTATGGCCGTAACTGCATTCGGGGCATTTTGCGTTTTCTATGAGTGCGTGACAGTTGCTGTCTTACTTGGACAAAGGCGGAATGAACTGCAGGCAATCCGGAATGATTAAGACGGGAAGTTGGTCAACTCGCACCAAAAGCGGAGCCGCCATATGGACGGCGGTACCTTTCAAATCAACATGGGCGATTACCCCTGGCCGAGCGGACTTGAGGGTGACAACAGCTTCAAGACGCCACCCTCATCGGCCAAGGTTCTACTGCCGTAACGGCTTAATTTATTACCTAAGATGTTCCGTGAACTTCATGTGCGTCATCTCCACGATTTCATCATGAAGCCCACGTTGACAACATCGGATGGAAGTGATTCGTGCAATTGATTATTAATGACTTCTTAAACATTTTAATGAAATGCCTAATTCAAAAATGCATCTTGAAAAGCACCATATCATGCAAGCCACTCACCATAGCCGGGGTCAATGCATTTTAGAATTCGGGGCCATAACCCGGACAGGCTGCGTTGTAGGCATGGGTTACTACTATTACTGGGGCATAACCGGCCCCGTAACCACCGCAGTAGCCAGGGTCAACTACTGGGCCGTAACTACTGCAGGTTACGGGACGGTTGACGGACCCGTAACCAGGCCAGTAGCCAGGCCCGGTTCTCAGAACTGGTCCCGTAACCATGCCAGTTTACCGCCCGGTAACTTCTACTTGGGCCGTAACCATGACCGTAACCCAGATAGGTTACGGGCATGGTTACGGCTCCGGTAAAAGTTACCGCCCAGTAAACGTTCCGGTAACTATTACCGCCCGGTAACCATTACCGGCCGGTATTTCGTCTGTCGCGTTTAAGGTTACCGGCCGGTAACCTGGCCGGTAACCTTAAACGTACATGGTTACTGGCCAGTAACCGCCCCGGTAACCTCAACCGGGGCGTTTACGCCCCGTAAAATTAACTCCTAGTGTAATCTTCCCAGTCACTAGTTACCAGACGGGTCCATTTACATAATGTCAAAGGGCTTCTTCTACCACTCTATTTAATCGCTCTACTAGGTGTGAGGAGGAGGAATGGTACGCAGTGCCAAACGCCACTTTAGTACCAAGAGCAGCAAAGAACTCTGTCCAAAAGTCCGAGGTAAACAACTTGTTCTTATCAGAAATAAAATGCCCATGGTAACGATAAACGTTTAGAAGGTACAGCTGAGCACAGTCACTCGAGCAGTAAGCTCCAAGGGACAAGGGACAAGGTGACAACGTCTAGTAAGGCGGTCTACAAACACGAGGATCTGCGCATCAATTGCCTTTGGCATTCTTTTTAAAGGGGCCCACAAAATCCAGAATAATGGAATCCCAAGGCAGTACAGGATCAGGGAGGGTACGAGGCTCGATCTGCTATCTGACCCACATTACTAGGTTTCATCTCCTGGCATGATTGGCATGTCCTACCAACATATTCATCCACATCAAGTGCTGAGGAGGGAGGGCCAGAAGTATGACGGGTTACCAAATCCCGCACACGCTTCCCGCCCTAGCTGGTGAGCAGCTAAATCATGTAACTCAAACAACAAGGACGAGCGGCAAATAAGGGGAAAACACAAACGCCATTGCAGAGGATCATCCTTTAACAGCACATACAAGAAGCCACCCACAAACTTGCACGGGTACTTCCCGAATTTCCGAGGGTGCGAGGATACTGCGACTAAAGCTTCCAGCTCTGTGGCCGTAAACACTGATAAGACGCTCTAAACTGATCTGACGTAGGATTGGCTACCTAGGTATCTACATAAGGTTAACAAGACACCCACAACTTTACCAAAAAGAATTTTATTAGTATCCTCCCCCCCCACTGAGATGACAGGTGTGCCCTCACACCGAAGAGAAAGGCCCACATGAGAGAGGAGATCAGGAAAACGAACACAGGTATGGAAAAGGTATAGTCAGGACGTCGGGATAAAGCGTCAGGGACAATATTATCTACACCCTTGATGTATTACAATTTAAAGGGGGCAAATTGCGCACGGAATTCCATCCACCGCGCTTGCCGAGGAGTGAGGTTAGGTTGTGACAGGAGGTGAATCAGAGGACGATGGTCGGTTTGAATAACCAACCGAGAAGGGTCAACATCACAAGGCTCACTGATACAGACATCAAACTGGGCACCTTTAAGGAAATGTTGCCACGCATGACAGCAGTATACCACAGCCAATAACTCTTGTTGGTGAACAGGGTAGTTGCGATCAGCAGGTAACATAGTCCTAGAGATGTGTTCGATGTGTTGCAAACCATGACCTGGGTCTTGGAGGAGAACACCCCCAAGGGCTACCTTACTAGTCAGTAGCTAATACAAACAGTTTCGAGGTATCTGGCAAGACGAGGACAGCAGTCTGCTGACAACAAAAACTTCAACCACGCAAAAAGGAAAGGACTATTTAGCTCACTCCTTCCTAGTCACCGTGATTGATAAGGAACCAAATTCTACGGTAGGAGGGGTCTCAATAGAGGAGGAAGAAAACCCCGTTCGCGGGTTGGAGAAGGTAAAGGAGTAAGAAATCTGTCAGGGATATGAAATGGAGAAGGAACAGCTTCTGTCGAATTGTAGGAGGACCTGCAGGACGAGGATGTATTCCTATGTCGGTTTGACTATACCAAAGACATGAACTGCTGATGAATGTCTCTTTGATACCAAAGACAGAACTGCTGTGCTTCTTCAAAGAGGTGAAACTCCTTATACCTAATCACGTAGACGGAGGGGTTATTAATCACAATACGTGCATCAGCCCAAGAAAGGAAAATACTAGACCATGAGGAAGTGATGTCTGCATAGTACTTTGCACGGCTATTATCATAATCAACTTTACAATAGTCTGTAATTAGGCTAAATTTGCCATTGGGCAGAGGGACTAGCAAAATACTGGTAGAATATGGGGAATTACTAGGATCCCTTAAATCTGCTTCTAATAACGACACAAGTATTTGTTATAACTCTTATAATTCGGAGGGGCCCATACGAATGATACGATACATCGGAGAAAACCACCCGAGGAGGAGGGTATGAGGGAGTCTTTTCTTCAAAGACCCGACAGGAATCTATAATAGACAACGGAATTTATTGGTAAGACACGGAGGAACATACGCAATAAAACATATATTGTCATTGTTGGTCATTAATGACCAGCCATAGGTCATACTGGAGGATCACCGGGTAACTCAATAATAGGGGTTACATCTATACTAAGGATAAATTCTCTACCTTACATTGTCGTTCCGAGGCTTATTATTCTGATTTGGCACGCCGCAAAGGTGAAAACCATTTGCGTTCATCTTACTATAACCATGGTGTCATGTTCTCGTCAGAAGGCAACAAATGTGAAAACGCTAGTCATTGCCCAAATCTGAGATTCCGCGGAACACTGAAAGTAAGAAAGCCTAGAAGCTACCAGCAAGGAATCGAACCTAGGACCATAGTGTTATAATTAATAGTGATTTTATGGCCTTGATGCCAATCTAAGCCCTACAAAATATCAACAATCGTTATAGGGCCTATGGTCGCCACTAATTTAATCTGGCGACCCTGAAGAATGAGGAGTGGTAAGGATACAGTCCCCTGAGAGTGACTAGTGCGACCATCAGCATATATAGTGCAGAGTCACATGAGAGGCAGGAGGGATAGCTCTTATGTAATCCTAGTCTCCTAACAAGGGCCTCGCTCACAAAGGAGGTGGCAGCCCCACTATCTACGAGGACAGAAACATTGAGGATACCATGAGGGTGCAGAAGAGGGTCTACTACGGTAGTAGGAGCGGTAAGGCCACCATTTAGACACATCAAAGGACGAACACGTAGGGGTGCAGAGGATGCAGCATCCACAGTACTAGTAGTGACAAAACAGGTAAACAAAGATTTTCTGAGCTTGGGGTACTAGCTGAGGACCTTACCAGGCTACACCCTGCTGACAGCTCTATTGTTTTCCCTCCCCCCCCACATCATCCAAGGGAACGAACCCTGGAGGAAACCCCGGTGAGAAAGCCATTGTTGGAGAATCACGAGGGTATTGAGAGGGGACGGCATCCTGATCAGAATGGGGATTCACTAAGGAGCCTGTCTGTACAGCATTTAACCTAGAGGGTTAAGGAGCAGAAGAGGAACGACCAGAGGGTGGGCGAAGGGGAGAGGCTCGCTGAGAAGTACGCGGAGGGCGGGCATTGGGATGAGGGGGGGGGGGCCAAAAGGAAACTTGGGGCACTCCCCCCTAAGATGGCCCACCTCCTGATGTAGTGATAACACTGACGTGACGTGAGACACATCCAATGCAGATATATCTGTAACACAAATATCTAATTCTTCTACATATGCCTCTTCTTCTTCAGGAGTGAGGACAAGGTTATGGACCCTAGTACACACAGGAGCATGAGCATACATAAAATCAGCAACACGGAGGAGATGGGTAGGAACAGCAGCCAGAGGAAGGTCACGAAAACTATACGCAAAAAACTGTTTCTTAACTTCACGCAAGAGGTTTTATTAAGACCTTGCAAGAAGCGAGCACGGACTTCCGCACCCGAGAGGTCTCGAATGCGTACCATCTGGGCATCAAATTCCCATTGCTATTCCCTATAAGTTTCATTGCCTTGCTCGAGGGATCCAAATCTAAGGCGCTCTTGCCAGTCAGCGTCTGGAGGCACTACATGATTTTCCAATCTCCTAATTAAACAATTATGCTACTGAGTTAGGGTATGCATGGGACGCGAGGGACTCACAGTGAACAAGGGTGGCAAGGGCAGGAGCCACACACGTGGTAAGGTAATGAGGGACAAGAACAGCATCAGGGAGTTTCCACCTATAATATTGTTCCCAAGAGGCCGTCTACTGAGAGAGGAGCATAAGAAAGGTGAAAAACTAGCTGCTGAGGGGTAGACTAATATCTAACTTAGGCACACTAGCAAAGGTGGGAAGGAGAGGGGGCTTAGATGCACGAGAAGGATCAGTTTTATCCATAGGCCCACTCTACTCCACAGGCACATACTCAGGCAGTAACAAATTATGAGGAGCATGATAGGTCTTAGGAAGAGGACGTGAGGGCACCACAGAGTCAGGGTGGTGACCAGAGGTGTGAGGAACAGTATATGCTTCTCTGATTGTGGAATAGGAAAAATGATCATAGTTTTTATCATGGAGAGGCATGGTGCTAAAATCCTGATTAATCTCTAGCTCTGCTACACGTGAGGGGATTTGGGCTGCCTCATAGGCCGTATCAGGGTATGCCCAGGAAGCAAGAGGATGTGTAGGAACGGCAGTAGGATACCCAGTAGGGCCCACAGGAGCGAGACTACGTACAATACGAGGGGCTGGCACCTGAGGAGCCTGAGAGGGGACAGACACAGAGGGCTTCCCAGAATTAACAGGAGGAATAGCAGAGGCTGGGGCAGTAGACCTAGCACATGCCTCAAACGTAGTAGGAGGAATAATAGGTGAACGGTGAAAGGACGGAGTAGAGGTAGTACTGTCAGAACGTACACTCTGAGACGGAGGACTCAAGTGATGGACAGTGTCCAAGGAATCACGTCTATTACCCATAGCCAATTGAGGAGTACTAGAATTAACACCAGGAGTAACACCTGAGGAACGTTGGTTAATGGGAGACATACCCCCACCAAGAGACGTTTGCGAGGACATGTTTGAGGTGCAAAGGAAAGAAATACACTGGACGAGGAAAGGTTAAAAAGCTGAACAAGGATAAGATAAAAATCTGGTCAAGGACAAAATAAAAATCTGACCAAAGCTAAAATAAAATCAGATCAAGGATAAAAGAAAATCAGGTCAAGGAGGAAATAAAATCAGATCAAATGGGGCATGACCAAGAAAACAAAGGGGAGTGGCTACCACTTCAGCAAGGAAAAGGAAGGAATGATTTAAAATCTGATCAAGGAGAAAATAAAAAGGAAACAAAGGAAAACACACATGCATTATTGTAGCTTATTGTTACCGAAATGCCGAGGACGCCTGAAACCAGCGCCCGTTGGTAAATAAACATCCGGCTCCAGATTCTGCACGAGAAAGCACATAAGAAAACACAGCAGCATGCACGGAAAAGAGGTGTAGTCTAAAGAGACGCTAATCGTCCCACTATCAAGCCCTATTGAACCGTCAATCCTAGCTAACGTAATCAAACAACATTCAAAGGAAACGCGTGTATACACAGGAAGAAAAGGAGCTAACCCACTGAACCGGCTAACCCACTAGCTAACGTCAAACAGCACCCAGCAAGGAAATGCACACACAGAGGGAAAAGGAAAAGAAGCTAGCTACGTGAGGAGTTCATCCGCTTTGAGCAGGTCTAACTTCTAGGCAGGGCGTGTCCCGAATCGGGCAGCACTACCCCCCTAGCTTGCAGGCGACCCGCATTACCTGTCAAGAGGTTGTCTTCTTCTGTGCCCTGGCCGCGGAAGGTCTCTGGCGTATAAGGTGAGTGCAAGGGAATATCGTCGCGTCCACCTAAACTATCTCCGCTACCATTGTTACGCCCTGGCTCCTCTCTATTCCCAAACGCCTAGCCTGACTTCACCTAAACTAGTGAGGGTACCTAGTGATGAGGAGCTATGTTGTGGAAAGACCTGGGACGTCGACTCTGTTCTCAATGCATTCTATTATAATACGCCATACACCGAATAAAACCAGGGTACTACGAAGGAAACAATACTACACTGCCATGACCCTAGCTAATATGTGTTAATTCATAACACACGCCGGGTGCCATTCACGAAGGACAACTGCTGCATAAATGATCGCCGACAGGCGTGTATGCTCGGGCCGACATCGACCCTCGCCTACAGGACCAACGCACGTCCACAAGGTTCACACGCAGGATAAAAGGACCACTACTAAAGTTCGCAGCGCGGCGCGACTGCACCGAACCAGGTGGTGCCATACTGTACAATTGCCACGTCACAAGGCCCGGTACCGACCGGCCAAAAGGTCCTAACTACACGTAAGCCTAGGAAAGTGAGCGAACTGTTCCGGAATGGCTGAGGCAACAAAGGACCTAATTTACGTCCGTAACAACAACAAAAGTTACGCGACGTAACACTCCTCCGGCATGGCCGGCTCTGGGCGCACTACTGCTGGGCCATCCGGTGCACTTTGTTAGCCTGCATGCCAGCCATAAAGCCTTTTGTATCCTTGCTTCATGCAGAACCATTAGTAATGGCCGGCCTACGATGAGTAGGCCGGACTGCATCATCCTAATATGCATCACTTTAGCTTAGTCAGTTTTTCAACACCGGTCGCTATGATTTCTGGCCTGCGCTGGTTGTGTCTTTGATTATGCAGCTCATGCACGCACAATTGTGCTTACAAACACGTCCAACCAACAGCTCAGTTTGAAGGAACCAAATGCCACCTCTCAAGAATAACTTTGTGTCGATTGTCTCCTTGATAATTTCGTGTTGTCATTGCCAGTTAGAAAAAGAGAGAGGGGGGGGGGGGTAAAAAAACACATTCCCTCACGTGTTTCTACACCCATGTGCCAGAATGAGGTACAGGACCCAAGAGCTGCAGGTAGTCAGTGCTCAGCGCGAGAAGAAGAAGCACACCACAATCACCCCGGAACACGGATTTAGTTAGGTTCTACATGCAATGATGCAAGGACCAAGGCGATGGCCTGGCCTAACAACATCAAAGAGAGATCAACCAGCGCAGGCCTAACAACATGACAGCAAATAGCCCCCGGAAAACACCCTTGCCAGCCCGCAGGCCAACCCCTGCTCATCTACTCGGCCATGCGTCGCAAGTGTTGACGGGGTGCTTGCAAGCGGAATGACCAGCTCCTAGTGGCCTGCACGTCACAAGGCCTCATCATTTGCGGGTTTGAATTATATTTAACAACCACCCATCCCATGCTGCCCTCCGCATACTACTATAAGACGCTAAGATCAACGAGACAGCCAGCGCAAGGCCTGAGACCTGGAACATCGGGGCCATGGAAGCTCCACGCTGCCTTTTGCTAATTTGTGGAGTGAATTCACTGGTTGTCTCGTTAATACATATTCACGCTTTAGCTTTTCTTCGCGACGGGAGGGGAGGCCACCCAGCTCTTCTCAACCACCTCGCGCACGCGCCGGTCGTACTCCTTGCGGCTCTCCGAGTATAGCCGCGCGGCCTCCGAGTTTGCTGGCGAGTTCGGGTTGGGGTCGCACAGGAGGCTCTGGATGGAGGTCAGGATGGCCGAGACATCGTAGATGGGGCTCCACTGGTTCTGCAGGATGTCGAGGCAGATGCCTCCGTCATTGTAAATGTTCGGGTGGAACATCTTGGAGATGAACTTGACGATAGGAGCCTTGTTCGGGTAGTCCTCGGTGAAGTCCATCTGGAGCCGGAACGTGCCTGCGCGGTTTCCAAAAATAGATCGAACATTAGAAAGTTCAGTTTTTTTTTGTTCTGGAAATGACGAACTGCAAACAAATACAGTTTTCCAACAAAAAAAATGAAGGGCGCGAATGGAGAAAACATACAGATCCTAACAAAGATGTGGCTCTCTCTGCAGGCCACTAATGCATGCAGCTGCATTAGCCAGACACTTGGCGCACAAAAACGGACCAAGGCAGGCACCTTGCCCGCGACAGATTACGAAATTAAGATGCAGTGGGAACGAGCTACGAGTGTATGCAGAAAACCTGAAGCAAGAAGTCTGAGCCGTGAAAGCATTCTGCTGATTAACTTAGCTTACCTCCATCCCACGGAGTGTCGTCAGGGCTGCCACAAGTCCGGAGTTCCACGCCAAGACGCGCGCACACGCAGGTAGCCAACGAGTAAGTTAGGCAGTCAAACTTATTATCTGGCGTACTTAACTAACGGGTACGTCACTAAATTGCGAAAACACGCGATTTTTTGTGTATCAACAGGTTACACGCCAACAAATTCGACATTAACGAAAGAAAGTGCGAGAGAATAGAACAGCTTACGAAATTTCGAGGAGAAAAAAATACAAAGAAACCTACCCGAAGATTACAGCATCCCACACCATGATATTGGTGTCCTGCGGTGCAGCGCTGATCCCTGCAGGGGGGTCACCTTGGAGGCGCTTGAAATCGCGCATCAAGCGCTTCCTCGCTGGTGTAGACATGTCAGGAAGCGACTAGCAAGGGATATAGTTAAATCCTTGACGATTCAAGATACCTGCAACTTATAGGGTTTTTTAGGTGGGCAACCGGACTATGGCTGCCCCAACCATCGATGCAGAAGACACTGCACCCGAAAACTCCAGTAGCTGACTGCAAGAATAGCCCGCGACGGTGTTATTCAACCACTTGTTTTACAGGAATTGCGGGAATTACGGTAATCCACGTTGAACTACACGGGTCATAAGGCTGTTTACTGAAGCTGCCTTACAGTATAACGTAGGTGCATCTTAGAAGTTTCCTGGGCTCTGCTCCAGAGTCCGGTCTCTGCTCCATGCCATGGCGAATCGATCCTCCGACCTCCATTGCACGCATCGTGTTGAGTCAGCACTGGATCCGCAAAGGGTGGCCCTGACGACCAGCCCATGCCAAGCAAAACCTCTTATCGCAGTCTGCCAGGTAAGCTTCTCAGGTGCCTTTCATTGTTGTTGTTGTTGATTCCCACGCCTTTTAAGAGTTACCCAGGCCCCAGGCTTGGGAATTGGGATCCAACTGACTTACCTGATCAGGCCCCCTCAGAAAGCCTTCCGGTGGCGTTGCCCGCAGTTACAGTACAGTGTAGACAGGTTCCGCTGGCTGCTGCTCAGTGCTCACACCGCGGAATTTCCATTTACGTTAGATTTACGTGAATTATTATAAAAAACGCACAGTACCGGTATGCCTTCCTGGGATACGGCTGGAGATGGAGCCGGACATGGCACAGCACTACATTCGCCGAGCTGTTCGTTAGTTCATGCCTATTCGCTGACAAACTGTGGTAGTCAGTGCGGCTGAACAATCGCAAAAGAGTCCAGTCATTGCGCACTTCCTTTGTGGCCCTTGATATATGCCCTTTCCTGTTGCCTTTTTGAAAGGCCAGTGTCGTGAGTGGATAGTTTTTTATTTTTAAGTTTCGGAAGGTAGCTCTCATTTACGCAATTAATTTTAAAAAGCCTGGTTAATAATTAAGAATGCTGCTGCATAGATCCCCTCATCCGCACTTCGTTACCGGGGATTTTAATGCGCAGAAGGTTTTTCTGCAGGTAAAGCTGACTTCGGCTCGTTAGTCGCACGTTTCTTCGTAGCCTGCTACATTTTCTGGACACTCGTTGTAACAACTATCTCAATGTCCGTGCTTCAATCTTTCTTTATCACAGGATGACGAGTACGGCAGGGCACTCGACTGGTGAGCATTGCCCTTTTTGCTGTAGCAGAGGCCGCACAGCGCCTGGGTCTTCTTCTGCGGTTAGTCCAATGAACTAGCGAGTATACCTTACTTAGACTAATGTCACATTGTCATCAAGCAGCTAATAAACTTTGCCTTTGCCTTTGGGGACGTATACTTGCGCTGTTGTCCGGCATGGTTCTCGCAGCCTCGTAAAGGGCTGTTCCGATCTTCTCGTGTCAAATATCAAACGGGAGAAAATCTTCCTGGGAAAGGTAATAAGCAGCGCGAAGCCCTTGACGCGCTACATTATATGTTGCGTTGGCAGCAAGAACAGTCTTGGCGTGAGTTGCACACTGTTCCACCTCTTCTTCCGCCCTCCCTTCCTCCCCCCCCCCCAAAAAAACGCCCCACCCCCACCCCCCTCCCCTTTCCGGAATTTTTTCCTCCCCAACTCCATCCGCAACGCCTCTGCTACTGAGCACGCTGCACAGGCTTTCTAGTGCGGATCGCTTGAATTTAGACTAGTTTATCTGTGTCAGGGTTTCTCGTCTGCATGAAAATGCAGCTGTGTTGTGATTAGAACGACATACAGAGGCCGTGGGGGTGTTCAACTGGAATATAAAAGCATAAAAGTCTCGGAGCGCCAACTCTCCATCGCCCTGCTCCCCCCAATGGCCCAGGCCCCCACAGTCTTCATGGCCCTGCCCCCCACATTAGAAGTCATTCGTGTCTTAAGGGTTTAGCGCTCAAACGTACAAAACAGCCACTTAAGACGTGAATGCAGCTATTAAAATGTAGCATCTGTACTAGAATTCAGTATAATGTCTATTTGATTAATTAATCTGTGCTAGAATACAGTAGAGTGTACTATTTTCTGGTACTTTTTGCTTGGCTGTGGTGCCCTGGCCGTAAAGCGCAGCAACCCAATGTAAATCCGACGTAAATGCGCGTAATCAAAGCCAACTGAGGACGTGGATGACTGTAGTGGCACGTTTTTTTATCTACGGTCCAAGTAGACCAAGGCTATGAGGTCCTTCATCACTCCTTATCTCCTACAGCAGTGCATTACGAAGTTGGGCCATCCCACGATCAATAACATATTTTTAGTGTTGACAGTGCATGTTTTACGTATGTTGCTGGCCTCCTGGCCTAGTCAACGACACCTGCATGGGCCGTTCTTTGTGCACTTGCCACCTGGCATGCAAGGCCCACATGGCATCCGAGTTCTCAGCTGCAAAGGGTGGCCCTTGCGAATGCCATTGTCAACTAAATTTACTGCCCCCTAACCGCTTCCAACCTTGGTCCACACCACGCTGTGTACACAATGTGGTTGGGGGATGATGGCGTCATGGACCGTGTCTCACATGTCGGCCCCGGACCCCGTAATGACAACAAACGCTTCAACACATGCCTCCATCGGGCTGGCCACCGCGCTGCATCGGCGCTGGCTTCTGTCACACCACCGGAGGGAGCAGCGGAAGCACGAGCCCCAACCCGACTGGTGAGCGCCCACGCCTTTGAAAACCAAGGGTTGTCTCGCGTGGCAGTAGCTTGGTATAGTTGGATTCCAGCATTTTAGGGCCTCGGTCTGCAACGATGATCTAATTATGGTGTGATAACAGCTGCTTCAAGGGCGCATAGGCTTCATCACGCAAGCATGGTATTATTCAAGCTGAATAGGTGAGGTTGGAAGGAGGGAAGCGGGTGGGGTTGGGGGGGGGGGGGACTGAACTTGACAAGATGAGCCATGCGTGGAAATGGTTGTGTGCATCTAGCTACATTCCGCGAGGGTAGAGCTAGGGTTCAGCCTGGCTGGTAAACTATAATTACTACATCAGGCAAATATTTCAGGTGGGGTTGGACCATTCCGATGTTTACTGTAGCCACATTACTATACATCTAAGCACTTATTCGTGTGGAGACTGTTTTCTTGTGGATCGGAGCCGGGTGAACGTCATGTATGCCAACTGATGTCTCATGTGCATTTCTCGCTCCCCCCACCCCCCTGGCCGCTCGTCCCAGGTGGTTTGTGGGCGGACGGATGCGGCCAGGGGAAACCCCCGAGGTCTCGGCCGCGCGGGTCCTTCGACGGGAGCTGGGCATGGAGGTAAGCATGCCGTGTGGTCTCCGCTACCATTAGTGCCGTGTACATAGTTACTAGTTTATGCCCGCCGCAGTACATGGCCACGCGGTTCGCGACACTAGACGAGGGCTAGGCATGGAGGCAAGAATGCTGCGTGGTTGGTAGTTCATCAATTAGGCAATTTTATGATTCGTAGTGGTCAAAGGCCGTCGGTTTATGGCTGTGGGGGTCATCCAATGAAGGCTGGGCATCGAGGCAAGCTGTTGAGCCATGTAGCTGGTAGTGAAAATGGGTCCACGTAGTCAGCCCTTGTCATTACTGCTGTGTAGTCTCCCTGTTGTTATCTCCCATTGGTCGGTAGTTCATGTTTTTTCCTAGCGGCTTGTGCCACGTTCGCTAGAGTCTATTCCACCACCGGGAATAGACTTGCTGTGCGGTGCTGGGTCCGCTTGGAACACACTTGTTGTGTACTCTCAATGAAAGATTGGGCACGATACTGGATTCAATCACAGAACCTCAACGTCTCCCTGTGTTTTGAGAGCTCGGGATAGACTCTTTGAGTGCCTTTCAAATCTCTAGTCGCCCCGCGTGAATGCAGCGACTACCATGTGTGGCCAACCCTGTTGTTGCGATTGCTTAAAAGCAACTGGGTCTTGTGATTGCTCAAAAGTCTGGTCTTGCGATTGCTCAAAAGTCTGGTCTTGGGATTGCTCAAAAGTCTGGTCTTGGGATTGTTCAAAAGTCTGGTCTTGCGATTGCTTAAAAGCATTGCCCACCGCCCACAAGCACACCCACCCACACGCACCAACATGGAGCCACACGTGCACTCACCAGTACCCACACAGTGCATTCCTCTCCCTGCATCCCTGCAGCTGGCGGATCTGTCGCGACTACGCCCTGTCACGCACCTCTCCATGGTGTGGGCGAAGAGGGTCCAGCCACCTGCCGGTGGGTGGGGGATGCCCGCTTTGTGAGCGTGCTACCGAATGGCATGCATGGATAGGCGCGTGTGGGTGGGGGGTTGGGGTTGGGGGTGGGTGGGGGTTGGGGGTGGGGGTGGGTGGGGGTGGGGTGCAGTAGGGGGAAGGGGGTGGGGGGTGGGGGGGTGGGGGTGGGGGGGTGGGGGGTGGGGGGTGGGGGTGGGGGGTGGGGGTGGGGGGTGGGGGGGTGGGGGGTGGGGGGGGGGGGTGGGGGGGGTGGGGGGGTGGGGGGGTGGGGGGGTGGGGGTGGGGGGGTGCTTAATGTAATTAGGCTTCCCTACGGTACACTAAGCTGTGAGACAAGGTTGCCTGAACATAAATGACCTTGGCTTTGTGAGCGTCGGTAAGGATGCAGGATCGTGTCAGCCGTCAGGGTTGGTCATGGTTGAGGGTCACCCTTTATGAAAGAGAGCATGTACTTGTCGATCCAGACAGTATTGTACTACTATTCGTATAGTATGTAGTTGTGGTGGCGGGCCTGTGCGTACTATGCATACAGCCACTTGTGGCTGGTTTCCCCAGCCGTCGTGGTATACCGGGCTACGCTGCCACGTGTCAGTAGTTCTCCTCGTGACCATTTTTTTATGACACCTGTGGCCTGCCTCCTTGGAGAGAAGGATGGGTGTCACTGCCCCCTTGTGTTTGTGCAACAACCAGGGATGGAATGCACCATAAATCCTGTATCATGGTGTGGATAATCTTGTATTACTGTGTTGATAATTTATTATTATAATATTGTTAATAATAATTCATCATTGTGTTGATAATCTTGTATTACTGTGCTCCGCGACTGCCCAACGGGAGCACGTGAATGAAGTAATGCATTAATCCTGCCTCACCACTCCCGCAGGTAGGGGACATGCCCCTTGCGGAAATCCGCCCGCTATGACCAGCAAAAAAACATGTGACAAGCACGACACAGCAGCTGTGCAGACACAACCTTCCTGTGCACTGTGGGTGAGCCACGTGGGTAGCCCTTTGTCCATGACGCTGACCCAGTAAGCTCAGGCGAAACGCCCCTGACAAATTCGGGGGGCAAGCCATTTCTTTCATGGGCCCAAGGGTGCAGCATGCCTGTGCAGGCGCAACTAGTAAAGAGACGTTGTGTTCATGGGCAGGTATAAAACCTCAGCATGTTGATCTACCCGCAGCCATATGCAAACGCTCGAGTCGTGTCCAACCGCATACCCTGCCGTCGCATCCTGTTCCATGCTGCCTTGTCCTGTCAACAACCGGGGGCGCAGATTCGGAGACACTAGAGAGCTTACCCCCACACACACATACAAGGGGAGGTCCAGAGGTCTGAAGTGGCAGGGGATCTGGCTGTGTAAAAAAAAAAAAAAAAAAACAGTCTCTTGGAAAAATTCCCACAAATCCTGGTTGGAAGTTACTCACATGCTCCATCTCGCCCAGATCTGCTCTCATGGTTTTACGTGTGCCTTGTGAGGCGCACCCGGTGACCCCACACACGTAGAGAAAGCACATGTTCTCAAGTGCCCAGATCTGCTCTCATGGTTCTACGCGTGCCTTGTGGGGCGCACCCGGTGACCCCACACACGTAGAGAAAGCACATGTTCTCAAGTGCCCAGATCTGCTCTCATGGTTCTACGCGTGCCTTGTGGGGCGCACCCGGTGACCCCACACACGTAGAGAAAGCACATGTTCTCAAGTGCCCAGATCTGCTCTCATGGTTCTACGCGTGCCTTGTGGGGCGCACCCGGTGACCCCACACACGTAGAGAAAGCACATGTTCTCAAGTGCCCAGATCTGCTCTCATGGTTCTACGCGTGCCTTGTGGGGCACACCCGGTAACCCCACGCACGTAGAGAAAGCACATGTTCTCAAGTGCCCAGATCTGCTCTCATGGTTCTACGCGTGCCTTGTGGGGCGCACCCGGTAACCCCACACACGTAGAGAAAGCACATGTTCTCAAGTGCCCAGATCTGGTTGCATGTCGTACATGTGCTCCCTCTGCGCAGACAACGGCACGTGCGACATCAGCTGCGTGCTGACGATCGCGGTGACGGAGGAAGAAGCGTCGGGGATACGCCTGACACCCGACGAGTACTGCGACTCCCAGTGGGTGGACCCTCGCGCCGTGGTGGATGACCACTCGTATCATCCAGCACTGCGCCACGCCGTGCGGTCCGTGTGCATGATGCACCTCGCTGCTAATGTTCATGGCACATCCCGCCCATGTGTTGCATGATAGCCTACCCCACCGCTTCACAAGGGAATTCCTGTACAAATGATTGGTTGAATTTTGCTAGCCAAAAGTGGCTGCCCTGAGATTGGGGATCATTGTCGTCGTGTGCAAGTCACATGCATTCTGTGGATGTTTATGCATGACAAAGCATGCGTGCTCTGGCGTTAAGGTCAACAGTTAGTGGCTCCGTGGACCGCTCGTGGATGTCATGCCTAGGTTGCGAGGCTGCCGCCGTGGTTTGTTTGGGAAATCTATTCTCACAATCTCAGATTTCCAATGAACTTGGCCTGGTTTGTGTCTGCCTAGCGCATGCACCCCTCCCTTTCTCCTTACACGCCTCAAGTGTGGATGCTTACTGGCCCATGACTGGTTCATTGCTTTTGCATCATCCATGGTGCATTACTGCCGACCCACCACCTATGCAATAAATCTTGTGTGCACGCAGGGCGCTGTTAACGGCTTGGGAATGGGACAAGCTGATCCAACGCATGCAGGCAGGGGCTTCAGATGATGCTATCGGGGCCGACTGCAGACGCGTACTTTCTACATTAATCAACGGTTGACGATCATAAAGGTCCACCATGCACCATTGGCTGACGGCGAGGCCGGCAAGATGCTGTGCGGGGATAGTTTCCAGTATTGTTACCACAAAGTGCAGCTTCCATTCGTGGGAAGCCACAAGCAAAGACGGCATCGGTTTATGGTATTGTAGGATCCTCCTGGGCATCACAGCGCATGCACAAGCTGCACAGGATGACTGCTTGCAAGCACTCCTCCGGTTCTTGGAGCAGCCAGTCCCAGTGCTGGCCATCAGCCTGCGTCTTCTAGAGCCACCTCCCCTCTAAAGCATCTGCTTTGCGTCAGCCTAGCTATCAAGGAGACAAAACCAGCGCAGGCCAGAAATCGGGAGAATCCGGCCGGACCATGGTAGCTATTGCTGTATTGCACCCACAGAACTTTGCACCCGCACCATGATGCGGAGAACGCGCTGTGGCCTGCCCACTTGTGGCAGTGAGTAAGAAAAGCTAGTATACAAGCTAACGTCGAGGCACCCTCCCTCCTAGCTTGTTGTGTACAGGGGTTGGAGGTGTACACCTTTATCGGCACGCCCACAGTCACGTGCTTATTATTGATTAATGGCATGTTTTACTACGTACCCTATAGTAGGGAGCGCTTGCTGCATTCATGCATATTACATCTCAAGTTTATACAATCAACTGCACAACGATAGCTGGCCGCGGGCAGCATAGTGATGTCGGCCTTTTATACCTATGGATAGGAAATATGTTCTCCCCTCTCCATTTTTCTGGAATGGTAAGGATGGTCTCACAGTTATCTGGATCTGTTAGGGATAGCCAACTGATGGCAGCACACGGGCTAGTTAACGGGAGCCCTGCCCAATGGGAAACTAAGATCTTATTTCAACCAATATCTTGGGTAAGATAATGGCAGGCTCGAGCTACCATGGTCCGGATTCTCACGATTTCTGGCCTGCGCTGGTTGTCTCCATAATATCGGGTGCCCCGAGGTCCCCGGTATCGCATGCCCCCAGGTCCCCCTCGTGAGCTGTTCTCTGAGACCCGCTTGCTCATGCGACCAGCGCACACAGGAAAACGGTCCGAGTTGGATCCACGGTCTGCACATGCTCTCGCAACCAGCTAATGAACTGTGGATTGAGATCTGAGCGGACTCATGTGACCTGCTAGCTCATGCAACCAGCATGGCGTCGGTGAGCGCGTGCATCTCCTTGGGGAAGAAGGAGCGCAGCTCGTCGCGCGTGACCCACGCGTAGTTCTCCACTGAGGAGTTCACGATGCGCACGCGGCCGTCCAGCAGTTGCGCGCGCAAGAAGAACTCCTGGGGGCGCGCCGGCGTGACAGGTGGATATGGAAAAATTGCAGCGTTGACAGGACAGGAAGGGATACCGTGCGGCGATGACAGGACAGGGCAGACAGAAAGTGGAAAGTAGTAAGAAACAAATAGGATAACCATGTTCCATTGTGGACACAAATGCTACGTGTGCAAAAGATAAAGCAAGAGAGCATTACACTGCTATCTGTCCCATGCTGTGGAATGGAACAAGAACATGCACTGCAATGCCAACATTTCTGGGAGAACTACCGGACCCTGGTCGTGGCGTCCCCCCCTTCCCTTCCCTTCCCTCCCCCACCCCACCGTTACACCCTTACTCCTTACAGGTCTCTCCCCTGCCCTGCCCGTCCTCACCCCTCAAAAATTGTTTCTCATCTGCGGGTTGAGCCCACTCTACCTCTTCATGCCCCACCAGCACACACAAACAGTGGACATGCCTACGGAGTTGGCACCGTTTTCAGCCCATCAGCTAACCTCGGAGACAATAGTGCCATTTGCCAGTAAAACCTGGGCCATTGCTCACCTTGTAGCAGTCTTTATCGCCCGCCTGGGCCGACACGCTACCTTCCGCTTGCTTCTGCCCTGCTTTACTGCCCGCTTGGGCAGCACCCTTAATCTCCTTCTTGTCCCCCTTTTGGTCCCCCTTTTGGTCCCCCTTTTGGTCCCGTTTTGCGAACCCCTCTGGCTCCCCCATGTCCTCCTCCCTGCGCTTGGTGTCCACATGGCCCATGGGCGCGTTGCCGATGAAGTACACCTCCACGCTGTCCGCGACGTGCTCTGCCAGCGCGCGCTCGGCCGACTGGTGTGATGGAATGAGGGCCATAGGGAAGAGCCAGAAGGAGGGGGCCGGAGCGAAGCGCCATGAGAAGGCGGGGCACCGGGTGGGGGGGGGGGGGGCAACAGGATGCGTGGGGTGGGGGGGGTGGGTGGGGGTGGGTAAGGGAAAGGGGAGGGAAGAGAAGGATTGGCGCATGCAGGGGGAGGGCACCGTAGGAACGAGTGAACCTTCCAAAACAACGAGTGAGACAACCCATGTGTGCAACCCATGAGTGGGACACAGGGGTCAGACAACCCATGGATGCGGGGACCAAAACGGGTGCGGGGGCCTCCCGAGGAAACAGTGCGCAAGATTAATTAATAAGCACGTGACTGTGTGTGTGATGGGACCAGTACTGGGAACGGGATGGGGTGATGTGCCGGGATGACCTGATCACATCACACAGAAGGATGGAAGGGGGCCCGGGAAGCGTGCTCGTAACCGCAGTCTTTTGCTGTGAGGCAGGCATCTATGCATAGGCCGATGTGGCCCCGTGAGTACAGGCCGATGGACGAAAGCAACGGCCGATGTGGCCCCATGAGTACAGGCCGATGGACGAAAGCAACGGCCGATGTGGCCCCGTGAGTACACGGACCGATGAACTGGGTTTAGGAGGCTACTGCTTCGCAGGGCTAACCCCTGCTTGGGGGTGGGACTGTGAAAATGCTACGAGGGCAGAGATAGGGACGCCGGATGGAGTGGCGGGCGGTAGCACTTAGCAGGAACTCGACTGTGAATGTCCGACATCGTTGGGTATCGCTGCAACCCGTTGGTCTCAGGTTCGTGACGTCGAGCGGGGCAGAGAGAGAGAGAGAGAGAGAGAGAGAGAGAGAGAGAGAGAGAGAGAGAGAGAGAGAGAGAGAGAGAGAGAGAGAGAGAGAGAGAGAGAGAGAGAGAGAGAGAAAGACGGTGGGGGGGGAGAGAAAACCCTGTTGCGAAACGCATCCGTCTATCACCATCACAGGTACAATGTCCTCTACATCTCCTCTCGCAGTCTCTTTTCAAAACACTGTTTCGACATTCAGCAGCGCATATATCTGATCAAACTAGTATACTTTAGCCTCTCCTCTCCTCAGTATGAGGGTGGTCTGTCGTATCGGCGGGTGTCACGAAACCATGATTTTGCAGGTGAACAATGCAAAGGGACACTCGGCACTGGCTTCAGGTCGGATGAGATCTCTTTCCAGCAGGTATAAGTGTGCAACCCAGCCTGCCTCAGTACAGTACTAGCCACAATACTGAGCCAGACTCTGGATTCCAGTGACGTGGAGTCCTGTGTGTGATGTGTTTAGGACGTCAGTGTGTCAACTTGGCGGATCACCTGCCGGATCGTGATGTTAGTGGTCACAACGGTCAGAGGCTCACCTGTCGGATCGTCTCGCCCTCTTTGTGCCGAACCCGTGGGAAGTGCCACGTGCCGCCCGTCTTAATGATGAAGTAGAGCGGGCGGTCGAGCACGCGGTCCGCCGTCCTGTGCCCGCTCAGCAAGACCAAAGGGGTGGCCAGGCACATTCAAGGAGAGAGAGGGCAGAAGGGGCTCCCATGGATTATGAATGAGCAGGATGCGAGGGTGTGAAAGAAGCGCTATGGTGCCATGGAGACGCACGGTTAGTGACATATGGACATACTAGGGCTGGCACATCCGCCGCATACCGAACACGGACATGTTCGGGCGAATACCGAACATGTGCGGTGTTCGGGTCGGCAAAAATGTTCGGCCGAACATGAGCTGTTGGGGTTCGGGTCACCTGGAAACTTACAGAACATGTTCGTGTCCGTATTCGGGTCACCCTGGGAACCGGGCGAACATGTTCGCCTCTGACCCGGTAACCGAACATTTTCTGGCGGAATCCTTGTAGTACCATCCAGTGAGCCGACTCGGCAACGATTCTCTGATGAAAAAGCCTTACATTTTAGTCCGCCGACACGCTGGCAAGAGCAAAGCTGTTGTACGGTTGTAGTCAGTAGAATTGTCTAAGCACGACCGGAGTAGTTCAGGTAATGATTACGTAATAATTATTAGTATACTACGTATTTAAGGAAAAGTGACAACAAACTATGTATAGTTTCTCACTTATTATAAATTATTTAATGAATTGTCCGTGTTCCGTAAAATGTTCGGGTAATGTTCGGGTTTGGGTTCGGGTTCGGGTCACTTAAACCTAAACAGTACATGTTTGTGTTCGTGTTCGGGTCACCTGGCAATGTACCGAACATGTTCGTGTTCGTGTTCGGGTACCCTCCCAGGTGTTCGTGTTCGTGTCTGGGTCGAGAAAAGACCCGGATGTGCCAGCCCTAGGACACACAGACATGGCAAATCAATAAAAGTGAACAAGCAAAAAAATAGAAACTTGACAAGCGCGAAGACCAAGAAGGACACATGCCTGGGAAGCACAAGGAAAATAGTCACCTTGTTATTCTACTTGCCTTGCAAGGGTTGTACATGAACCCATCGCCCATCGCCCAGCATGGTTACCCAGAACGCATGGCACATCCGTTACCAGGCATGGACAGCGCCACTGAGACCTATAATGGTGAACCCAACCCATTCCTACCCCTCAGGCACACAGCCTAGCATCACCCAGCGCCGCCACCCACCTCAGGCAAAAGCCCAGCGCCGCCATTTACCTCAGGTTGCCCTTCTGATCCGCCGCCGTCTCTCGGGGCACTTCTGTAAACGTCACCTCCCGCGTCGACTCGTCCTCCTCAGGCTCGCCCGCGTCCCTGGCAGGGGGAATGGCCAGGGCGTGTGACCAGGGGGTGATGCATGAGCACGCTGAAAAAGAAAAAAAGAGAAGAGAAGATTTCACTAATTGACATTGACATAAACGCTTAACCTTATCACCACTAATGTAAACACAATCGTTGGTAAAGAAACACTAGACCAAACCTCATGACCGCACGATGAACATCATGCTTCCATCTGTTCATCTGCACGCCCTGGTCAACTCACACAAGGTTTAGTGAAATGCTTCCCATGATATTATGATGATATGATAGTATAATAATAGAATAATAGAATAATAGAATAATATGGTAATATGATGTATGATGTGTGTTGTGTGATGTGTGTTGTGTGTTGTGTGTTGTGTGTTGTGTGTTGTGTGTTGTGTTGTGTGTTGTGTGTTGTATGTTGTGTGTTGTGTGTTGTGTGTTGTGTGTTGTGTGTTGTGTGTTGTGTGTTGTATGTTGTGTGTTGTGTGTTGTGTGTTGTGTGTTGTGTGTTGTGTTGTGTGTTGTGTGTTGTGTGTTGTGTGTTGTGTGTTGTGTGTTGTGTGTTGTGTGTTGTGTGTTGTGTGTTGTGTGTTGTGTGTTGTGTGATGTGTGATGTGTGTTGTGTGTTGTGTGTTGTGTGTTGTGTGTGTGTTGTGTTGTGTGTTGTGTGTTGTGTGTTGTGTGTTGTGTGTTGTGTGTTGTGTGTTGTGTTGTGTGTTGTGTTGTGTGTTGTGTGTTGTGTGTTGTGTGTTGTGTGTGTGTGTTGTGTGTTGTGTGTTGTGTTGTGTGTTGTGTGTTGTGTGTTGTGTTGTGTGTTGTGTGTTGTGTGTTGTGTGTTGTGTGTTGTGTGTTGTGTGTTGTGTGTTGTGTGTTGTGTGTTGTGTGTTGTGTGTTGTGTGTTGTGTGTTGTGTGTTGTGTGTTGTGTTGTGTGTTGTGTGTTGTGTGTTGTGTGTTGTGTGTTGTGTGTTGTGTGTTGCGTGTTGTGTGTTGTGTGTTGTGTGTTGTGTTGTGTGTTGTGTGTTGTGTGTTGTGTGTTGTGTGTTGTGTGTTGTGTGTTGTGTGTTGTGTGTTGTGTGTTGTGTTGTGTGTTGTGTGTTGTGTGTTGTGTGTTGTGTGTTGTGTGTTGTGTGTTGTGTGTTGTGTGTTGTGTGTTGTGTGTTGTGTGTGTGTGTTGTGTGTTGTGTGTTGTGTGTTGTGTGTTGTGTGTTGTGTGTTGTGTGTTGTGTGTTGTGTGTTGTGTGTTGTGTGTTGTGTGTTGTGTGTTGTGTGTTGTGTGTTGTGTGTTGTGTGTTGTGTGTTGTGTGTTGTGTGTTGTGTGTTGTGTGTTGTGTGATGTGCGATGTATGATGTGTGATGTGTGATGTATGATGTGTGATGTGTGATGTATGATATAATATGCCCTATCTATCATGTCTATCATATGATGGTAAGCGTGTGCCAGATCCGATCGGGTGCAGGAAAGCTGTACAAGGTACAAATGCATCTGGTATATGTACTTGGTTTCTATATTTCTGAGGTCTGGACTGCGCGGGTTGTCTCACGACCGCACTGCTGGCCAGTGGCCTCTACTGTATGGCGGTGACTGCGCAAGAGGGTACCCTATGCGCACAAAAATCCTCACGGAGAGAAAAAAGAAATATATATACACGGTGGGGCCAGGCGACAGCACATACCCGGCGGCATCCGCGGCACCCTCCTTGGCATCCGCCGCTTTCTTCTTCCTGCGCAGAACATCCCACATTTCCAAACCCGAGCCCATTCGCAATGACCGCGAAGGGGAAACAAGGCCCCCCCCCCCAGTAAAAAGGAAGACACCCAGAATGGCCCCGTCAATCCCCCCTACCACAGGGACGAAGAGCTCTGGTATTGGATGGTGAGCATTGGGCGTCACAAATCCTAGGGACGGCCGCAGCAAACAAAGGCCAGCAGCAAACAAAGGCCTTTTGGAGTTGGCTGCAAGTGATCATCCTAGGCAGCGTGGGCGTCTCGGACGGCCCCCGCTGGCAAAAAGAGGATTAGCATACCCACAACGCGGTTGATGGACAGAAACGGGATGCAGCAAAGCAAAGGGGTACAAACATGCATTTCCGCGCAGTACCCCCGATGAAGAGCCCACTCCGCCTTCATGGACATCGGTGCGCATATTTCACCCATTCTGCTACTAGTACACACTCATCGAGTACAACGCAAACGCAGACTTAATCGGCCACTTGACCTGGAAACCATGGCCGCTGGACACGCAGGCACTGGCCCCGTGCCCACTGCCCACATGCCCACTGCCCACACGCAGGCAGCTGCTTCCCCAATCGTGACTCAACAACTACGGCTTCGCAAAGCAACCCAGGGGGTCATTATTATCGTTCTGGGACCCTGTCAGGTGGTTTGGGGACCCTGAAAGCAACCAACAATGTCGAACTGGTTGGCATCAAGCTTGAAAGAGCCCCCACATCCACGGTGATGTCCGCTGGCGGACCGCATGCTGGCACGAGCAGCCACAGTCAGGGGGGGCCCGGGATCCCAGGTCTCATGCATGCACACAGGCAGATGTCCTCTTTGATGAGTGCCCCCAGCAATAAGGCTTCCATGCGTGGTACGAGCGGCCCATGAGGCGGAGACACCATATTGCTGACTACCATACTACAGATGGCTGAAAACAGAAACAGCGATTAGATAGGGCGGATCTAATCAGGTAGCCTGAGCAGATCGCAATCTGAGGACACATGGCTATGCAACCGTGGTAATGAGGGAAAGGGGGCCGCGAGTCCTTGGCTCACGATGATCCTTTGGGGAGGATTTTTTGCTTTATGAGATTTTAGCATTAAACGCTCCGTAAGAATAGATACCTGGTGAAGGTGGCTGTCATGCACACACAGAGGATGACATGCCACTGACATGCCATTCGATGACCCACGAGGTTGCTCACGCAGAGAGAGTGTGCTACATGTAGTGTGCCATGCAGCCAAGGGAAGCGCGGGGGCATGCATGGGGTCGCCAAGGCGAGCAACGCCACGCGGCTGACCTGTGGGAACTTGTTCGATGGAAGAGCTCCTCAGGCAGGTCGAACATTACAGTCTGCTGCAAACGCCCCCTGGTAGCGAGCCAAGCGGACAGAGTCAATGCGGAGAAAATAAATGCATGGGGAGGAAAGAGATACATGACGGTTACACGCGCGGTTACGCGAGTACGTGCGTCGTTGGCGCGTATGTCACCATCGAGATGTCCATGTGCAGGGCAATCAAAATCTCGCGAGGCACGAGGTATCAAAGGCTGAACGGGGGGATGGGGAGACATGACTGCCAGATCACCTTGAAGCCTTAGCCATCAAGCACAGACGGTACAGACTACATCACGAGAACTTCCCGTGATCTTGCTACTCACCTCCACTCTTCGTACTCTATCTCCCATTCGGCAGGCTCTGGAAATATGACGGGTCGCCTTTCGAGCACGCACGCTCCGAAAATTGGCACTGGTGAACTATTTGATGACCTCGACGATGACAGGCTAGAATACCTTAGAGCAAAACTATCTGCAGCTTGGCACCCGTGTGCTGCACCCCTGGACCACAACACGCCCCGCGCCGCTCGCGTAAGGGGACGAAGTCGGCCTATCATTCTTGCATTTGGTACACTCCAGTAACAATCAGTGCGGATGGTGGGTAAGCCCGAAAGAAAAAGGGCAAACCTATCCTACCATGCAAACATATCCTACTGCTTGAAGCAATACAATGTTGTCGATCTGGACAAATTTACGAGCAAACGCTCACTTCCGCTCATGCCACTGAGGCGGCATTAGTTTGGTAGTGCATTACATACAGTAATGAACGCATTTCGTGCAGCTCTTGTTACGTTGCTTGCACCAGCCGGCGCAGCATGCTGCCAACTGCCAACTGCCAATTAGTGCCAGCATGCGCCAATGTTCATTATTCTTTGTTCTGGCAGCCTGCACGCAATGTACACGTGGTCGCAAGCAGTGCCCTGCGGGTGAATCTTGTTCTGACCGTTGTACCAATGGGGCCCTAGTTTCTACAGTACAGTACTGTACTGTACTGTACTGTAGAAACTTTCCAACCAGGGGCAGGACAGTGGTCTTTTCATGTAGGGACCTCTGCTGTCCTTGGGCGGCGTGGGAAACAACAACAACAACAACAACAACAACATGTAGGGATATCCGGCCCACGGCCACTACAGAGCTGTATAGATTCTCTGCTGCCCTTGGGCGGCGTGGGACACAAAAACAACAACAACAAGAGTAAAGTACAGTACAAGAACGGGGGCTTCGCCCCCGGGCCCCCGGTAGTAACCAATATTGTGCCTGTCCGGCGTTTGTGGCCGGTCTCCGGCCGGACACGTCACCTACTCTACTACAACCGTCTACGGAACGTGTGCACATTTAGGGCCCACTGAACGCGAGCAAATATTCCAGTCCGGGCGACCAACTGGAGTGAAAATCTGTGAAAATCGTACGCTAGTTCCCGGCCAATCGGAGATTCTGGAGACATTTGCCCTTCCCATTGCGCTACGGAGATGTGCGACTGAGGCCGTAAGCATTTGTAACCGTTGGGGTAACACAGCGAACACGTCTTGCACTTTGTTCACTGTGCGATGTTCAGACGGAGGTACGTGTAAATTACGTATGCGTATATCATTGCTTGTGCGTTAGGTTTAGTTGTGACATTTATTGAGCGTTACGGAAGCATTTATATTTCATTGGTAAGGCAGGGAGGACCATGAGCGCGACATTAATCTATTCATCCATTAATTTATCACAACCGGTTATACCGTAGGACAATTTACAGTAAAGTTGGTCGCCCGGAGTGGAAGCAATATATGCATTCATTGAGAATATTAGAGGCGGGTGAGAATGGCATGCAACATAGGGAAATTAAGGGGACTCGGCGCGGCGAATTTTTTCCGCGCCAAAAAAATTCCGCGGTACCCTCCGTACCGTGAAAAGTGGGTGCACGGTGCGCGCACCCCTTGCGGAAGTGGCCATGGCGACTGCTTTTAGACGAAACGTGACAAATCTGGCTCGCGGAAAGCAGAAAAAATGCTCGATTGTTGGAGAAAATTAGTTACTGATTCTACTTTATGGTGGGATGGTTGCGATCTATAATGTCGTGGGCTTTTTTTCTTTACCATCGGCAGGGGGGTCCGGCCTGAATTTCTGTCGGGATGAATAAAGTATAATGGATGCCTGCAGGTGTGATTGTCGATTGTTGCCAGTTTTGATGGTCCTAATGGAAGCTAGTTTAATGATGTTTCTAAAGCCGTAAAAATTCCCGCTGCTATCCTTACCTTTCCCGTCATTTTGCGGTAAGATAACATTAGGCCTGCGCGATGCGCGCCCGACCTCTCCATGAAAGGGTGGCCTTTCTTGTGCGCCTGGGCACGAATAAATGCCCGTTATGGTACGTTCTTGTATTAAACGTCCTAAGATAGCGCTTTCCTGCTTTCTTAGCTCGTTGAGCGTAAGCTTTTTGCCTTCTTTCCGGCCAGATGCAGCCATGAACTTGCGGGTCCTGGCGCTGCATCGCTAGATTCCTGGATGTTTTTTAGCAAGTTCGTCTGTGACGTGGCTGGCTTGCTGCAGCGCGTGGCCCACAACCTGTCGGGAAGGTGTAATGCTTTTATTTACATGCTTCTCTGAAATTTCTTTTGCTTTATAGACAGTTGTGTTCGAGGAAATTCACGCGGTCTTCCTAAGCAGCGGCATCATTTTCCCCAGACACTGACGAGCTGGCACCTGTCTCCTAAAGAAAGTGGCTCGTCCTTGTTAGAAAGGAGGCAGTGTGCATTTTGCGGGACACAATGCTTTGGTGGCACATGCGTCAGGTAGGTTGTTCCAATGGTCTCTTCACCTTTCCCACTGAGTAAATGATAGCCTTTGTCATGCTAACCAGAGCAGCTAGCCACAGGTTGGCTGGATAAAAAGTCAGCTTATTTTCTCTTTATATACTGCATGTGTGGTCCTCCACATGTCCGGCTTGTTGGGCATTTTGGAACAGGGTTTTTAATGTGTTGTTGGGTGGAACAACTTGGTTGTTGGCACAAAATCGCACATTATTAGCCTGAGATAGGCATGACATATGCTGCTCAGGCGTGTCGTCCTACCAGCCTTGTTGATAAGGGTAGACTCACAAGGCTGGCTGTGCCGATGGAGGGGTGGGGCGTATGACGCTCCGGACATCCTCCTCACACTCCGTGATCAAAGTGGGCATGTTTTTGGGTGTCTAGGGTAGCAAAACAGATGTCATTTTGGCTCAGCACTAGCTCAATTCTCTTTTAGCGTCTACCCAGGTGGCATCACAGGAAAATCAATAACTTGAGCTACGCTTGTCAGAATGAGCTCAAATTTTGGCAGTGTGTTTCCCCCCACTCAGTGGAATTTAAAATGTATGGATGACCCAATCTGATGTGTTAATGATTTGATTTATTTTTTTTTGCTAAAAAAAGTACCCATTTTGCGGGAAAATTAATAACTCAAACAAATGTGACCATTTTGGCCATGTAAATAGCCCAGCTTTTAAAAAAGTGGGGGAACTTTGCAGAAATGTATGGGCAGGTCATTTAGACAAGTGGTTTGTCTTGGGCAAAATATCTCATAAATAGCGTCTTTTTCTATTTTTAGCTCGCCACCGGTGCGTGGTTGGGGGTAGTACCCCCAACAAGTGGTGGTATGAATGTCCAAACATCATATTTATGGTACCCAATCATCACTAGATGGTTCCCATGTGCATTGGAACTGATACTCACTAAAGTCTGTTTTTCAGGCTTTTGGACGTGCGAGTCCCCTTAAACCCCGAAAAGAAGAACCTGAAATATATGTATCAAGGAGACAACCATGTATACCTGGCATTATATACTGCTTTACCAAAGATGCCCTCTACCTACATGCAGTTTCACCCATGGAGTATGCCCCTTAGATCAACCCCTGTCACGCAGTGCGTTACCAATGATGATAGGTATTGGGCATACGTACATGCAGCTTCACCCATGCCGTACGCCCCTCAGGTCAACCCCTGGCACGCACCGTGCCTTACCAATGACCGGACAGGTAAGGAGTACCTAGTGCAGTTTCGCCCATGCAGTATGCCCCTGAGATCAACCCCTGTCACCTTTCTTTCCAGCACAACCCTTTGGTAAGAAACCAAAGCTTGCCACAAGGCCAAATTCAATATACGCATACGCATAATGCAACCTACGCATACGCAAGATATGTATACACATAACATACAGCCTTACCAATGATACTCCCTACCTGCATGCGTTTCACCCGTGCAGTATGCCCCTCAGATCAACCCATGTCACTTTCTTTCCAACACATCCGTTTGCTAAAAATACACAAGCTGGTGAGCCTCCAAGCACAGTGAAGCCTCCAAGCACAGTGAAGCCGGTGCTAAGAAACGTTTAATTGCCTCAATATTTACATACAACTGAGCAGCCTGCAGCAAACACCTTCCAACAAACCACTCAAAAACCACTCGATAAAACCCCGACAGCCGACATGTTTCGCTTCTTAGCAACGTTATCAACGTGAGGTTATGCCTTCTTTCCCGTCAGATAGCGCCAGATCCCTTGCCATGCCGCCCTGCAGCGCCGCCGGAGTTTTAATGATGTTATCTACGTTGCATGCCTGTGAGGTGTCAAGGCGCGAGCCACCACAAAAGATGATCCCACCACAAAGTAGATCCCACCACGAAAGGTATCGTCCCTCGCCCGGGGGCATAAGAAAGGGTCCGAATTCTCCCGATTTCTGGCCTGCGCTAGATGTCTCCTTGATAAAAATTTTCCCCCTTCCATGCAGGACGCGCATCCCGCGAGACTGGTGGCGCAAACCGATAGTTATGGAAATCTTGACGTAAAGCAGCACACTTTCGACTCAAAGGCCAGTATAAACGCTTCCTTGCCGTTGATTGAATCCCACAACACCTGACTTTTCAAAATGCACAAACAACATCATTCAACGACCTTCTTTCACGAGTTCGCATGATTTCTCTGCATTCCGCATGCTATCGTTGTCTTCGTCCCTTCGTGCCTTCGTTGCATCCGTTAAAATCTGTTGAAATCATTGAAAGCAACGCTACCGAGCTGTCCTTTGGCACGCAGCGACTGCGGTCGCCACGACACGCAAAAACCAGGCAGCAACCGGGCAACATGCACAAACAACACCATTAAATGACCTTCTTTAATGGAAATCGTGCGAATTCTCTGAATTCCGCATGCTATCCTTGTCTTCGTCCCATCGTGCACTCGTTGCGTCCGTTGAAATTATTGAAACAAACCCTTAACGAGCTGTCCTCTGGCACGCAGCGACTGCGCAGTCGACATGCAAAGTGACGAACCAACACGCAGCGACTGGGCAACAATTCTGTGGTCAAACTGACGCTAGTTCCCGGCCAATAACCGGGCAACAACCCCACCACGTTTGTCGCACACATACCGCTTGAATCGGTCGCAATGCCGAAATTCTGTGGTCAATAGGCCACGCTACTCGAATACGGAAGAGTTTGCGCAACACTTTTGGCAAGAGTTTGGGCAAACAACTTTAGGCACGCCAGCCAAAACGCTGTCTGACAAAAGTTTGGCCGCAATGGTGGCACAAATGGGCCAAACTTTGCCGCGCAACCAGTGGACGCAACCAAGCCAACGGCACGCATGTAAGGGAACCCCTACGGTCGACCCCCCAATCGCGGTCGCCGCGGAACGCTACTCGCACGCGGCAACAGTTTGCTTTTAGGGTTTGCGCAAACAAATCGCTGTCTAAAATTGTAATATAAAGGGCAACAAGTTGGGGGCCCCTTCGGGGCCCGGACTTTTTGGCGCCTGAGCGGGCGATTGGCGCGTACACCCGCGGGGTGCGTCCTCGGGAACGCCGGCGCCACGCGGGGCGCGCAGCGCGAAGGGGCAGTGGCCGAGGGCGCCGAGGCGGGGGGCCAGCGGGAGCCATAAAATTTCGGCTTCGTACGGCCCGTCCGCAGGCGGAGCCCCCTGCTTTTCCCAGCGTCGAGCCGTTTCCTGGCACGCTCCCCGTCTTAACACGTTCAGGCAAGTCATCTCGCTAAAGGTCCACTGCGGGGACGAAATAATTATGTACATGCAAATTCGAGGCTATGGCGGTGCAGAAAACTGATTGGTGTAGGAGCATCGATGCATGGATTCGTTCCAAATATTGTAGGCATTTTTTATGAGTTATGGCTGGGATGAGTAGGTCATCCAGCAACATCTGGGTGTAGTTCGTGGCATGTTTCCCTACCCTTTTGGGAATGCCCTTGGGGCCAGGCCAGGTCAGAATATGCCGCCCTGGCCGGCCAAGCCGCTGGGGGCCTGCCAGACCAAAATCCCTATATGAGTGTGCTTTGGTCCCAGTATGGACACTAAACTGTTTTAGGTTAGTTTGTGGACATTACCATGCAAGGTGCAACTGGCTCCTATTGTGAGGCGCGAGTTGGACACGATTTGAGGGCTAAAAGCTAAAATTGTTTGCTGACACAGCTAGCCCGCAACACACGTAGCATAGGTGTCACACTTCATGTAGTGTTCAAGTTGGGGCATGATGCAGACAATGTTTGTTCCAACTCTGATTTATTATAATGAGTTGTCTTGAGCACTTCATAATGAGATTAGCACAGCTCATTTTAAGACACACCACCGCATCTTTATCAAACAATCCCATCCAATTCCCAACTTCACCATGGAATGGCCATCAAATGTTACCATGTGCACGATCGCTCATGCCCACTTCAAAATCACCTTAAGAAAGAAAGTTTTGTATTCGCTAACTTCTTTACAACCACCACCAGTATGGGGCAACCACAGGCCCTCACTGTGACCACTGTGACCACCGCAAGGGCACGCCATCACATGCAGCCATAAATGGTTGTCTCTTTGATAAATGTATCTAACGAGGCAAGGCCAGCTGGTATCCAGGCGGCATGTTGCCACCACACACGTCTCGGTTACGGCGCGGTCACCCATCTTCATGTCCCTGCAAATATGCACCCCATAACAACGTGTGACAACCCACAAGACCCCACGGTGCCCTTTTGCGGGATCGCAGGGCATGGCAGGGCATGTGCGTGTGTACCACCCCTACCTGCCTGCCCAACGCCCCACTCCCCATGCCCCAAGTTTCATGGCTCGTGCCCCAGGTCCCCTGCCCCGTCCCACCTGCCCACTGTGCCCCTGCTTGTGACTGGCCTCTGACCACATCACGTGCACGTGGCTGAGGGCCTGCCCCATGCCCTAGTCCCCACGACCTGTGACTCATAGCTTCAGAAAGGCTCCCCCTGCCCCCTGCCGCCTGGACCCTGCCCCCGCCCCCTCCCCCCTTCCCCCTGTCCCCATGCCCTCCTCCCTGTGGTGCCCCCGCTAGCTGGCTTGCCAATAATCACATCTCGTGCATGTGGCTGCCTTGCTGGCTGGCTGGCTGGCTGGCTGGCTGGCTGGCTGGCAAATATGCACCCCATAACAACGTGTGACAACCCAGGGCAGGGCATGGCAGGGCATGTGCGTATGTACCACCCCTACCTGCCTGCCCAACGCCCCACTCCCCATGGCTCGTGCCCCAGGTCCCTTGCCCCGTCCCACCTGCCCACTGTGCCCCTGCTTGTGACTTGCCTCTGACCACATCACGTGCAGGTGGCTGAGGGCCTGCCCCATGCCCTAGTCCCCACGACCTGTGACTCATAGCTTCAGAAAGGCTCCCCCTGCCCCCTGCCGCCTGGACCCTGCCCCCCGCCCCCTGTCCCCACGACCTGTGACTCATAGCTTCAGAAAGGCTCCCCCTGCCCCCTGCCGCCTGGACCCTGCCCCCCGCCCCCTCCCCCCTCCCCCTGTCCCCATGCCCTCCTCCCTGTGGTGCCTCCGCTGGCTGGCTTGCCAATAATCACATCTCGTGCATGTGGCTGCCTTGCTGGCTGGCTGGCTGGCTGGCTGGCTGGCTGGCTGGCTGGCTGGCAGGCTGGCTGGCTGGCTGGCTGGCTGGCTGGCTGGCTGGCTGGCTGGCTGGCTGGCTGGCTGGCTGGCTGGCTGGCTGGCTGGCTGGCTGGCTGGCTGGCTGGCTGGCTGGCTGCCTGACCCATGCCACATACCCCACGCCCCAAGCCTCGTGCCCCATGTCCCCAAGTTTCATGGCTCGTGCCCCAGGTCCCCTGCCCCGTCCCACCTGCCCACTGTGCCCTTGCTTGTGTCTTGCCTCTGACCACATCACGTGCACGTGGCTGAGGGCCTGTCCCATGCCCCAGTCCCCACGACCTGTGACTCATAGCTTCAGAAAGGCTCCCCCTGCCCCCTGCCGCCTGGACCCTGCCCCCCGCCCCCTCCCCCTTCCCCCTGTCCCCATGCCCTCCTCCCTGTGGTGCCCCCGCTGGCTGGCTTGCCAATAATCACATCTCGTGCATGTGGCTGCCTTGCTGGCTGGCTGGCTGGCTGGCTGCCTGCCTGCCTGACCCATGCCACATACCCCACGCCCCAAGCCTCGTGCCCCATGTCCCCTGCCAGCCTGCCTGCCTACACGTGCAAAGGAAACAAACATGGCCCCGCTGGCACAATGCAAAGCACACCTGGTTGATCAGGTAGCGGGCACGCCTGCACAATGAGACATCAAAATTACACAGCCAGCAAAGCAAAATTCAGTGTGCAAGCGAATGGGGCCTACGTTTGACAGCAAGTATGATGAATCCATGTAGAAAAATATGGCACAACACATGGTTGCCCACCTGCACGTACAGCCCAGTAAAAATTCACGTGCAGCAAACTGTCTACCCATGCGTGAATTTGGCTTCAGCCCAGTAAAAATCTGCACAACACAAATATTGCACAGCCATTAGAGCAAGTCTAACTTTGGATATGCTGGATGGAAGCAATATAGCACAGCATGACACACCCCTAGTTGCTCATCTTCACCCATATAGCCCAGTGAAAACCCATGTGCAAAGCAAGGCAGCTTATCACACGCAAAACCACCATCAACGTCAGGAAGCACAGCAGTCAACGACTCCCAAAATTGGTGCACGAGAAATCATCCATGAGCAATCATGGGCTTTCCCTGCCCAGCCTGTTCCAGAAGAAAGCAACACGGATAACGTGGCAATGACATTCCCAAGGAGAATGAAGAGGACGCACCCCACGGATACGACAATGGAAGACAGACTCTTGGTCCGGTATGTGCACGCTGCGACCAAGAAAATTCGTCTGGAAAAAAGGAAATTGCATAAGATTACGGTAAACGTAAATCACATTAGATAAAAGCAGATACATTGACCACATCTTTGACACAAATCGCCATCGCCAGCGTTCGTCCCGTGCCAAGCAATCCAGCGCTCAATCGCAACTGTCTATGGTGACACCAGACATTCGTTTGCCCCATCCCACGTCTTCCATGAACAGCAAAAATGATTTTACAAGGCGTGAAATACGTAAAACTGAAGAATGACGACACTGAAACAAAACAATCTGATAACGACGTTCAATGTCCAGGTCGCTGGCTATTGTACAGCAAATGCCATAGCGACACGGACCTCTCCCACGCAGGTAGCACGGGGTTGACGCCCCGCCAGCTCAGAAAGTTTCATACGTACTCTTCCAATACAAACTTTTGATGTATAAAAGCCAGGAATTCGCATTCCCCATCCCAATTTTACATGCTACGTCGCCCGCCATCGCCAGCCAGCAACAACTATGGTCATCACGTCGCTTTGTTTCATTAACATTTTTTGCCCCGACCATGCCGCTTTTATTATTCACGTTCACTTTACCCATTGCCACTGCCCAGCCTGGTGCGTTCCACGCGACGCTCGCCCCGCCCTGCATGCGGAACTAAAATTTGGTACGGTTCGACCGGTCCAACTTTCCCCGTTCGACCTGAATACTTCAAGTCCGTATTTTTGTCAGGGTCCGAGGCGGGGGGGGCCAGCGGGAGCCCAAAATTTTCGGCTTCGTACGGCCCGTCCCAAGGCGGAGCCCCCTGCTTTTCACAGTTTCGAGCCGTTTTTCGCTACGCCCCCCGTCTGAACACGTTCAGGTCAATCATCTCGCTAAAATCGGCACGGAAATTGCGTGGGAAGTAGGCCGAACCGAAAATTTACCCAACAACTCGTTCAGAAAAGTCGAACTACGCACTGTACGTTCAGCCGCGGGACAGTTCTCGTTCAGCTTCTAGTAAATCTACTACGATGTTTGGGCTTAGCTGCTTCGGTAAACAACTACCCTCCCATCCGTATATGCCCTCCGGCATTTCTCGCGCATTTTGCTGAATTCGGCTTCCGTTCAGAACTCCTGAGACTCGATCTTACGCGGGTGTGACGGCGTTCAGGCCGGCGGTTACGGGCCGTAACTCGCGGCTCCGCAGGATTTCAGGATTTGCCCTCGGGCGTGGGGGTGCGATCAGGCCGTACGGTACGGCGCCCGCGGCGATGTCAGGATGTTCGGGTTTCTCCTTTGCGCAACACGATCGTAATATAGTAGTTGACAAGATCGGGGGCTCCGCCCCCGAACCCCCGCTACTTGGCAGATTCTGTGCCTCAACGGCTTTTTGTGCCTCAACGGCGAGTACCAGCACAGCCGTACACTCCCGCTCACACAGCCCGCCCACTAGCAAGACAGCCGAACCTGTACGGCAGGCCACATCCTGTGATTCCATGGATTACGCCACGATTCCATGCAAATTCATGGTGCCGGACGGTTTGCTGGCCTATTTTGGGAAGCCGGTGGCTGAACCGAACCGCAACTAAACCTGGTATGTCAGCACGTCAGGTCCGTCCGTCAGCTTTCTCGCTTGAAGGTGGGTCCTCTACACAAAAGGAGGGTCCTCTATCATATGGCCCCGTTTGTTAGTAAGATGGTGGGGTGGGTCCTCTACAAGAAAGGAAGGTCCTCTATCATATAGCCCCGTTTGTTAGTAAGATGGTGGGGTGGGTCCTCTTGACGTCTGAACTCGTTTTGTTCACTGAGCAAATGTTCGCTGTGTCAGGTCCGTCCGTCAGATTTCTCACTTTTTGCTAGCAACCGCCGAATACCCCTTGAATCTGTCCTCTCCTCGCCGTTTTCCTTGCCAACTTCCCTCGTCCGTTCCAAACGCCTAGGCCAATTTCAAGCTCAACTCGAAACGCAAGGCTTAGGCGCTTAGCTACTCGGAAAAATTAACCGTTACGACGCGGTTACGGCCGTTTGCACTCGAAACGCTTTTACTGATTGTCGGTTGGCACGCATTTGTTTGGCTACTCGTCTTAGAAGAGTTTGGGCGCCGGACGCTACGCGGTGACAGGCTGCTAGAAAGCCTACGGACGCGATCTGCGTAAAGATTTTGTGGAAACAAATTGTGCGTTCCGATTTTTGCGCTACTCGGGTACGGACAACGTTTGCCGGAAGAGTTTGCGGAACAAATGGGCCGACATAAAAGTAGTATAAAGGGCAACAAGATCGGGGGCTCCGCCCCCGAACCCCCGCTACTTGGCAGATTCTGTGCCTCAACGGCTTTTTGTGCCTCAACGGCGAGTACCAGCACAGCCGTACACTCCCGCTCACACAGCCCGCCCACTAGCAAGACAGCCGAACCTGTACGGCCGGCCACAGCCTGTGATCCCCTGGATTACGCCTCGATTCCATGCAAACTCATGGTGCCGGACGGTTTGCTGGCCTATTTTGGGAAGCCGGTGGCTGAACCGAACCGCAACTAAACCTGTTATGTCAGTACGTCAGATCCGTCCGTCAGCTTTCTCGCTTTTTGCCAGCAACCGCCAAATACCCCTTGAATCGGTCCTCTCCTCGCCGTTTTCCCTGCCAATTTCCCTCGTCCGTTCCAAACGCCTAGGCCAATTTCAAGCTCAACTTGGCACGCATCGTTTTGGCTCGCTCCTACGCTGAGCTACTAAATGTATTAGACCGTTACTCAGCCGTTACGTATATTTCCTCTAATGCTGGCGAAATTGGCTGGAGGTTGTTTGGCTACTCGTCTTAGAAGAGTTTGGGCGCCGGACGCTACGCGGTGACAGGCCGCTAGAAAGCCTACGGACACGATTTGCTGAAAGATTTTGTGGAAACAAATTTGGCGTTCCGATTTTCGCGCTACTAGTGTACGGACAACGTTTGCCGGAAGAGTTTGCGGAAGAGTTTGCGCAGCCAAAAAGTAGTATAAAGGGCAACAAGAAAAAAGTGGGGGAGGGGGGGCTATCGCCCCCCCTCCCCGACTTGAGAGGACGTGACTCGCCGCTAGCGGCCCAGAGGCCGATAGTCGACCTTCTGGGCGCCAACCGCACCGGCCCGCGCGACGCGCCAAGACCCTTCCACGGAGGACGCGCGAGCGGACGATTCCGACCGGGACGAACCGCCTCCGTGCGCCACTCGCAACGGACCCTTCCCCGTGAACACCGTGAAAGCTCTCCGAGCGTGAGATACTTGGAAATTTCGTCACGTTCGTATCGAAATTAAAAATTCTGACAAATTTTCAGCTCGGACTGAACCACAATGAAATAATTCTGACAAATTTTATCCTGGACTATTTCGCATCATAACATGACTCCGTTGGGAGATCATCATGTAGCACTGGCTAACATATTCCCTTGCTGGATGGATGGAGGTAGGTGAAGAATTAAACCTTTTTGAATGACCTTATTTGTCTAATTGTAATTGCCTAGCACAGTCTACCTAGAGGAGGGCCCTGATTGGCACAATTGTGGCCATGTACGTAATTATGCTACATGTCTGTCGTACATGATCTCCCAACTAGTCATGTTATAATTTAATTTCATTTTAATGCTAGCATGTCTTGTTGCATGCCCTCAAAGCTAAAATTGTTTATCACATGCAGAGAGAGCCCGCACAATGAATTTCAGCGTACCATTCATTAATTAATTATACCATGCGATATACTTTACAGATATTTCGCTGTCAAATACTTCGAAATTTGGGTACTGCTTTTTGCAAGCCAGCCATAAGGACCAAACACTCCCATGCAAACTCCCATTTTCATCATTAATTAATATTCATTGAGTGGCAATCCTTTCATTCCTTTGTTCACACATGCACCATCCGTCATTCCCATTATTAAATTGAAAAAATTAAAACATAGCATGACTCCGTGGTGCCCACTATGACTTCATGGGGGGGGCTGGCATGCTTGCGTGGGTGTGGGGGGCCTCGCATGCGTGCGTGGGTGTGGGGGGGGCTCGCATGCGTGCGTGGGTGTGGGGGGGAGTGGCATGCATGCGTGGGTGTGGTGGGGGGCTGCCATGCATGCGTGTGGTTAGGGGGGGGCTGGCACGCGTGTGTGGGTTCGTGGGGTGGCTGCCATGCGTGCGTGGGTGTGTGGGGTGGCTGGCATGCGTACGTGGGTGTGGGGGGTGGCTGGCATGCATAAGTGGGTTTGTGATGGGCTGGCATGCGTGCGTGGGTTGGTGGGGTGGCAGGCATGCATGCGTGCATGTGGGGGGTCGCTGGCATGCATGCGTGGGTTTGTGGGGTAGCTGGCATGCAGGCGTGGGTGTGGGAGGGGTTGGCATGCATGCGTGGGTGTGGGGGGTGGCTCGCATGCGTGCGTGGGTGTGGGGGGGAGTGGCATGCATGCGTGGGTGTGGTGGGGGGCTGCCATGCATGCGTGGGGTTAGGGGGGGGCTGGCACGCGTGTGTGGGTTCGTGGGGTGGCTGCCATGCGTGCGTGGGTGTGTGGGGGGCTCGCATGCGTGCGTGGGTGTGGGGGGGGCTCGCATGCGTGCGTGGGTGTGGGGGGGAGTGGCATGCATGCGTGGGTGTGGTGGGGGGCTGCCATGCATGCGTGGGGTTAGGGGGGGGCTGGCACGCGTGTGTGGGTTCGTGGGGTGGCTGCCATGCGTGCGTGGGTGTGTGGGGTGGCTGGCATGCGTACGTGGGTGTGGGGGGTGGCTGGCATGCATAAGTGGGTTTGTGATGGGCTGGCATGCGTGCGTGGGTTGGTGGGGTGGCAGGCATGCATGCGTGCATGTGGGGGGTCGCTGGCATGCATGCGTGGGTTTGTGGGGTAGCTGGCATGCAGGCGTGGGTGTGGGAGGGGTTGGCATGCATGCGTGGGTGTGGGGGGTGGCTGGCATGCTTGCCTGCATGTGGGGTGGGGCTGGCATGCTTGCGTGGGTGTGGGGGGGCCTCGCATGCGTGCGTGGGTGTGGGGGGGGCTCGCATGCGTGCGTGGGTGTGGGGGGGAGTGGCATGCATGCGTGGGTGTGGTGGGGGGCTGCCATGCATGCGTGGGGTTAGGGGGGGGCTGGCACGCGTGTGTGGGTTGGTGGGGTGGCTGCCATGCGTGCGTGGGTGTGTGGGGTGGCTGGCATGCGTACGTGGGTGTGGGGGGTGGCTGGCATGCATAAGTGGGTTTGTGATGGGCTGGCATGCGTGCGTGGGTTGGTGGGGTGGCTGGCATGCATGCGTGCATGTGGGGGGTCGCTGGCATGCATGCGTGGGTTTGTGGGGTAGCTGGCATGCGGGCGTGGGTGTGGGAGGGGCTGGCATGCATGCGTGGGTGTGGGGGGTGGCTGGCATGCATGCCTGCATGTGGGGTGGGGCTGGCATGCGTGCGTGGGTGTGGGGGGGGCTCGCATGCGTGCGTGGGTGTGGGGGGGGCTCGCATGCGTGCGTGGGTGTGGGGGGGAGTGGCATGCATGCGTGGGTGTGGTGGGGGGCTGCCATGCATGCGTGGGGTTAGGGGGGGGCTGGCACGCGTGTGTGGGTTGGTGGGGTGGCTGCCATGCGTGCGTGGGTGTGTGGGGTGGCTGGCATGCGTACGTGGGTGTGGGGGGTGGCTGGCATGCATAAGTGGGTTTGTGATGGGCTGGCATGCGTGCGTGGGTTGGTGGGGTGGCTGGCATGCATGCGTGCATGTGGGGGGTCGCTGGCATGCATGCGTGGGTTTGTGGGGTAGCTGGCATGCGGGCGTGGGTGTGGGAGGGGCTGGCATGCATGCGTGGGTGTGGGGGGTGGCTGGCATGCATGCCTGCATGTGGGGTAGGGCTGGCATGCGTGCGTGGGTGTGGGGGGGGGCTGCCATGCGTGTGTCGGGGGGCTGGCATGCGTGGGTGGTTGGCGGGGGGAGTGGCATGCATGCGTGGGTGTGGTGGGGAGCTGCCATGCATGCGTGGTTTTAAGGGGGGGCTGGCACGCGTGCGTGGGTTCGTGGGGTGGCTGCCATGCGTGCGTGGGGGTGGGGGGTGGCTGGCATGCGTAAGTGGCTGTGGGGGTTGCTGGAATGCATAAGTGGGTTGTGGGGTGGCTGGCATGCGTGCGTGGGTGTGGGGGTGGCTGGCATGCGTGCGTGGATTGGTGGGGTGGCTGGCATGCATGCGGGCATGTGGGGGGTGGCTGGAATCCATGCGTGGGTTTGTGGGGTATAGCTAACATGTGTGCGTGGGTGTGGGAGGGGCTGGCATGCATGCGTTGGTTGACATGCCATGGATGAAAAACGCCAAGAAGAGTATATGGCCCCGCTGCCACCAAAAATCACCTGGTTGATCAACCAAGGGGATAGCCTGCACAGTGAGACACAAACACAGCAGACCCAGCAAAGCAAAATTCAGGTTGTAAGCGAGTGGAGATTACTTTTGACATGCTTGATGAAGAAATATATAACACACCTTCTATTGTCACACCTTCTATAAACAAATGGTTGATTGATCACCTTATACACCACGTAAACATGCTACCAGACGCGCTCTTCAGTCCAGTCAAAATCCACGTGCAAAGCAAGTCAGCTTACGCAGAAAGCACCATGAATGTCAGCCAGTACAGCAGTAAATGACGCCCCAAACCCGTGACCAGGCAAGCATCCAGAGGGGCTTTCACCGCCCAGTATATTCCAGAAAAAAGCATCACAGATCCTTGGGCAACGGACGTTCACACAGGACATGCGAAGGACCATGAAGATGGCGTCCTGCACGGCTAAGAAAATAAAACGCAGACCCTTGCTACGCTATGTCTTTGCTGCGACTAGGTGGATTCGGCGAAATGGAAAGAACGCAACCATGAAAATGCATCAGAAAGAGAGCAGGTACTACCCCGGTCATCGAAACAAACGCCTCACCATCGGCATCGCCGGTTACGTCCCGTGGCAAAAAATCCAGCGTTCTTTCCAATATGATGTGGCGACAGCAGAAGCTCGTTGGCCACACCCCAAGCCTTCCACGAACAGCAAACTGATTTCACTAGGCACCCAATACGTAAAGCAGTTAAGCATGATACTACAATACCTAAATCTACAACGACATTCCATTTCCAGGTCGCCATAGCGACACGGACCTCTCCCACGCAGGTATCACTCCGTTGACGCACCTCCAGCTCAGAAAATTTCGCACTTGCTCTTCAAACATAAAATTTTGACGTATAAAACCATGGCTGCGCATTCCCCATCCCAATTTTCTAGCCTACGTTGCCTGCCATCGCCAGCCAGCACAAGGAAAATTGCTCGCGCAGCACGTCACTTTGTTTTTCGCCCCGAGCATGCCGCACGCTTTGCCAATAATTCCCAGTTCCCACTGCTATTTCGCCCCACCCTGACTGAACGCCAGTTCGGCTCTGAACCTTCCAACCGTCCTGCAAATTTGATCCATGCGTTCAGAAAATCGCATTCCATTCACGTTGTGGCCGTTATTCGAGCGCGTTATTCGAAACGGCGTGCACCGGTTGGTCCCCGTCCAAAGTGGTGCAACGGGAAACTGTGAAAAGTTTTAGTACAGATATCGGTTCGCCAGTAGCTTGTTTGACGCTTAAAAAAGTCAACGTGCCGTAATTCCTGAGGCCGCGCGGATTGGCGAGACGCCCCACCTGCCCGCAAAAGTCTGAACATGTTCAGCGTTTCAGCACCCGTTCAGGAAACTCGAGAATCGATCTCCAAGGTTTGGGGATTTTCTTTGTACTACGCCGATTGGCCATCTCGCTACGGTCCTGTACGTCGTCCGCTCCCGCGCTAGGGGGCGCGGGGGACGGCCCCACCTTCGGCCTACGGCCTCGGCCAAAGTTTTCGGGCTTCATAAATCGTAGTTACATTAGGGGACAAGTTGGGGGCCCCTTCGGGGCCCGGACTTTTTGGCGCCTGAGCGGGCGATTGGCGCGTACACCCGCGGGGTGCGTCCTCGGGAACGCCGGCGCCACGCGGGTCGCGCTGCGCGAAGGGGCAGCGGCCGAGGGCGCCGAGGCGGGGGGGCCAGCGGGAGCCATAAAATTTCGGCTTCGTACGGCCCGTCCGCAGGCGGAGCCCCCTGCTTTTCACAGCTTCGAGCCGTTTCCTGGCACGCGCCCCGTCTGAACACGTTCAGGCAAGTCATCTCGCTAAAGGTCCACCGGGCCGAAATAATTACGTACATGCAAATTCGAGGCTATGGCGGTGCAGAAAACTGATTGGTGTAGGAGCATCGATGCATGGATTCATTCCAAATATTGTAGGCATTTTTTATGAGTTATGGCTGGGATGAGTAGGTCATCCAGCAACATCTGGGTGTAGTTCGTGGCATGTTTCCCTACCCTTTTGGGAATGCCCTTGGGGCCAGGCCAGGTCAGAATATGCCGCCCTGGCCGGCCAAGCCGCTGGGGGCCTGCCAGACCAAAGTCCCTATATGAGTGTGCTTTGGTCCCAGTATGGACACTCAACTGTTTTAGGTTAGTTTGTGGACATTACCATGCAAGGTGCAACTGGCTCCTATTGTTAGGCGCGAGTTGGACACGATTTGAGGGCTAAAAGCTAAAATTGTTTGCTGACACAGCTAGCCCGCAACACACGTAGCATAGGTGTCACACTTCATGTAGTGTTCAAGTTGGGACATGATGCAGACAATGTTTGTTCTGGACAACTCTGATTTATTATAATGAGTTGTCTTGAGCACTTCATAATGAGATTAGCACAGCTCATTTTAAGACACACCACCGCATCTTTATGAAACAATCCCATCCAATTCCCAACTTCACCATGGAATGGCCATCAAATGTTAGCATGTGCACGATCGCTCATGCCCACTTCAAAATCACCTTAAGAAAGAAAGTTTTGTACTCGCTAACTTCTTTATAACCACCACCAGTATGGGGCAACCACAGGCCCTCACTGTGACCACTGTGACCACCGCAAGGGCACGCCATCACATGCAGCCATAAATGTATCTAACGAAGCAAGGCCAGCTGGTATCCAGGCGGCATGTTGCCACCACACACGTCTCGGTTACGGCGCGGTCACCCATCTTCATGTCCCTGCAAATATGCACCCCATAACAACGTGTGACAACCCACAAGACCCCACGGTGCCCTTTTGCGGGATCGCAGGGCATGGCAGGGCATGTGCGTGTGTACCACCCCTACCTGCCTGCCCAACGCCCCACTCCCCATGCCCCAAGTTTCATGGCTCGTGCCCTAGGTCCCCTGCCCCGTCCCACCTGCCCACTGTGCCCTTGCTTGTGACTTGCCTCTGACCACATCACGTGCAGGTGGCTGAGGGCCTGCCCCATGCCCCAGTCCCCACGACCTGTGACTCATAGCTTCAGAAAGGCTTCCCCTGCCCCCTGCCGCCTGGACCCTGCCCCCGCCCCCTCCCCCCTTCCCCCTGTCCCCATGCCCTCCTCCCTGTGGTGCCACCGCTGGCTGGCTTGCCAATAATCAGATCTCGTGCATGTGGCTGCCTTGCTTGCTTGCTTGCTTGCTTGCTGGCTGGCTGGCTGGCTGGCTGGCTGGCTGGCTGGCTGGCTGGCTGGCTGGCTGGCTGGCTGGCTGGCTGGCTGGCTGGCTGGCTGGCTGGCTGGCTGGCTGGCTGGCTGGCTGGCTGGCTGGCTGGCAGGCTAGCTGGCTGGCTGGCTGTCTGTCTGGCTGGCTGTCTGTCTGGCTGGCTGGCTGGCTGGCTGGCTGGCTGGCTGGCTGGCTGGCTGGCTGGCTGGCTGGCTGGCTGGCTGGCTGGCTGGCTGGCTGGCTGGCTGGCTGGCTGGCTGGCTGGCTGGCTGGCTGGCTGGCTGGCTGGCTGGCTGGCTGGCTGGCTGGCTGGCTGGCTGGCTGGCTGGCTGGCTGGCTGGCTGGCTGGCTGGCTGGCTGGCTGGCTGGCTGGCTGGCTGGCTGCCTGACCCATGCCACATACCCCACGCCCCAAGCCTCGTGCCCCATGTCCCCAAGTTTCATGGCTCGTGCCCCAGGTCCCCTGACCCGTCCCACCTGCCCACTGTGCCCTTGCTTGTGTCTTGCCTCTGACCACATCACGTGCAGGTGGCTGAGGGCCTGCCCCATGCCCCAGTCCCCACGACCTGTGACTCATAGCTTCAGAAAGGCTCCCCCTGCCCCCTGCCGCCTGGACCCTGCCCCCGCCCCCTCCCCCTTCCCCCTGTCCCCATGCCCTCCTCCCTGTGGTGCCCCCGCTGGCTGGCTTGCCAATAATCACATCTTGTGCATGTGGCTGCCTTGCTGGCTGGCTGGCTGGCTGGCTGGCTGGCTGCCTGACCCATGCCACATACCCCACACCCCAAGCCTCGTGCCCCATGTCCCCTGCCAGCCTGCCTGCCTACACATGCAAAGGAAACAAACATGGCCCCGCTGGCACAATGCAAAGCACACCTGGTTGATCAGGTAGCGGGCACGCCTGCACAATGAGACATCAAAATTACACAGCCAGCAAAGCAAAATTCAGTGTGCAAGCGAATGGGGCCTACGTTTGACAGCAAGTATGACGAATCCATGTAGAAAAATATGGCACAACACATGGTTGCCCACCTGCACGTACAGCCCAGTAAAAATTCACGTGCAGCAAACTGTCTACCCATGCGTGAATTTGGCTTCAGCCCAGTAAAAATCTGCGCAACACAAATATTGCACAGCCATTAGAGCAAGTCTAACTTTGGATATGCTGGATGGAAGCAATATAGCACAGCATGACACACCCCTAGTTGCTCACCTTCACCCATATAGCCCAGTGAAAACCCATGTGCAAAGCAAGGCAGCTTATCACACGCAAAACCACCATCAACGTCAGGAAGCGCAGGGCATGGCAGGGCATGTGCGTGTGTACCACCCCTACCTGCCTGCCCAACGCCCCACTCCCCATGCCCCAAGTTTCATGGCTCGTGCCCCAGGTCCCCTGCCCCGTCCCACCTGCCCACTGTGCCCGTGCTTGTGACTTGCCTCTGACCACATCACGTGCAGGTCCCTGAGAGCCTGCCCCATGCCCCAGTCCCCACGACCTGTGACTCGTAGCGTCAGAAAGGCTCCCCCTGCCCCCTGCCGCCTGGACCCTGCCCCCTGCCCCCTCCCCCCTTCCCCCTGTCCCCACGCCCTCCTCCCTGTGGTGCCCCCGCTGGCTGGCTTCCCAATAATCACATCTCGTGCATGTGGCTGCCTTGCTTGCTGGCTGGCTGGCTGGCTGGCTGGCTGGCTGGCTGGCTGGCTGGCTGGCTGGCTGGCTGGCTGGCTGGCTGGCTGGCTGGCCGGCGGGCTGGCTGGCTGGCTGGCTGGCTGGCTGGCTGGCTGGCTGGCTGGCTGGCTGGCTGGCTGGCTGGCTGGCTGGCTGGCTGGCTGGCTGGCTGGCTGCCTGACCCATGCAACATACCCCACGCCCCAAGCTTCGTGCCCCATGTCCCCAAGTTTCATGGCTCGTGCCCCAGGTCCCCTGCCCCGTCCCACTTGCCCACTGTGCCCTTGCTTGTGTCTTGCCTCTGACCACATCACGTGCAGGTGGCTGAGGGCCTGCCCCATGCCCCAGTCCCCAGGACCTGTGACTCATAGCTTCAGAAAGGCTCCCCCTGCCCCCTGCCGCATGGACCCTGCCCCCCGCCCCCTCCCCCCTTCCCCCTGTCCCCATACCCGCTTGCCAATAATCACATCTCGCGCATGTGGCTGCCTTGCTGGCTGGCTGGCTGCCTGACCCATGCCACATACCCCACGCCCCAAGCCTCGTGCGCCAAACATGGCCCCGCTGGCACAATGCAAAGCACACCTGGTTGATCAGGTAGCGGGCACGCCTGCACAATGAAACATCAAAATTACACAGCCAGCAAAGCAAAATTCAGTGTGCAAGCCAATGGGGCCTACGTTTGACAGCAAGTATGATGAATCCATGTAGAAAAATATGGCACAACACATGGTTGCCCACCTGCACGTACAGCCCAGTAAAAATTCACGTGCAGCAAACTGTCTACCCATGCGTGAATTTGGCTTCAGCCCAGTAAAAATCTGCACAACACAAATATTGCACAGCCATTAGAGCAAGTCTAACTTTGGATATGCTGGATGGAAGCAATATAGCACAGCATGACACACCCCTAGTTGCTCACCTTCACCCATATAGCCCAGTGAAAACCCACGTGCAAAGCAAGGCAGCTTATCACACGCAAAACCACCATCAACGTCAGGAAGCACAGCAGTCAACGACTCCCAAAATTGGTGCATGAGAAATCATCCATGAGCAATCATGGGCTTTCCCTGCCCAGCCTGTTCCAGAAGAAAGCAACACGGATAACGTGGCAATGACATTCCCAAGGAGAATGAAGAGGACGCACCCCACGGATACGACAATGGAAGACAGACTCTTGGTCCGGTATGTGCACGCTGCGACCAAGAAAATTCGTCTGGAAAAAAGGAAATTGCATAAGATGACGGTAAACGTAAATCACATTAGATAAAAGCAGATACATTGACCACATCTTTGACACAAATCGCCATCGCCAGCGTTCGTCCCGTGCCAAGCAATCCAGCGCTCAATCGCAACTGTCTATGGTGACACCAGACATTCGTTTGCCCCATCCCACGTCTTCCATGAACAGCAAAACTGATTTTACAAGGCGTGAAATACGTAAAACTGAAGAAGGACGACACTGAAACAAAACAATCTGATGACGACGTTCAATTTCCAGGTCGCTGGCTATTATACAGCAAATGCCATAGCGACACGGACCTCTCCCACGCAGGTTGCACGGGGTTGACGCCCCGCCAGCTCAGAAAGTTTCCTACGTACTCTTCCGATACAAACTTTTGATGTATAAAAGCCATGAATTCGCATCCCCCATCCCAATTTCACATGCTACGTCGCCCGCCATCGCCAGCCAGCAACAACTGTGGTTGCTTCCGCAGCACGTCGCTTTGTTTAGGGTTTTTTTTGCCCCGACCATGCCGCTTTTATTATTCACGTTCACTTTACCCATTGCCACTGCCCAGCCTGGTGCGTTCGACGCGACGCTCGCCCCGCCCTGCATGCGAACTAAAATTTGGTACGGTTCGACCGGTCCAACTTTCCCCGTTCAGCCTGAACACTTCAAGTCCGTATTTTTGTAAGGGTAATCGGCGGGGGGGGGCAGAGGGAGCCCAAAAATTTCGGTTGCGTACGGCCGTTTGGCGGGCTGAGCCCCCTGCTTTTCACAGTTTCGAGCCGTTTTTCGCTACGCCCCCCGTCTGAACACGTTCAGTTCAGTCATCTCGCAAAAATTGGCACGGAAATTGCGTGGGAAGTAGGCCGAACCGAAAGTTTAACCGAAAATCCGTTCAGACTAGGGTTCGAACTAAATTTTCTGCACATTTCCCGTTCAGTCTGAACACTCCAAATTTCCCGTTCAGACTGAACCCTTAGTAAATGTAGTAGGATGTTTGGAGAGAGATCCTTCCCGTAGTAACAAGTTAATCAGCCGTATATGCCCCACGGCATTTCTCGCGCATTTTGCTGAATTCAGTTTCTGTTCAGAACACATCAGACTCGATCTTACGAGGGTGTGACGGCGTTCAGGCGAGCGGTTACGGGCCGTAACTCGCGGCCCCGCAGGATTTCAGGGATGGCCTTCGATCGTGGGGGTGCGATCAGGCCGTACGGTACGGCGCCCGCGGCGATGTCAGGATGTTCGGGGTTCTCCCCTGCGCAACACGATCGTAGTTAAGTAGTTGACAAGTTGGGGGCCCCTGCGGGGCCCAGACTTTTTGGCGCCTGAGCGGGCGATTGGCGCGTACACCCGCGGGATGCGTCCTCGGGAACGCCGGCGCCACGCGGGGTGCGCAGTGCGAAGGGGCAGTGGCCGAGGGCGCCGAGGCGGGGGGGCCAGCGGGAGCCCAAAAATTTCGGTTCCGTACGGCCGTTTTTGGGGCTGAGCCCCCTGCTTTTCACAGTTTCTAGCCGTTTTTTGCCACGCTCCCCGTCTGAACACGTTCAGTTGTGTCATCCCGCTAAAATTGGCACGAAAATTGCGTGGGAAGTAGGCCGAACCGAAAATTTAACCGACAAACCGTTCAAAATAGGGTTCGAACTAAATTTTCCGCACACTTCTCGTTCAGTCTGAACAGTCGAAATTTCCCGTTCAGTCTGAACCCTTAGTATTTCTAGTATTTTGTTTGGAGAGAGATCCTTCGTGTATAAACTCTTCCTCCCAGCCGTATATGCCCCCCGGCATTTCTTGCGCATTTTGCTGAATTCAGCTTCTGTTCAGAATAGGTAAGACTCGATCTTAGGAGGGTGTGACGGCGTTCAGACTAGCGGTTACGGGCCGTTACTCGCGGCTCCGCAGGATTTCAGGATTTGCCCTCGTTCGTGGGGGTGCGATCAGGCCGTACGGTACGGCGCCCGCGGCGATGTCAGGATGTTCGGGTTTCTCCCTTGCGCAACACGATCGTAGTTAAGTAGTTGACAAGTTGGGGGCCCCTGCGGGGCCCAGACTTTTTGGCGCCTGAGCGGGCGATTGGCGCGTACACCCGCGGGATGCGTCCTCGGGAACGCCGGCGCCACGCGGGGTGCGCAGTGCGAAGGGGCAGTGGCCGAGGGCGCCGAGGCGGGGGGGCCAGCGGGAGCCCAAAAATGTCGGTTCCGTACGGCCGTTTTTGGGGCTGAGCCCCCTGCTTTTCACAGTTTCTAGCCGTTTTTTGCCACGCTCCCCGTCTGAACACGTTCAGTTGTGTCATCCCGCTAAAATTGGCACGAAAATTGCGTGGGAAGTAGGCCGAACCGAAAATTTAACCGACAAACCGTTCAAAATAGGGTTCGAACTAAATTTTCCGCACACTTCTCGTTCAGTCTGAACAGTCGAAATTTCCCGTTCAGTCTGAACCCTTAGTATTTCTAGTATTTTGTTTGGAGAGAGATCCTTCGTGTATAAACTCTTCCTCCCAGCCGTATATGCCCCCCGGCATTTCTTGCGCATTTTGCTGAATTCAGCTTCTGTTCAGAATAGGTAAGACTCGATCTTAGGAGGGTGTGACGGCGTTCAGACTAGCGGTTACGGGCCGTTACTCGCGGCTCCGCAGGATTTCAGGATTTGCCCTCGTTCGTGGGGGTGCGATCAGGCCGTACGGTACGGCGCCCGCGGCGATGTCAGGATGTTCGGGTTTCTCCCTTGCGCAACACGATCGTAGTTAAGTAGTTGACAAGTTGGGGGCCCCTTCGGGGCCCGGACTTTTTGGCGCCTGAGCGGGCGATTGGCGCGTACACCCGCGGGGTGCGTCCTCGGGAACGCCGGCGCCACGCGGGGCGCGCAGCGCGAAGGGGCAGTGGCCGAGGGCGCCGAGGCGGGGGGGCCAGCGGGAGCCATAAAATTTCGGCTTCGTACGGCCCGTCCGCAGGCGGAGCCCCCTGCTTTTCCCAGCTTCCAGCCGTTTCCTGGCACGCTCCCCGTCTGAACAAGTTCAGGCAAGCCATCTCGCTAAAGGTCCACTGCGGGGACGAAATAATTACGTACATGCAAATTCGAGGCTATGGCGGTGCAGAAAACTGATTGGTGTAGGAGCATCGATGCATGGATTCGTTCCAAATATTGTAGTCATTTTTTATGAGTTATGGCTGGGATGAGTAGGTCATCCAGCAACATCTGGGTGTAGTTCGTGGCATGTTTCCCTACCCTTTTGGGAATGCCCTTGGGGCCAGGCCAGGTCAGAATATGCCGCCCTGGCCGGCCAAGCCGCTGGGGGCCTGCCAGACCAAAGTCCCTATATGAGTGTGCTTTGGTCCCAGTATGGACACTAAACTGTTTTAGGTTAGTTTGTGGGCATTACCATGCAAGGTGCAACTGGCTCCTATTGTTAGGCGCGAGTTGGACACGATTTGAGGGCTAAAAGCTAAAATTGTTTGCTGACACAGCTAGCCCGCAACACACGTAGCATAGGTGTCACACTTCATGTAGTGTTCAAGTTGGGGCATGATGCAGACAATGTTTGTTCCAACTCTGATTTATTATAATGAGTTGTCTTGAGCACTTCATAATGAGATTAGCACAGCTCATTTTAAGACACACCACCGCATCTTTATCAAACAATCCCATCCAATTCCCAACTTCACCATGGAATGGCCATCAAATGTTACCATGTGCACGATCGCTCATGCCCACTTCAAAATCACCTTAAGAAAGAAAGTTTTGTATTCGCTAACTTCTTTACAACCACCACCAGTATGGGGCAACCACAGGCCCTCACTGTGACCACTGTGACCACCGCAAGGGCACGCCATCACATGCAGCCATAAATGTATCTAACGAGGCAAGGCCAGCTGGTATCCAGGCGGCATGTTGCCACCACACACGTCTCGGTTACGGCGCGGTCACCCATCTTCATGTCCCTGCAAATATGCACCCCATAACAACGTGTGACAACCCACAAGACCCCACGGTGCCCTTTTGCGGGATCGCAGGGCATGGCAGGGCATGTGCGTGTGTACCACCCCTACCTGCCTGCCCAACGCCCCACTCCCCATGCCCCAAGTTTCATGGCTCGTGCCCCAGGTCCCCTGCCCCGTCCCACCTGCCCACTGTGCCCCTGCTTGTGACTTGCCTCTGACCACATCACGTGCAGGTGGCTGAGGGCCTGCCCCATGCCCCAGTCCCCACGACCTGTGACTCATAGCTTCAGAAAGGCTCCCCCTGCCCCCTGCCGCCTGGACCCTGCCCCCCGCCCCCGCCCCCCTTCCCCCTGTCCCCATGCCCTCCTCCCTGTGGTGCCTCCGCTGGCTGGCTTGCCAATAATCACATCTCGTGCATGTGGCTGCCTTGCTGGCTGGCTGGCTGGCTGGCTGGCTGGCTGGCTGGCTGGCTGGCTGGCTGGCTGGCTGGCTGGCTGGCTGGCTGGCTGGCTGGCTGGCTGGCTGGCTGGCTGGCTGGCTGGCTGGCTGGCTGGCTGGCTGGCTGGCTGGCTGGCTGGCTGGCTGGCTGGCTGGCTGGCTGGCTGGCTGGCTGGCTGGCTGGCTGGCTGGCTGGCTGGCTGGCTGGCTGGCAAATATGCACCCCATAACAACGTGTGACAACCCAGGGCAGGGCATGGCAGGGCATGTGCGTATGTACCACCCCTACCTGCCTGCCCAACGCCCCACTCCCCATGGCTCGTGCCCCAGGTCCCCTGCCCCGTCCCACCTGCCCACTGTGCCCCTGCTTGTGACTTGCCTCTGACCACATCACGTGCAGGTGGCTGAGGGCCTGCCCCATGCCCTAGTTCCCACGACCTGTGACTCATAGCTTCAGAAAGGCTCCCCCTGCCCCCTGCCGCCTGGACCCTGCCCCCCGCCCCCTGTCCCCACGACCTGTGACTCATAGCTTCAGAAAGGCTCCCCCTGCCCCCTGCCGCCTGGACCCTGCCCCCCGCCCCCTCCCCCTCCCCCTGTCCCCATGCCCTCCTCCCTGTGGTGCCTCCGCTGGCTGGCTTGCCAATAATCACATCTCGTGCATGTGGCTGCCTTGCTGGCTGGTTGGCTGACTGGCTGGCTGGCTGGCTGGCTGGCTGGCTGGCTGGCTGGCTGGCTGGCTGGCTGGCTGGCTGGCTGGCTGGCTGGCTGGCTGGCTGGCTGGCTGGCTGGCTGGCTGGCTGGCTGGCTGGCTGGCTGGCTGGCTGGCTGGCTGGCTGGCTGGCTGGCTGGCTGGCTGGCTGGCTGCCTGACCCATGCCACATACCCCACGCCCCAAGCCTCGCGCCCCATGTCCCCTGCCAGCCTGCCTGCCTACACAAGCAAAGGAAACAAACATGGCCCCGCTGGCACAATGCAAAGCACACCTGGTTGAACAGGTAGCGGGCACGCCTGCACAATGAGACATCAAAATTACACAGCAAGCAAAGCAAAATTCAGTGTGCAAGCCAATGGGGCCTACGTTTGACAGCAAATATGATGAATCCACGTAGAAAAATGGCACAACACATGGTTGCCCACCTGCACGTACAGCCCAGTAAAAATTCACGTGCAGCAAACTGTCTACCCATGCGTGAATTTGGCTTCATCCCAGTAAAAATCTGCACAACACAAATATTGCACAGCCATTAAAGCAAAGCAAAATGTTCAGTGTTCAAGCCACTTGGGCTAACTTTGGATATGCTGGATGGAAGCAATATAGCACAGCATGACACACCCCTAGTTGCTCACCTTCACCCATACAGCCCAGTGAAAACTCACGTGCAAAGCAAGGCAGCTTATCACACGCAAAACCACCATCAACGTCAGGCAGCACAGCAGTCAACGACTCCCAAAATTGGTGCATGAGCAATCATCCATGAGCAATCATGGGCTTTCCCTGCCCAGTCTGTTCCAGAAGAAAGCAACACGGATAACGTGGCAATGACATTCCCAGGGAGAATGAAGAGGACGCACCCCACGGATACGACAATGGAAGACAGACTCTTGGTCCGGTATGTGCACGCTGCGACCAAGAAAATTCGTCTGGAAAAAGGGAAATTGCATAAGATTACGGTAAACGTAAATCACATTAGATAAAAGCAGATACATTGACCACATCTTTGACACAAATCGCCATCGCCAGCGTTCGTCCCGTGCCAAGCAATCCAGCGCTCAATCGCAATTGTCTATTGTGACACCAGACATTCGTTTGCCCCATCCCACGTCTTCCATGAACAGCAAAACTGATTTTACAAGGCGTGAAATACGTAAAACTGAAGAATGACGACACTGAAACAAAACAATCTGATGACGACGTTCAATTTCCAGGTCGCTGGCTATTGTACAGCAAAAGCCATAGCGACACGGACCTCTCCCACGCAGGTAGCACGGGGTTGACGCCCCGCCAGCTCCGAAAGTTTCCTACGTACTCTTCCAATACAAACTTTGGATGTATAAAAGCCATGAATTCGCATTCCCCATCCCGATTTCACATGCTACGTCGCCCGCCATCGCCAGCCAGCAACAACTATGGTTGCTTCCGCATCACGTCGCTTTGTTTCATGTAAGTTTTTTGCCCCGACCATGCCGCTTTTATTATTCACGGTCACTTTACCCATTGCCACTGCCCAGCCTGGTGCGTTCGACGCGACGCTCGCCCCGCCCTGCATGCGAACTAAAATTTGGTACGGTTCGACCGGTCCAACTTTCCCCGTTCAGCCTGAACACTTCTAGTCCGTATTTTTGTCAGGGTCCGAGGCTGGGGGGGCCAGCGGGAGCCCAAAAATTTCGGTTTCGTACGGCCGTTTTTTGGGCGGAGTCCCTTGCTTTTCACAGTTTCGAGCCGTTTTTTGCAACGCTCCCCGTCTGAACACGTTCAGTTCAGTCATCTCGCAAAAATTGGCACGGAAATTGCGTGGGAAGTAGGCCGAACCGAAAGTTTAACCGAAAAACCGTTCAGACTAGGGTTCGAACTCAATTTTCTGCACATTTCCCGTTCAGTCTGAACACTCAAAATTTCCAGTTCTGACTGAACCCTTAGTAAATCTACTACGATGTTTGGGCTTAGCTGCTTCGGTAAACAACTACCCTCCCATCCGTATATGCCCCCCGGCATTTCTCGCGCATTTTGCTGAATTCGGCTTCCGTTCAGAACTCCTGAGACTCGATCTTAGAAGTGTGTGACGGCGTTCAGGCCGGCGGTTACGGGCCGTTACTCGCGGCTCCGCAGGATTTCAGGATTGGCCCTCGGGCGTGGGGTTGCGATCAGGCCGTACGGTACGGCGCCCGCGGCGATGTCAGGATGTTCGGGTTTCTCCCTTGCGCAACACGATCGTAATATAGTAGTTGACAAGTTGGGGGCCCCTTCGGGGCCCGGACTTTTTGGCGCCTGAGCGGGCGATTGGCGCGTACACCCGCGGGGTGCGTCCTCGGGAACGCCGGCGCCACGCGGGGCGCGCAGCGCGAAGGGGCAGTGGCCGAAGGCGCCGAGGCGGGGGGGCCAGCGGGAGCCATAAAATTTCGGCTTCGTACGGCCCGTCCGCAGGCGGAGCCCCCTGCTTTTCCCAGCTTCGAGCCGTTTCCTGGCACGCGCCCCGTCTGAACACGTTCAGGCAAGTCATCTCGCTAAAGGTCCACCGGGACGAAATAATTACGTACATGCAAATTCGAGGGTATGGCGGTGCAGAAAACTGATTGGTGTAGGAGCATCGATGCATGGATTCGTTCCAAATATTGTAGGCATTTTTTATGAGTTATGGCTGGGATGAGTAGGTCATCCAGCAACATCTGGGTGTAGTTCGTGGCATGTTTCCCTACCCTTTTGGGAATGCCCTTGGGGCCAGGCCAGGTCAGAATATGCCGCCCTGGCCGGCCAAGCCGCTGGGGGCCTGACAGACCATATACAAGTCCCTATATGAGTGTGCTTTGGTCCCAGTATGGACACTAAACGGTTTTAGGTTAGTTTGTGGACATTACCATGCAAGGTGCAACTGGCTCCTATTGTTAGGCGCGAGTTGGACACGATTTGAGGGCTAAAAGCTAAAACTGTTTGCTGACACTGCTAGCCCGCAACACACGTAGCGTAGGTGTCACACTTCATGTAGTGTTAAAGTTGGGGCATGATGCAGACAATGTTTGTTCCAACTCTGATTTATTATAATGAGTTGTCTTGAGCACTTCATAATGAGATTAGCACAGCTCATTTTAAGACACACCACCGCATCTTTATCAAACAATCCCATCCAATTCCCAACTTCACCATGGAATGGCCATCAAATGTTAGCATGTGCACGATCGCTCATGCCCACTTAAAAATCACCTTAAGAAAGAAAGTTATGTATTCGCTAACTTCTTTATAACCACCACCAGTATGGGGCAACCACAGGCCCTCACTGTGACCACTGTGACCACCGCAAGGGCACGCCATCACATGCAGCCATAAATGTATCTAACGAAGCAAGGCCAGCTGGTATCCAGGCGGCATGTTGCCACCACACACGTCTCGGTTTCGGCGCGGTCACCCATCTTCATGTCCCTGCAAATATGCACCCCATAACAACGTGTGACAACCCACAAGACCCCACGGTGCCCTTTTGCGGGATCGCAGGGCATGGCAGGGCATGTGCGTGTGTACCACCCCTACCTGCCTGCCCAACGCCCCACTCCCCATGCCCCAAGTTTCATGGCTCGTGCCCCAGGTCCCCTGCCCCGTCCCACCTGCCCACTGTGCCCGTGCTTGTGACTTGCCTCTGACCACATCACGTGCAGGTCCCTGAGAGCCTGCCCCATGCCCCAGTCCCCACGACCTGTGACTCGTAGCGTCAGAAAGGCTCCCCCTGCCCCCTGCCGCCTGGACCCTGCCCCCCGCCCCCTCCCCCCTTCCCCCTGTCCCCACGCCCTCCTCCCTGTGGTGCCCCCGCTGGCTGGCTTCCCAATAATCACATCTCGTGCATGTGGCTGCCTTGCTTGCTGGCTGGCTGGCTGGCTGGCTGGCTGGCTGGCTGGCTGGCTGGCTGGCTGGCTGGCTGGCTGGCTGGCCGGCTGGCTGGCCGGCTGGCTGGCTGGCTGGCTGGCTGGCTGGCTGGCTGGCTGGCTGGCTGGCTGGCTGGCTGGCTGGCTGGCTGGCTGGCTGGCTGGCTGGCTGGCTGGACGGCTGGCTGGCTGGCTGGCTGGCTGGCTGGCTGGCTGGCTGGCTGGCTGGCTGGCTGGCTGGCTGGCTGGCTGGTTGACCCATGCCACATACCCCACGGCCCAAGCCTCGTGCCCCATGTCCCCTGCCACCCTGCCTGCCTACACATGCAAAGGAAAGTTTCATGGCTCGTGCCCCAGGTCCCTTGCCCCGTCCCACCTGCCCACTGTGCCCCTGCTTGTGACTTGCCTCTGACCACATCACGTGCAGGTGGCTGAGGGCCTGCCCCATGCCCCAGTCCCCACGACCTGTGACTCATAGCTTCAGAAAGGCTTCCCCTGCCCCCTGCCGCCTGGACCCTGCCCCCCGCCCCCTCCCCCTTCCCCCTGTCCCCATGCCCTCCTCCCTGTGGTGCCCCCGCTGGCTGGCTTGCCAATAATCACATCTCGTGCATGTGGCTGCCTTGCTTGCTTGCTGGCTGGCTGGCTGGCTGGCTGGCTGGCTGGCTGGCTGGCTGGCTGGCTGGCTGGCTGGCTGGCTGGCTGGCTGGCTGGCTGGCTGGCTGGCTGGCTGGCTGGCTGGCTGGCTGGCTGGCTGGCTGGCTGGCTGGCTGGCTGACCCATGCCACATACCCCACGCCCCAAGCCTCGTGCCCCATGTCCCCAAGTTTCATGGCTCGTGCCCCAGGTCCCCTGCCCCGTCCCACCTGCCCACTGTGCCCTTGCTTGTGTCTTGCCTCTGACCACATCACGTGCAGGTGGCTGAGGGCCTGCCCCATGCCCCAGTCCCCATGACCTGTGACTCATAGCTTCAGAAAGGCTCCCCCTGCCCCCTGCCGCCTGGACCCTGCCCCCGCCCCCTCCCCCTTCCCCCTGTCCCCATACCCTCCTCTGTGGTGCCCCCGCTGGCTGGCTTGCCAATAATCACATCTCGTGCATGTGGCTGCCTTGCTGGCTGGCTGGCTGGCTGGCTGGCTGGCTGGCTGGCTGGCTGGCTGGCTGCCTGACCCATGCCACATACCCCAAACCCCAAGCCTCGTGCCCCATGTCCCCTGCCAGCCTGCCTGTCTACACGTGCAAAGGAAACAAACATGGCCCCGCTGGCACAATGCAAAGCACACCTGGTTGATCAGGTAGCGGGCACGCCAGTGTGCAAGCCAATGGGGCCTACGTTTGACAGCAAGTATGATGAATCCATGTAGAAAAATATGGCACAACACATGGTTGCCCACCTGCACGTACAGCCCAGTAAAAATTCACGTGCAGCAAACTGTCTACCCATGCGTGAATTTGGCTTCAGCCCAGTAAAAATCTGCACAACACAAATATTGCACAGCCATTAGAGCAAGTCTAACTTTGGATATGCTGGATGGAAGCAATATAGCACAGCATGACACACCCCTAGTTGCTCACCTTCACCCATATAGCCCAGTGAAAACCCACGTGCAAAGCAAGGCAGCTTATCACACGCAAAACCACCATCAACGTCAGGAAGCACAGCAGTCAACGGCTCCCAAAATCGGTGCATGAGAAATCATCCATGAGCAATCATGGGCTTTCCCTGCCCAGTCTGTTCCAGAAGAAAGCAACACGGATAACGTGGCAATGACATTCCCAAGGAGAATGAAGAGGACGCACCCCACGGATACGACAATGGAAGACAGACTCTTCGTCCGGTATGTGCACGCTGCGACCAAGAAAATTCGTCTGGAAAAAAGGAAATTGCATAAGATTACGGTAAACGTAAATCACATTAGATAAAAGCAGATACATTGACCACATCTTTGACACAAATCGCCATCGCCAGCGTTCGTCCCGTGCCAAGCCATCCAGCGCTCAATCGCAACTGTCTATGGTGACACCAGACATTCGTTTGCCCCATCCCACGTCTTCCATGAACAGCAAAACTGATTTTACAAGGCGTGAAATACGTAAAACTGAAAAATGACGACACTGAAACAAAACAATCTGATGACGACGTTCAATTTCCAGGTCGCTGGCTATTATACAGCAAATGCCATAGCGACACGGACCTCTCCCACGCAGGTTGCACGGGGTTGACGCCCCGCCAGCTCAGAAAGTTTCGTACGTACTCTTCCAATACAAAATTTTGATGTATAAAAGCCATGAATTCGCATTCCCCATCCCAATTTCACATGCTACGTCGCCCGCCATCGCCAGCCAGCAACAACTATGGTTGCTTCCGCAGCACGTCGCTTTGTTTCATTAACATTTTTTGCCGCTTTTGTTATTCACGTTCACTTTACCCATTGCCACTGCCCAGCCTGGTGCGTTCGACGCGACGCTCGCCCCGCCCTGCATGCGAACTAAAATTTGGTACGGTTCGACCGGTCCAACTTTCCCCGTTCAACCTGAACACTTCAAGTACGTATTCTTGTCAGGGTCCGAGGCGGGGGGGCCAGCGGGAGCCCGAAAATTTCAGTTTCGTACGGCCGTTAGGCGGGCTGAGCCCCCTGCATTTCACAGTTTCGAGCCGTTTTTTCCCATGCTCCCCGTCTGAACACGTTCAGTTCACTCATCTCGCAAAAAATTGCACGGAAATTGCGTGGGAAGTAGGCCGAACCGAATATTGAACAAAAAACCCGTTCAGAAATGTGTTCGAACTCAATTTTCGTTCAGTCTGAACACTCGAAATTTCCCGTTCAGTCTGAACCCTTAGTAAATCAAGTAGGATGTTTTGTAGATTTAGATTCGGCAAACAACATCCCCCCATCCGTATATGCCCCCGGCATTTCTCGCGCATTTTGCTGAATTCGGTTTCTGTTCAGAACACCTCAGACTCGATCTTAGGAGGGTGTGACGGCGTTCAGGCCGGCGGTTACGGGCCGTAACTCGCGGCTCCGCAGGATTTCAGGATTTGCCCTCGATCGTGGGGGTGCGATCAGGCCGTACGGTACGGCGCCCGCGGCGGTGTCAGGATGTTCGGGGTTCTCCCTTGCGCAACACGATCGTAGTTAAGTAGTTGACAAGTTGGGGGCCCCTTCGGGGCCCGGACTTTTTGGCGCCTGAGCGGGCGATTGGCGCGTACACCCGCGGGGTGCGTCCTCGGGAACGCCGGCGCCACGCGGGGCGCGCAGCGCGAAGGGGCAGTGGCCGAAGGCGCCGAGGCGGGGGGGCCAGCGGGAGCCATAAAATTTCGGCTTCGTACGGCCCGTCCGCAGGCGGAGCCCCCTGCTTTTCCCAGCTTCGAGCCGTTTCCTGGCACGCGCCCCGTCTGAACACGTTCAGGCAAGTCATCTCGCTAAAGGTCCACCGGGACGAAATAATTACGTACATGCAAATTCGAGGGTATGGCGGTGCAGAAAACTGATTGGTGTAGGAGCATCGATGCATGGATTCGTTCCAAATATTGTAGGCATTTTTTATGAGTTATGGCTGGGATGAGTAGGTCATCCAGCAACATCTGGGTGTAGTTCGTGGCATGTTTCCCTACCCTTTTGGGAATGCCCTTGGGGCCAGGCCAGGTCAGAATATGCCGCCCTGGCCGGCCAAGCCGCTGGGGGCCTGACAGACCATATACAAGTCCCTATATGAGTGTGCTTTGGTCCCAGTATGGACACTAAACGGTTTTAGGTTAGTTTGTGGACATTACCATGCAAGGTGCAACTGGCTCCTATTGTTAGGCGCGAGTTGGACACGATTTGAGGGCTAAAAGCTAAAACTGTTTGCTGACACTGCTAGCCCGCAACACACGTAGCGTAGGTGTCACACTTCATGTAGTGTTAAAGTTGGGGCATGATGCAGACAATGTTTGTTCCAACTCTGATTTATTATAATGAGTTGTCTTGAGCACTTCATAATGAGATTAGCACAGCTCATTTTAAGACACACCACCGCATCTTTATCAAACAATCCCATCCAATTCCCAACTTCACCATGGAATGGCCATCAAATGTTAGCATGTGCACGATCGCTCATGCCCACTTAAAAATCACCTTAAGAAAGAAAGTTATGTATTCGCTAACTTCTTTATAACCACCACCAGTATGGGGCAACCACAGGCCCTCACTGTGACCACTGTGACCACCGCAAGGGCACGCCATCACATGCAGCCATAAATGTATCTAACGAAGCAAGGCCAGCTGGTATCCAGGCGGCATGTTGCCACCACACACGTCTCGGTTTCGGCGCGGTCACCCATCTTCATGTCCCTGCAAATATGCACCCCATAACAACGTGTGACAACCCACAAGACCCCACGGTGCCCTTTTGCGGGATCGCAGGGCATGGCAGGGCATGTGCGTGTGTACCACCCCTACCTGCCTGCCCAACGCCCCACTCCCCATGCCCCAAGTTTCATGGCTCGTGCCCCAGGTCCCCTGCCCCGTCCCACCTGCCCACTGTGCCCGTGCTTGTGACTTGCCTCTGACCACATCACGTGCAGGTCCCTGAGAGCCTGCCCCATGCCCCAGTCCCCACGACCTGTGACTCGTAGCGTCAGAAAGGCTCCCCCTGCCCCCTGCCGCCTGGACCCTGCCCCCCGCCCCCTCCCCCCTTCCCCCTGTCCCCACGCCCTCCTCCCTGTGGTGCCCCCGCTGGCTGGCTTCCCAATAATCACATCTCGTGCATGTGGCTGCCTTGCTTGCTGGCTGGCTGGCTGGCTGGCTGGCTGGCTGGCTGGCTGGCTGGCTGGCTGGCTGGCTGGCTGGCTGGCTGGCCGGCTGGCTGGCCGGCTGGCTGGCTGGCTGGCTGGCTGGCTGGCTGGCTGGCTGGCTGGCTGGCTGGCTGGCTGGCTGGCTGGCTGGCTGGCTGGCTGGCTGGCTGGCTGGACGGCTGGCTGGCTGGCTGGCTGGCTGGCTGGCTGGCTGGCTGGCTGGCTGGCTGGCTGGCTGGCTGGCTGGCTGGTTGACCCATGCCACATACCCCACGGCCCAAGCCTCGTGCCCCATGTCCCCTGCCACCCTGCCTGCCTACACATGCAAAGGAAAGTTTCATGGCTCGTGCCCCAGGTCCCTTGCCCCGTCCCACCTGCCCACTGTGCCCCTGCTTGTGACTTGCCTCTGACCACATCACGTGCAGGTGGCTGAGGGCCTGCCCCATGCCCCAGTCCCCACGACCTGTGACTCATAGCTTCAGAAAGGCTTCCCCTGCCCCCTGCCGCCTGGACCCTGCCCCCCGCCCCCTCCCCCTTCCCCCTGTCCCCATGCCCTCCTCCCTGTGGTGCCCCCGCTGGCTGGCTTGCCAATAATCACATCTCGTGCATGTGGCTGCCTTGCTTGCTTGCTGGCTGGCTGGCTGGCTGGCTGGCTGGCTGGCTGGCTGGCTGGCTGGCTGGCTGGCTGGCTGGCTGGCTGGCTGGCTGGCTGGCTGGCTGGCTGGCTGGCTGGCTGGCTGGCTGGCTGGCTGGCTGGCTGGCTGGCTGGCTGACCCATGCCACATACCCCACGCCCCAAGCCTCGTGCCCCATGTCCCCAAGTTTCATGGCTCGTGCCCCAGGTCCCCTGCCCCGTCCCACCTGCCCACTGTGCCCTTGCTTGTGTCTTGCCTCTGACCACATCACGTGCAGGTGGCTGAGGGCCTGCCCCATGCCCCAGTCCCCATGACCTGTGACTCATAGCTTCAGAAAGGCTCCCCCTGCCCCCTGCCGCCTGGACCCTGCCCCCCGCCCCCTCCCCCTTCCCCCTGTCCCCATACCCTCCTCTGTGGTGCCCCCGCTGGCTGGCTTGCCAATAATCACATCTCGTGCATGTGGCTGCCTTGCTGGCTGGCTGGCTGGCTGGCTGGCTGGCTGGCTGGCTGGCTGGCTGGCTGCCTGACCCATGCCACATACCCCAAACCCCAAGCCTCGTGCCCCATGTCCCCTGCCAGCCTGCCTGTCTACACGTGCAAAGGAAACAAACATGGCCCCGCTGGCACAATGCAAAGCACACCTGGTTGATCAGGTAGCGGGCACGCCAGTGTGCAAGCCAATGGGGCCTACGTTTGACAGCAAGTATGATGAATCCATGTAGAAAAATATGGCACAACACATGGTTGCCCACCTGCACGTACAGCCCAGTAAAAATTCACGTGCAGCAAACTGTCTACCCATGCGTGAATTTGGCTTCAGCCCAGTAAAAATCTGCACAACACAAATATTGCACAGCCATTAGAGCAAGTCTAACTTTGGATATGCTGGATGGAAGCAATATAGCACAGCATGACACACCCCTAGTTGCTCACCTTCACCCATATAGCCCAGTGAAAACCCACGTGCAAAGCAAGGCAGCTTATCACACGCAAAACCACCATCAACGTCAGGAAGCACAGCAGTCAACGGCTCCCAAAATCGGTGCATGAGAAATCATCCATGAGCAATCATGGGCTTTCCCTGCCCAGTCTGTTCCAGAAGAAAGCAACACGGATAACGTGGCAATGACATTCCCAAGGAGAATGAAGAGGACGCACCCCACGGATACGACAATGGAAGACAGACTCTTCGTCCGGTATGTGCACGCTGCGACCAAGAAAATTCGTCTGGAAAAAAGGAAATTGCATAAGATTACGGTAAACGTAAATCACATTAGATAAAAGCAGATACATTGACCACATCTTTGACACAAATCGCCATCGCCAGCGTTCGTCCCGTGCCAAGCCATCCAGCGCTCAATCGCAACTGTCTATGGTGACACCAGACATTCGTTTGCCCCATCCCACGTCTTCCATGAACAGCAAAACTGATTTTACAAGGCGTGAAATACGTAAAACTGAAAAATGACGACACTGAAACAAAACAATCTGATGACGACGTTCAATTTCCAGGTCGCTGGCTATTATACAGCAAATGCCATAGCGACACGGACCTCTCCCACGCAGGTTGCACGGGGTTGACGCCCCGCCAGCTCAGAAAGTTTCGTACGTACTCTTCCAATACAAAATTTTGATGTATAAAAGCCATGAATTCGCATTCCCCATCCCAATTTCACATGCTACGTCGCCCGCCATCGCCAGCCAGCAACAACTATGGTTGCTTCCGCAGCACGTCGCTTTGTTTCATTAACATTTTTTGCCGCTTTTGTTATTCACGTTCACTTTACCCATTGCCACTGCCCAGCCTGGTGCGTTCGACGCGACGCTCGCCCCGCCCTGCATGCGAACTAAAATTTGGTACGGTTCGACCGGTCCAACTTTCCCCGTTCAACCTGAACACTTCAAGTACGTATTCTTGTCAGGGTCCGAGGCGGGGGGGGCCAGCGGGAGCCCGAAAATTTCAGTTTCGTACGGCCGTTAGGCGGGCTGAGCCCCCTGCATTTCACAGTTTCGAGCCGTTTTTTCCCATGCTCCCCGTCTGAACACGTTCAGTTCACTCATCTCGCAAAAAATTGCACGGAAATTGCGTGGGAAGTAGGCCGAACCGAATATTGAACAAAAAACCCGTTCAGAAATGTGTTCGAACTCAATTTTCGTTCAGTCTGAACACTCGAAATTTCCCGTTCAGTCTGAACCCTTAGTAAATCAAGTAGGATGTTTTGTAGATTTAGATTCGGCAAACAACATCCCCCCCATCCGTATATGCCCCCCGGCATTTCTCGCGCATTTTGCTGAATTCGGTTTCTGTTCAGAACACCTCAGACTCGATCTTAGGAGGGTGTGACGGCGTTCAGGCCGGCGGTTACGGGCCGTAACTCGCGGCTCCGCAGGATTTCAGGATTTGCCCTCGATCGTGGGGGTGCGATCAGGCCGTACGGTACGGCGCCCGCGGCGGTGTCAGGATGTTCGGGGTTCTCCCTTGCGCAACACGATCGTAGTTAAGTAGTTGACAAGTTGGGGGCCCCTGCGGGGCCCAGACTTTTTGGCGCCTGAGCGGGCGATTGGCGCGTACACCCGCGGGATGCGTCCTCGGGAACGCCGGCGCCACGCGGGGTGCGCAGTGCGAAGGGGCAGTGGCCGAGGGCGCCGAGGCGGGGGGGCCAGCGGGAGCCCAAAAATTTCGGTTCCGTACGGCCGTTTTTGGGGCTGAGCCCCCTGCTTTTCACAGTTTCTAGCCGTTTTTTGCCACGCTCCCCGTCTGAACACGTTCAGTTGTGTCATCCCGCTAAAATTGGCACGAAAATTGCGTGGGAAGTAGGCCGAACCGAAAATTTAACCGACAAACCGTTCAAAATAGGGTTCGAACTAAATTTTCCGCACACTTCTCGTTCAGTCTGAACAGTCGAAATTTCCCGTTCAGTCTGAACCCTTAGTATTTCTAGTATTTTGTTTGGAGAGAGATCCTTCGTGTATAAACTCTTCCTCCCAGCCGTATATGCCCCCGGCATTTCTTGCGCATTTTGCTGAATTCAGCTTCTGTTCAGAATAGGTAAGACTCGATCTTAGGAGGGTGTGACGGCGTTCAGACTAGCGGTTACGGGCCGTTACTCGCGGCTCCGCAGGATTTCAGGATTTGCCCTCGTTCGTGGGGGTGCGATCAGGCCGTACGGTACGGCGCCCGCGGCGATGTCAGGATGTTCGGGTTTCTCCCTTGCGCAACACGATCGTAGTTAAGTAGTTGACAAGTTGGGGGCCCCTGCGGGGCCCAGACTTTTTGGCGCCTGAGCGGGCGATTGGCGCGTACACCCGCGGGGTGCGTCCTCGGGAACGCCGGCGCCACGCGGGGCGCGCAGTGCGAAGGGGCAGTGGCCGAGGGCGCCGAGGCGGGGGGGCCAGCGGGAGCCCAAAAATTTCGGTTTCGTACGGCCGTTTTTTAAGCGGAGCCCCCTGCTTTCCACAGTTTCGAGCCGTTTTTTTTCCATGCTCCCCGTCTGAACACGTTCAGGTCAGTCATCTCGCAAAAATTGGCACTGAAATTGCGTGGGAAGTAGGCCGAACCGAATATTCAACCAAAAACGCGTTCAGAAATGTGTTCGAACTCAATATTCGTTCAGTCTGAACACTTGAAATTTGCCGTTCAGTCTGAACCCTTAGTATTTGTAGTAGGATGTTTGCTTCGGCAACAAACTCTTTGCCCTGCCGTATATGCCCCCCGGCATTTCTCGCGCATTTTGCTGAATTCGGCTTCCGTTCAGAACTGCTGACAGTCGATCTTAGGAGGGTGTGACGGCGTTCAGGCCGGCGGTTACGGGCCGTAACTCGCGGCTCCGCAGGATTTCAGGATTTGCCCTCGGGCGTGGGGTTGCGATCAGGCCGTACGGTACGGCGCCCGCGGCGATGTCAGGATGTTCGGGGTTCTCCCTTGCGCAACACGATCGTAGTTAAGTAGTTGACAAGTTGGGGGCCCCTTCGGGGCCCGGACTTTTTGGCGCCTGAGCGGGCGATTGGCGCGTACACCCGCGGGGTGCGTCCTCGGGAACGCCGGCGCCACGCGGGGCGCGCAGCGCGAAGGGGCAGTGGCCGAGGGCGCCGAGGCGGGGGGGCCAGCGGGAGCCCATAAATTTCGGTTTCGTACGGCCGTTTTGCGGGCGGAGCCCCCTGCTTTTCACAGCTTCAAGCCGTTTTTTGCCACGCTCCCCGTCTGAACACGTTCAGGTCAGTCATCTCGCTAAAATTGGCACGGAATTTGCGTGGGAATTTAATCGTACTAAATTTTGGTACGGTTCGTCCACCCTTCCGCAAAATTGCGCGGCTTCGGCTGAATTCAGCACTAATACTGCCCACTGCCCACTGCCCACTGCCCAGCCGTAACTGGAGCATGCCCGTTCCCCCCACATAAGTGCGTCCCCCCCCCCGTTGTAACACCGTCCCCCCCCCCCAGGTAAGTGCGTCCCCTCCCGTTGTAACACCGTTCCCACCCCATATAAGTGCGTCCCCGGCCCCCCCCCCCCGTTGTAACACCGTCCCCCCCCCAGGTAATTAGTGCGTCCCCCCCGTTCAGAGACATTGTTACGCCAAGTAACATACTGTAGTAACGCCGTAAATGTAGCTACCAAACGGGGCTGTATGATAGAGGACCCTCCTTTTTTGTAGAGGACCCACCCCACCATCTTACTAACAAACGGGGCTATATGATAGAGGACCCTCCTTTTGTGTAGAGGACCCACCTTCGGTCCAGTAAACCGCGGTAATGTACTGTAGGTAGTGCGTGATCCACAACGACGTTGTGGATCACGCCACTCCATACAGCACATACCAAGCGCCGACACTTAGCGTGTGGCAGCTGTAGTAGACGTCGCATACCTACTAGCCTCCTATTCGTTTATTCAGCACTTCGCAACCCCTTCCGCTTTTCGTATCCTAGTTGGCAGTCCCTCCCCTTATCTTTCCAACGCATCCACGCTCACGTGATGAAGGGTTGAGTGCATTAATAAAGGAAGGCGAGGCACGGTCGCTGTGAGAAGATAGAGGATAGTTGACAGTTTGGAGTGTTGTGAACCAGCGAATTTGGGGCGCGGTGTTTTGGGAGTGCGTGGCGATGGATGCAATATAGTTGGCATCGTCAGAATGCTCGGCATTGTTAAGGGACGTAAGGAAACCATGTACATTGCTCACGCCGGGAAATTGGAATTACTGCATCTCGGGGACAGGCTCGCACTAGTTGTGCTGTTGTGATAGGATTGTCATCAGCCGTAGGTAATCGATGGTCAACGCCGCTTTCAGAATGAGGAGGTGGATGTTATACCTGATATCAATATACTTTGTTGGGCAGGTGAGTGACCACGGAAAGGTTTCGATGCTTCCTTATTTCTGCATTCTGCATTGACCTCTTGAGCGAGTCAGGATATTGCTTAGTGCGTAGATACGACGTGTGAATTTCTGTTCGTGTGCCTCCTCATATGTGTAGGTGAGCACGGTTGTCAGTGTGGACCCGCGGCCAGAATCGTATCATTACGTCGAGCAAGCCCGGCTTTACAAGGGCGATGTCTCGTTGCAGCAGGCCTACGTCCGGGATGTGCTGAATTGGTTGGCCCTGTCGCGGCTTCTGCGACAACGTTTATTTGACGGTGAGTTCCTTGTGGCGTTCCTTGTTTGCTGGGGGTGCCGTTCTTGCTCTGGTCGCAGATGTTACATCTGGTGCCGTTCCTGCCTCCCATGCCGAGCGGTGGGCACACTTCTGCGGAGATGCAGCTGGTGAGTTTTTTGCTCTGTGGCATTCTTGGTGATGTCTAATATGATTTTTATACTATTAATTGAGTGGAGGGTAGGGTGTGCACACGTTAATTTTTTTTTTTTCTCGGAGAGACCACGAGGGACCATTCCACCCCCTGGCAGCATCCACCCTCCCAATTGATGGACCTGCACGACCCCACTTTGCCCACGTGATGGGCTAGTGTGGGGGAAGGCTCCCTCCAACTTTCAGGCCAATCCAAGGTCATTTGCATATTTTAGGACCATGGCCCATCCCTAACGGTGGGCACGTACGTGCTAGCGCGCACAAGGGACGATGCCACCCCCTGGCAGCAGTTACTCCCTCAAATGATGGACCTGCACGACCCCACTTTGCCCACATGTTGGTCTAGTGTGGGGGAAGGCTCCCTCCAAGTTTCAGCTCAATGCAAGGTCATTTGCATATTTTAGGACCATGACCCACCCCTAACGGCGGGCACGTGCTAGCGCGCACGAGGTACCATGCGACCCCCTGGCAGTTGCCAACCCCCCAAATCATTGACCTGCACGACCCCACTTTGCCCACATGATGGGATAGTGTGGGGGAAGCCTCCCTCCAAGTTTCAGGCCAATCCAAGGTCATTTGGATATTTGAGACCCATGGCCCAACCCTAACGGCGGGCACGTGCTAGCGTGCACAAGGGACCATGCGACCCCCTGGCAGTTTCCAACCCCCCAAATAATTGACCTGCACGACCCCACTTTGGCCACATGATGGGATAGTGTGGGGGAAGCCTCCCTCCAAGTTTCAGGCCAATCCAAGCCCATTTGGATATTTTAGGACCATGGCCCACCCCTAACGGGGGGCACGTGCTAGCGCGCACAAGGGACCATGCGACCCCCTGGCAACATCCACCGCCCCAAATGATGGACCCACACGACCCCACTTTGGCCACATGATGGGATAGTGTGGGGAAAGCCTCCCTCCAAGTTTCAGCCCAATCCAAGGTCATTTGGATATTTAAGGACCATGACCCACCCCTAACGGCGGGCACGTGCTAGCGCGCACAAGGGACCATGCCACCCCCTGCCAGCAGCCACCCCCCCAAATGATTGACCTGCACGACCCTACTTTGCCCACATGATGAGGTAGTGAGGGGAAAGGCTCCCTCCAAGTTTCAGGCCAATCCAAGCCCACTTGCATATTTTAGGACCATGGCCCACCCCTAAGGGGGGGCACGTGCTAGCGCGCACCAGGGACCATGCCACCCCCTGGCAACATCCACCCCCCCAAATGATGGACCTGCACGACCCCACTTTGGCCACATGATGGTCTAGTGTGGGGGAAGCCTCCCTCCAAGTTTCAGGCCAATCCAAGCCCATTTGCATATTTTAGGACCATGGCCCACCCCTAACGGTGGGCACGTGCTAGCGCGCACAAGGGACCATGCCACCCCCTGGCAGCAGTCACCCCCTCAAGTGATGGACCTGCACGACCCTACTTTGGCCACATGATGGGATAGTGTGGGGGAAGCCTCCCTCCAAGTTTCAGGCCAATCCAAGGTCATTTGGATATTTTAGACCCATGGCCCAACCCTAACGGCGGGCACGTGCTAGCGCGCACGAGGGACCATGCGACCCCCTGGCAGTTGCCAACCCCCCAAATGTTTGACCTGCACGACCCCACTTTGGCCACATGATGGGATAGTGTGGGGAAAGGCTCCCTCCAAGTTTCAGCCCAATCCAAGCCCATTTGGATATTTTAGGACCATGGCCCACCCCTAACGGGGGGCACGTGCTAGCGCGCACAAGGGACCATGCGACCCCCTGGCAACATCCACCGCCCCAAATGATGGACCCACACGACCCCACTTTGGCCACATGATGGGATAGTGTGGGGGAAGCCTCCCTCCAAGTTTCAGCCCAATCCAAGGTCATTTGGATATTTAAGGACCATGGCCCACCCCTAACGGCGGGCACGTGCTAGCGCGCACAAGGGACCATGCCACCCCCTGCCAGCAGCCACCCCCCCAAATGATTGACCTGCACGACCCTACTTTGCCCACATGATGAGGTAGTGAGGGGAAAGGCTCCCTCCAAGTTTCAGGCCAATCCAAGCCCACTTGCATATTTTAGGACCATGGCCCACCCCTAAGGGGGGGCACGTGCTAGCGCGCACCAGGGACCATGCCACCCCTGGCACACACCCCCCCAAATGATGGACCTGCACGACCCCACTTTGGCCACATGATGGTCTAGTGTGGGGGAAGCCTCCCTCCAAGTTTCAGGCCAATCCAAGCCCATTTGCATATTTTAGGACCATGGCCCACCCCTAACGGTGGGCACGTGCTAGCGCGCACAAGGGACCATGCCACCCCTGGCAGCAGTCACCCCTCAAGTGATAAACCTGCACGACCCTACTTTGCCCACATGATGGTCTAGTGTGGGGGAAGCCTCCCTCCAAGTTTCAGCCCAATCCAAGCCCATTTGCATACTTTAGGACCATGCCCCCCGGTGTTCACCGATTGAGCACCGTCACGTACGGAGTTATGCAAACGAGCTTGGATAGGGCTGAAACTTGGGAGGAGGCATGCCCGATACTAGTCCATCATGTGGGCAAAGTGGGGGCTTGCAGGTCCATCGTTTGAGGGGGGTGGACATGGCCACGGGCTGCCATGGTCCCTATTTCCATACTTAAGTTGCTAGAAAGTGACATTAAATTAAAATAAAATTCAATTATAAGATGATCATGTAGCACATATTCCTCGCTGGATGGATGGAGGTGGTTGAAGCCACGAAGCCTACCTAATCTAACTCTAAGCTAATCTAATCTAGAAAACCCTAGCCACTCTACTCAGCGAAGCGCCCCTCCCTCATGCGGGGACCCCCCCTGCACGCAACTCCCGCGTGACGAGTTGCATCCACGCTCCTCCCCCCCCCCCTCCCGCCTCGCCCCGGTGTTCACCGATTGAGCACCATCACGGAGTACGCGCACGCCGTCGTCTTGGTGGCCAGGGCGACGAGGTTCATGCACGAGTGGGTGCGGATGACAGGGGCGCACAGCCCCGGGCCGTCGTCCACTTCTTCCCACGTGCCCGCGTCCAAGTCCACCGGCCGCAAGACGACAAAGTGCTCTGGGCGGTACTCGACCGCCCCGCACAGCCGCAAGGCGACGCGCACTTGCTCGCACGCGCGGCCGATGTAGAGGGTGATCTCCAGCGTCTTGGGCAGCCCGCTCCCTACGTAGTTGATCAGCGGGAGGGGGCTGGAGACGTTCAGAAAGACGAGCACGGGCGGCACTCGGTCGAAGTAGCGTCGAGGCACGCAGCGGGGCGACCCGCAGTGGTGGCACGGCGGGCGCGCGCCCATGCGCTCCTGCGTGCACGCGGCTGCGATGCGCTCGTCGATGTCCATGCGGTCGGCTTCCCACGGGCTGAGCGTGAACTTGTTGACGTCCACGAGCCGACCGTCCACCGGGAACGGCGCCCGGCAGGCGAAGTCGCCCTGGCGAGGAACCACGCCGTCCACGTACCGGAGCAGGCCCGCGGCGGTAGATGTCACGCTGTCCATCTGGCCGCGGTCCCTCCGCAGCGACGCGTTCAGCCGCGGCAGCACCGCCTGCCTCGCGCGCGTCATGGCGGACACGTCGCCGGTCCTGGACGTGTGCATGCAGAACAGCAGCTGCAGCCCGAGCGCGCATGCGTCGCCGTGGGACTCGTCCGCACGGTGGCACGTCAACAGGCGCAGACCTTCCTTGGTGACCGCCAGCGCCAAGTACAGCAGCCCCAGCGCCGCGTCGGTGGGGCAGCTGTTCTCGCCCCACTTGTACGAGCCGCGTGGGTTCGGAGGCAGAGTCGCGCCGCCGTTCTGCTGCAAGAAGGTGACGAACTGATGGCAGTCCGCCACCAGCGGCTGCTGCTGCGCGGCCCTGCGCGGTCGGAACGCGAATGGCGTGGTGTCCTGCCCCTCCCCCATGATCACGCAGTCGTCGTCGCGCGGCGCCGCTGCCAGCGGTAGCGTCAGGGACTCCGGGTCGATGGCGACGTCATCATCGCGCGACACATCGATGGGTCGGACGGCGCTGCGTGCGAGGCACCCTCATCCTCGCCATTGTCGTCGACGACGACGGGCGAGCGCGGCGCGCGGTCTGCTGCCCGTGGAGCCGGCGCGTCCAAGGGGGCATCGGCCGCGTCGCCGAGGTCCTCGTCATAGTAGGCGGCGCCGGCCGCGGCCGCCACCTCGTACGCGTGCACGTCGGGTGCGGCGTGCATGGCACCGCCCGCGGGCGCCACCTCGTACATGCACACCATCTCCGCGGCCGGCGCCCCCGCGAGATCCTTCTCGCTCCGCCGTCGCGCCGGGCCCGAGCCGTCGGTGACCCACCACGCCTCCGGCGTCTCATCGTCGCGCCGCCATACCGCCAAGCGGTCGCCGGGCCCGCGGCGCACAAACGCGCGCAGGCGAGCGTGCGCGGCGACGTCGGTGTCGTGTTGACCGGCGATGGAGAGCGCCGCGAGGAAGTGGTCGAGCGGAGCGCCGCCCACCCACTTGCCCTCCTCGGCATGGAAGAGCAGCCACGCCGGCAACCCGCCGCGCAGGACGCACTTGCGGCGCGCGGCCGCAAAACTGCAAGCAGGGCACGTGCTCTGGAAGAGCGTCTGCTTCATCGCACTCTGCAAAAGCTCACCGAGGTCGCCCATCGTGCCGGGAAGGCCGATGACGGGCACAGGATCCTCCCTTTCCGGACCGGGATCGTGCGCTTTCCCGCAGTGCAAGCAGAACGCGCCGCGCTCCGCCATCTGGGGCACGTCCGCGTGGGAGAGCATGCGACCCAACACAAACTGGAGCGACGGCATGCGTCCCATCGCCGCCAACGCGCGCTCCAAGCCGCGCACCGCCGCATCGATCTCACCCTGCACGCCTTGCGCGCGCTGCCATACGCAGGTGAGCAAGGCCATCGAGAACCGCGCGGCCACGTCGGTGCCCACGTCCTCCGCGCCGGGCGCGTTCCGGGCGGCGAACGACAGGCACCGCAACCCCCGCGCGCCGCTCCGCGCCTGCCATTCGCACAGCAGCAGGTAGAACAGCTCCAGCGGCGCGGCATGCGGACCATCAAACGCCACGTCGCTGCGCTGCAGCAGCAAGAGGCTCTCGCACGCGTCCTGGAGCTGCGCAAACTCCAGCGCAGCCTCCCGCGCGACGGCGGACTGCGCCTCGCCCGATGGTCCCGCCTCGCGCTCGACTGTCTCGTAGGACAGGTCCATGGGCGACGCTTGTTCCCCCCGCATCATGGCATCATCCCGCTCGTCCGGGTCGACCACGCATACGCGCGTTCCGACCGGCTGTGACGTTTGCTCGACAGCCGGCCGCGCGGGCGTCTGGGCGACGAAGCGACGCGCGCCGGTATCGGCAGCGGCAGCGGTAGCGGCAGCGGCAGGACGTCGCTGACACAGTAGCAGCTGGCGATGGCGATCGTCGCCACGTCACCCAAGTCCGGGTCCTGGCACCGCCGAACCTTGGCACGCTTGCGATGCGCGTCGACCTCCTCCCAGACCGAGGACGGGCGCGTCCGTCGCAGGACCACGAAGTGGTCTCCGCCATAGTGCAGCAGCATGCAGCTGAGCCACGCGGTCACACGCGCCTCCCGGCGCTCGTCCCCGATGAGCACGTCCATGACCAACGTCTCGGGAATCCTCGGCGCGGCGGTCTGGACCATCCCCGACTCCCCGTACACGATAAACCGCGGCTCGCGCTTGAAAACCTGCTCCTCCTTGTCGCATTCGTCTCGCTGGCAATTCCTGCACCGCTCGAAACAGAAGGCCTCCCTGCACTTGGCCATCATGCGCGTCTTGACGTCCCACTCCTCGGGGCAGTCGGTCAGCAGGATGGGCAGGGGCACCTTGCCGAGATCCTGCCGGAACTCGCGCACGCACGCGCGCCCGCCATGGAATAGGTCGCAGTCGTCAAAGTGCTGCAGCACCGTGGTCAGGTTGTCAATCGCCTCGGCAAAAGCGCCGCGCTTTCGTCCATACCTTTCGTCGAGCAGCCTGCGCACCCACTCGCGGAAGCGGTCCATATCGCTCTGGTTGCCCTCCGCGGTCGCGATGTAGTAGCGCAGCAGCGCCAGCCCGATCTTGCAGTGCTCGCCGTGCCCCTCGCGTGGGTTGCAGCGAAGCGCCTGCAGTCCTGACCGCCCGGCCCGCTGCGTGAGGATCAGCATAATGAGACCGAGTCCCAGCACGCTGTCCACGGGGCAACTGTTGTCCTCCCCATTTGGAGTCAGCTCGTTGGCGACCAGCATGAGCGTCTCGTACTTCAACATGAGCTCCTCGAACGTGAAACACGCGCGGCACGAACACTTGGAACTGCCGCTGTGGCCGCCGGCCGGGAACAAAGAGCCAGCGGCGCGGGCGCCGGCGCGCTCGGCTCGCTTCCGCGCCCGCTGGAGGGCGCCGGACGCGCCGCCTCGTCCGTCGCGCGACGAGCTGGCGCCGCTGCCTCCCCTTGCTCGCCGTCCGCAGCCCTGGCCTCCCGGCGCGAACGACGTTGCTGCTCCCGGCCGGAATGCAAGCCCCCGACCTCGCTGAACAGCCCGCGAAAAAACTCGGCGCGAGCCTCTTGCACCTCGGCGGGCAAACCGGGTTCCGCCGCGAGCGCAGCTATGTCCTCGTCCTCGTCCTCGGCGGGAGGGGGCTCGGGGGGCTCGACGGAGGCTCGGCTGACCAATCGCCCGGTGGCACGTTGCGCGGATTACCAGGGGGCCGCGCCACGACGCGCGGGCTCTCCGGCAGCACGTGCTCGGCTGGCTGCGAAACCGGGCGCACGTCGTAGACGCACAAGACCAACGCGTGAGGCAGCGCGTCCACGACGGTCGCGGGCGCGGAGACGGCCTCGACCGGATCCACCACCTGCCACAGGCCGGCCGCGGCATCGACGGCGCGGCAGAAAACAAAGTGCTTGTCGGCGCGCTGCTCCACAAACCCGCGCAGCCGCGCGACCACGGCGACCTCGGCGCCGCTGTCGCCGTCGACCACGGACGCGTCAAAGGAAGAGGGCACGGCGTCGCCACCGCAGCCCGTACGTCCCGTCCGCCGTGGACGAGCACACACGCGGGGAAGCCGCCGCGCACGTAGCGGTCGCACACGACGGCCCGCCCGTTGCAGCCCGCGCAGGCCGCGTCCTGCAGGCGGCGCCTGAGCAACGACCTCGTGCGCTCCTCGAGCGTGCCCGGCGCGGCCGACACGTCGACCACATCCACCACGCACTCGCCCGTCTCGCCCTGGAGGCCACACGAGCCGCAGCAGGGCGCTCGCTCGACCAGCGCGGGCCCCCCCACGTGCAACAGCGCGCGCCGCAACACGGACATCAAGGCCCCGACACCGGAGAGACGCACCCCCGGCTGGGCCAAGTCACACAGTCGCCGAAACTCGTCGCGAGCATCGCACATCGGCTGCACGCTCCCGCGCGCACGCGCCAGCATGCACGACAGCATCGCCCCCGCCACGCGGAAATCCAACGCGCCGCCGGGGGAGTCCTGCGGTGCGACAGGGGGTGTCACGAGGCCGAGCCCGCCGGACTCGGCGCGCATCTGCGTCAGCGACAGCTTTGCGAACACGACCTCGAGCGCCGTGTCGTGGGCGCCGCTCCCGTTGGACGATCGGAACGTGGCGTCGCGGGTCGCAGAACCACGCCCCTGCACGCGGCTCGCATGTCATCGAGGACCTCCCGCTCTTCCAACGTGACGGGCGCGACAGCCGCGGCAGCGAGAGCGGCTTCCTCTCGAGACACGACCGACCATCGGAGTTGGGGCGTGGGGACGCGACGGTGGCAGCACCCGCCGCCTCATCCGACACGCTCGCGGTCCAAAGGCTGCGCGGCCGCCTCGGGTAGCTCTTCACTGCCCGCATGCTCGACAGCACCGCCCAACTCGGTCACAAACGGGCACTCCTCCTGCTCCGCGTCCTGCACGCAGGGAACGTGGTGAGCCGGACAAACGATTGCACGCATCAGCACGCCCGCATATACATCCTCGCAGGACAAAGGCACGCCAGCGTGAAACCAAGTCCCGCAAGGCGAGATGCTACCCACCAACGCGGCATCCATCACGTCCATCGCGTCCGCGCCATCGCCCCGCGCAACCGCGCTCCCGTCCGCCGGAACGTTGGCATTCTCGCCATCCCCGCAACCACCATCTTCGCTCTCCTGCGGGGCATCAGAAATGAAGGACGAAGAATCCAACCCGATTACCATCAATCGTTAGGGGTGGGCCAGGGTCCTAAAATATGCAAACGAGCTTGGATCGGGCTGAAACTTGGGAGGAGGCATGCCTCCCGCTAGTCCATCATGTGAGCAAAGTGGGGGCTTGCAGGTCCATCGTTTGAGGGGGGTGGACCTTGCCAGGGGGTGTCATGCTCCCTTGCGCGCGCTAGCACGTGCCCGCCCTTAGGGGTGGGCCAGGGCCCTAAAATATGCAAACGAGCTCGGATCAGGCTGAAACTTGGGAGGAGGCATGCCCCCCGCTAGTCCATCATTTGGGCAAAGTGGGGGCTTGCAGGTCCATCGTTTGAGGGGGGTGGACCTTGCCAGGGGGTGCCATGGTCCCTTGCGCGTGCTAGCACGTGCCCGCCCGTAGGGGTGGGCCAGGGTCCTAAAATATGCAAACGAGCTTGGATTGGGTTGAAACTTGGGAGGAGGCATGCCCCATACTATGCCATCATGTGTCCAAAGTGGGGCTTGCAGGTCCATCGTTTGAGGGGGGTGGACATGGCCAGGGGGTGCCATGGTCCCTTGCGCGCGCTAGCACAACCCCACCCTTAGGGGTGGGCCATGGTCCTAAAACATGCAAACGAGCTTGGATTGGGCTGAAACTTGGGAGGAGGTTCCCACATTAGTCCATCATGTGTTCAAAGTGGGGGCTTGCAGGTCCATCGTTTGAGGGGGTGGACATGGCCAGGGTGCCATGGTCCCTTGCTCGCGCTAGCACAAGCCCGCCCTTAGGGGGGGACAGGGTCCTAAAACATGCAAACGAGCTTGGATTGGGCTGAAACTTGGGAGGAGGCTTGCCCCACCCTAGTCCATCATGTGTTCAAAGTGGGGGCCTGCAGGTCCATCGTTTGGGGGGGTGGACATGGCCAGGGCGTGCCATGGTCCCTTGCGCGCGCTAGCACATGCCCACCGTTAGGGGTGGGACAGCGTCCTAAAATATGCAAACAAGCTTGGATGGGGCTGAAACTTGGGAGGAGGCATGCCTTCTACTAGTCCATCATGTGTCCAAAGTGGGGGCTTGCAGGTCCATCGTTTGGGGGGATGGACTTCGCCAGGGCGTGCCATGGTCCCTTGCGCACGCTAGCACAAGCCCGCCCTTAGGGGTGTGACAGGGTCCTAAAACATGCAAACGAGCTCGGATTGGGCTGAAACTTGGGAGGAGGCTTCCCCCTCACTAGTCCATCATGTGTTCAAAGTGGGGGCTTGCAGGTGCATCGTTTGACGGGGGTGGACGTTGCCAGGGGGTGTCATGGTCCCTTGCGCGCACTAGCACGTGGACTCACAAACGGGTTTTCATCCGCGTAGCTTGACACTTGCGAGTCGGTGCCGTGAGACGACATTCCCACCCCTTCGCTGCCCTGCCGGCCGCATAGAAACAAAACGGAAAAAGACTCCAACCGAGTCACCACCGTCCCTGCTGGGAAAACTGAAAAGGAAAGAAGGGCAACAAGCACACAACCCGCAACATACACGCGTGCCATCCCGAAAAAGCCTCTATGAACCTAGGAAAACACATCGAGGACTCACAAACGGGTTTTCATCCGCGTAGCTCGAGTCGGTGCCATGAGACAGCATTCCCACCCCTTCGCTGCCCTGCCGTCCGCATAGAAACACAAAGGACAAAGACTCCAAGCAAGTCACCACCGTCCCTGCTGGGAAAAGAAAAGAAGGGCAAGAAGCACACAACCCGCAACATCCATGCCTGCAAAAGATTCTATGAACCTAGAAATACAAGTGAAAGACTGACAAACGGGTTTTCATCGGTGAAGCTCATGCCCGAGAGCCCATCTTCCGACATGTTGTCCGCCGAGAACGGCGGTGACTCGTCCTCGTCCGGGGTCTCGTAGTCGGCATCCCTGTCGTCGCCGTCTGAAGGCGCGTCGTCCCCATACGGGTTGAAGTCCCGATCCACGTCGTCCTCGTGCTGCTCCAGGAACTCCTCCGCCAACGGGTCGCCGTTGCGCAGCATCCACCGCAGCGTGGCGGCATCCCCATCCATCTCGTCGGCCTCCGCGGCCAACGCATTGTCCCCGAGCTCGTACGCGTCCTCGTCGTTCGGGTTGTCGTACTCCATGTCGTCGAACCCGTCGCCCAGGTCCATCATATCCCAGTCGTCGTCATCGCCGCCCGCGGCCGCGGGTCCTCGACGTCGCGCGCCCTCCTGCGCAACATCAGCCTCGTCGCGTCCTCCGGGTAGTCCCTGGGCATGATGCCCGCGTTCTTGAGGATGGGACGCAGCACCACGTTCCTGCAGTAGCCCACGCCGTCGATGACGTGGGCGAACAACCCGCGGATGTGCGCCGAGCCCGCCACGCGGCTGAGCGCCGTGTACAGCATGCCGTGGCCGAAATACTCATCGCGAAAGTCCACGCTGACGCGCAGGAGCGTCTGGCCCTGGCACTTGTGCACGGTGATGCCCCACGCCAGCTGCACGAACGCAACCACGCGCACGACAAGCATCCAAACGACGTCCGTGCAGACGGCATGAGACGGTTTGCACGAGAAACGTGACGAAACGACGCCCGCGGCAACACGCACAGAGGAAAGCGAGACTCACCACGATCGGGTACATCGTGCGCACGATGGTGAACTTGTCACCCGCGATGGTGAACTTGATCCGCGGGATGGCGAACACGCGGCCGTCCAGCGTGCGCACAATGAAGACGAACTGGCGCTCGTCGACCAGCACGACTCGGGTGCCGTTCAGCAGGCCGTCACGGTGCGACAAGTTGCGCGTCAGCATGGCGACCGCGCCCGGCTTCCACTCGAGCTGGTGCTCCGGGACGCCCGCCTGCCTCACCATGTTGAGCGTCTGGTGCGGCACCTCGGTCTTGTGCGACTCGTCCTTGAGCGCGTCGTAGCTATGCGCCGTCTTGACATTGCCGCGCAAGCGCTCCAGCATCTTCTTGTTGATCTCGTCGCGCTTGGCGTTGGTGGCCACGACGACCGCGGACTGCATGCAATGATGCGAGTCGTACACGTCGGGGAACGCGTGGTTGAGCAGCTCCTCCTCAGTGTCCACCCGCGGCACGAGCGGCAGAGGCACCATGGGCACGGCCACGCCCGTGCGGCTGTCCGGGACGGGCACGCACGCGACCCTGTCCCCGCCCACCTCGAGGAGCATGTCGCAGTACTTGGGGTCGTTTTTGGAGCGGTGGTTGGTCGTCAAGCTCAGCCTTGTGACGCCCGGCCACAGCGACGAATTCGTGACGCTGGCATCCAGCGTGGCCGACGGCCCGGCGCCCTCCACGACGGGCGCGACCTGCCGAAAGTCGCCCGCAAAGACAACCAGCTTGCCGCCAAAGGGTTCGTCCCTCTTCCCCATGAGATCGCGCAGAAGCCTGTCCATCGAGTGCACCAGGTTCTTGTTCATCATGCCGACCTCGTCCACGATGATGGCGCCCGCCCGGATCAGCGCCCTGCCACGCTCGGACTCCTTGGAGATGCCGGAGCCGTGCTCTAGCTCCATCGCCAATGGGAAGCCGCAACAGAAGTGCGAGGTGCGGCCGCCGCGCAACTGCAGCGACGCCACCCCGGTGAAGGCAT
>RPFO01000448.1:4455890-4465890 GCA_009746045.1 Mesostigma viride
ACACCACACGTACATACACCCGCGCACGCAAAGAGGGCAACTGCACACACATGTACATACACCCGCGCAACCACGGGGCGGCTGCACACACACGTACATACACCGCGCACGCAAGGGGCAACTGCACACACATGTACACACCACCGCGCACGCTTGGGGCGGCTGCACACACACGTACACACCGCGCACGCAAGGGGCGGCTGCACACACACGTACATACACGCGCACGCAAGGGCAACTGCACACACATGTACATACACCGCGCACCACGGGGCGGCTGCACACACACGTACACACACCGCGCACGCAAGGGGCAGCTGCACACACACGTACATACACCATGCACGCAAGGGCTGCACACACACTTACACACACCTTGCACGCAAGGGCCGGCATGCACACACACTGGCATACACCGCGCACGCAAGGGGCGGCTGCACACACACGTACATACCACCGCGCACGCAAGGGGCGAGTGCACACACACGTACACACACCGCGCACGCAATTAAGGGACGGCTGCACACACACGTACATACACCGCGCACGCAAGGGGCAACGGCACTCACATGTACATACACCATGCACGCAAGGGGCGGCTGCACACACACGTACACACACCATGCACGCAAGGAGCGACTTCACGCACGGGTACACACACCATGCACGCAAGGTTCGGCTGCACACACATGTACATCCACCGCGCACGCAAGGGGCGGCTGCACACACATGTACATACACCATGCACGCAAGGGGCGGCTGCACACACCTGTACATCCACCGCGCACGCAAGGGGCGAGTGCACACACACGTACACACACCGCGCACGCAAGGGGCGGCTGCACACACACGTACACACACCATGCACGCAATTGCCGGCATGCACACACACGTACATCCACCGCGCACGCAAGGGGCAACTGCACACACATGTACACACACCGCGCACGCTTGGGGCAGCTGCACTCACATGTACACACACCGCGCACGCAAGGGCCGGCTGCACACACACGTACATACACCGCGCACGCAAGGGGCAACTGCACACACATGTACACACACCGCGCACGCAAGGGGCAACTGCACACACACGTACACACACCGCGCACGCTTGGGGCGGCTGCACACACATGTACCTACACCGCGCACGCAAGGGGCGGCTGCACACACACGTACATCCACCGCGCACGCAAGGGGCAACTGCACACACATGTACACACACCGCGCACGCTTGGGGCAGCTGCACTCACATGTACACACACCGCACACGCAAGGGCCGGCTGCACACACACGTACATCCACCGCGCACGCAAGGGGCAACTGCACACACACGTACATACACCGCGCACGCAAGGGGCGGCTGCACACACACGTACACACACCGCGCACGCAAGGGGCAACTGCACACACATGTACACACACCGCGCACGCTTGGGGCGGCTGCACACACACGTACCTACACCGCGCACGCAAGGGGCGGCTGCACACACACGTACATCCACCGCGCACGCAAGGGGCAACTGCACACACATGTACACACACCGCGCACGCTTGGGCAGCTGCACTCACATGTACACACACCGCACACGCAAGGGCCGGCTGCACACACATGTACATCCACCGCGCACGCAAGGGGCAACTGCACACACACGTACATACACCGCGCACGCAAGGGGCGGCTGCACACACACGTACATACACCGCGCACGCAAGGGGCAACTGCACACACATGTACATACACCGCGCAACCACGGGGCGGCTGCACACACACGTACATACACCGCGCACGCAAGGGGCGGCTGCACACATACGTACCTACACCGCGCACGCAAGGGGCGACTGCACACCATGTACATCCACCGCGCACGCAAGGGCCGGCTGCACACACACGTACACACACCATGCACGCAAGGGCCGGCTGCACACACGTACATCCACCGCGCACGCAAGGGGCGGCTGCACACACACGTACACACACCGCGCACGCAAGGGGCAACTGCACACACATGTACACACACCGCGCACGCTTGGGGCGGCTGCACACACACGTACCTACACCGCGCACGCAAGGGCCGGCTGCACACACACGTACATACACCGCGCACGCAAGGGGCAACTGCACACACATGTACATACACCGCGCAACCACGGGGCGGCTGCACACACACGTACATACACCGCGCACGCTTGGGGCAGCTGCACTCACATGTACACACACCGCGCACGCAAGGGGCGACTGCACACACATGTACATCCACCGCGCACGCAAGGGCCGGCTGCACACACACGTACACACACCATGCACGCAAGGGCCGGCTGCACACACACGTACATCCACCGCGCACGCAAGGGCCGGCTGCACACACACGTACATACACCGCGCACGCAAGGGGCAACTGCACACACATGTACACACACCGCGCACGCAAGGGGCAACTGCACACACACGTACACACACCGCGCACGCTTGGGGCGGCTGCACACACACGTACCTACACCGCGCACGCAAGGGGCGGCTGCACACACACGTACATCCACCGCGCACGCAAGGGGCAACTGCACACACATGTACACACACCGCGCACGCTTGGGGCAGCTGCACTCACATGTACACACACCGCGCACGCAAGGGGCGGCTGCACACACACGTACATCCACCGCGCACGCAAGGGGCAACTGCACACACACGTACATCCACCGCGCACGCAAGGGGCGGCTGCACACACACGTACACACACCGCGCACGCTTGGGGCGGCTGCACACACACGTACCTACACCGCGCACGCAAGGGGCGGCTGCACACACACGTACATCCACCGCGCACGCAAGGGGCAACTGCACACACATGTACACACACCGCGCACGCTTGGGGCAGCTGCACTCACATGTACACACACCGCGCACGCAAGGGCCGGCTGCACACACACGAAAAACCACCGCGCACGCAAGGGGCAACTGCACACACACGTACATCCACCGCGCACGCAAGGGGCGGCTGCACACACACGTACACACACCGCGCACGCAAGGGGCAACTGCACACACATGTACACACACCGCGCACGCTTGGGGCGGCTGCACACACACGTACCTACACCGCGCACGCAAGGGGCGGCTGCACACACACGTACATACACCGCGCACGCAAGGGGCAACTGCACACACATGTACATACACCGCGCAACCACGGGGCGGCTGCACACACACGTACATACACCGCGCACGCAAGGGGCAACTGCACACACATGTACACACACCGCGCACGCTTGGGGCGGCTGCACACACACGTACCTACACCGCGCACGCAAGGGGCGGCTGCACACACACGTACATACACCGCGCACGCAAGGGGCAACTGCACACACATGTACATACACCGCGCAACCACGGGGCGGCTGCACACACACGTACACACACCGCGCACGCAAGGGGCAGCTGCACACACACGTACATACACCATGCACGCAAGGGGCTGCACACACACTTACACACACCTTGCACGCAAGGGCCGGCATGCACACACACTGGCATACACCGCGCACGCAAGGGCGGCTGCACACACACGTACATACACCGCGCACGCAAGGGGCGAGTGCACACACACGTACACACACCGCGCACGCAATTAAGGGACGGCTGCACACACACGTACATACACCGCGCACGCAAGGGGCAACGGCACTCACATGTACATACACCATGCACGCAAGGGGCGGCTGCACACACACGTACACACACCATGCACGCAAGGAGCGACTTCACGCACGGGTACACACACCATGCACGCAAGGTTCGGCTGCACACACATGTACATCCACCGCGCACGCAAGGGGCGGCTGCACACACATGTACATACACCATGCACGCAAGGGGCGGCTGCACACACCTGTACATCCACCGCGCACGCAAGGGGCGAGTGCACACACACGTACACACACCGCGCACGCAATTAAGGGACGGCTGCACACACACGTACATACACCGCGCACGCAAGGGGCAACGGCACTCACATGTACATACACCATGCACGCAAGGGGCAACTGCACACACACGTACATACACCGCGCACGCAAGGGGCGGCTGCACACACACGTACACACACCGCGCACGCAAGGGGCAACTGCACACACATGTACACACACCGCGCACGCTTGGGGCGGCTGCACACACACGTACCTACACCGCGCACGCAAGGGGCGGCTGCACACACACGTACATCCACCGCGCACGCAAGGGGCAACTGCACACACATGTACACACACCGCGCACGCTTGGGGCAGCTGCACTCACATGTACACACACCGCACACGCAAGGGCCGGCTGCACACACACGTACATCCACCGCGCACGCAAGGGGCAACTGCACACACACGTACATACACCGCGCACGCAAGGGGCGGCTGCACACACACGTACATACACCGCGCACGCAAGGGGCAACTGCACACACATGTACATACACCGCGCAACCACGGGCGGCTGCACACACACGTACATACACCGCGCACGCAAGGGGCGGCTGCACACATACGTACCTACACCGCGCACGCAAGGGCGACTGCACACCCATGTACATCCACCGCGCACGCAAGGGCCGGCTGCACACACACGTACACACACCATGCACGCAAGGGCCGGCTGCACACACACGTACATCCACCGCGCACGCAAGGGGCGGCTGCACACACACGTACACACACCGCGCACGCAAGGGGCAACTGCACACACATGTACACACACCGCGCACGCTTGGGGCGGCTGCACACACACGTACCTACACCGCGCACGCAAGGGCCGGCTGCACACACACGTACATACACCGCGCACGCAAGGGGCAACTGCACACACATGTACATACACCGCGCAACCACGGGGCGGCTGCACACACACGTACATACACCGCGCACGCTTGGGGCAGCTGCACTCACATGTACACACACCGCGCACGCAAGGGGCGACTGCACACACATGTACATCCACCGCGCACGCAAGGGCCGGCTGCACACACACGTACACACACCATGCACGCAAGGGCCGGCTGCACACACACGTACATCCACCGCGCACGCAAGGGCCGGCTGCACACACACGTACATACACCGCGCACGCAAGGGGCAACTGCACACACATGTACACACACCGCGCACGCAAGGGGCAACTGCACACACACGTACACACACCGCGCACGCTTGGGGCGGCTGCACACACACGTACCTACACCGCGCACGCAAGGGGCGGCTGCACACACACGTACATCCACCGCGCACGCAAGGGGCAACTGCACACACATGTACACACACCGCGCACGCTTGGGGCAGCTGCACTCACATGTACACACACCGCGCACGCAAGGGGCGGCTGCACACACACGTACATCCACCGCGCACGCAAGGGGCAACTGCACACACACGTACATCCACCGCGCACGCAAGGGGCGGCTGCACACACACGTACACACACCGCGCACGCAAGGGGCAACTGCACACACATGTACACACACCGCGCACGCTTGGGGCGGCTGCACACACACGTACCTACACCGCGCACGCAAGGGGCGGCTGCACACACACGTACATACACCGCGCACGCAAGGGGCAACTGCACACACATGTACATACACCGCGCACGCAAGGGGCAACTGCACACACATGTACACACACCGCGCACGCAAGGGGCAACTGCACACACACGTACACACACCGCGCACGCTGGGGGCGGCTGCACACACACGTACCTACACCGCGCACGCAAGGGGCGGCTGCACACACACGTACATCCACCGCGCACGCAAGGGGCAACTGCACACACATGTACACACACCGCGCACGCTTGGGGCAGCTGCACTCACATGTACACACACCGCGCACGCAAGGGCCGGCTGCACACACACGAAAAACCACCGCGCACGCAAGGGGCAACTGCACACACACGTACATCCACCGCGCACGCAAGGGGCAACTGCACACACACGTACATACACCGCGCACGCAAGGGGCGGCTGCACACACACGTACACACACCGCGCACGCAAGGGGCAACTGCACACACATGTACACACACCGCGCACGCTTGGGGCGGCTGCACACACACGTACCTACACCGCGCACGCAAGGGGCGGCTGCACACACACGTACATCCACCGCGCACGCAAGGGGCAACTGCACACACATGTACACACACCGCGCACGCTTGGGGCAGCTGCACTCACATGTACACACACCGCACACGCAAGGGCCGGCTGCACACACACGTACATCCACCGCGCACGCAAGGGGCAACTGCACACACACGTACATACACCGCGCACGCAAGGGGCGGCTGCACACACACGTACATACACCGCGCACGCAAGGGGCAACTGCACACACATGTACATACACCGCGCAACCACGGGGCGGCTGCACACACACGTACATACACCGCGCACGCAAGGGGCGGCTGCACACATACGTACCTACACCGCGCACGCAAGGGGCGACTGCACACCCATGTACATCCACCGCGCACGCAAGGGCCGGCTGCACACACACGTACACACACCATGCACGCAAGGGCCGGCTGCACACACACGTACATCCACCGCGCACGCAAGGGGCGGCTGCACACACACGTACACACACCGCGCACGCAAGGGGCAACTGCACACACATGTACACACACCGCGCACGCTTGGGGCGGCTGCACACACACGTACCTACACCGCGCACGCAAGGGCCGGCTGCACACACACGTACATACACCGCGCACGCAAGGGGCAACTGCACACACATGTACATACACCGCGCAACCACGGGGCGGCTGCACACACACGTACATACACCGCGCACGCTTGGGGCAGCTGCACTCACATGTACACACACCGCGCACGCAAGGGGCGACTGCACACACATGTACATCCACCGCGCACGCAAGGGCCGGCTGCACACACACGTACACACACCATGCACGCAAGGGCCGGCTGCACACACACGTACATCCACCGCGCACGCAAGGGCCGGCTGCACACACACGTACATACACCGCGCGCGCAAGGGGCAACTGCACACACATGTACACACACCGCGCACGCAAGGGGCAACTGCACACACACGTACACACACCGCGCACGCTTGGGGCGGCTGCACACACACGTACCTACACCGCGCACGCAAGGGGCGGCTGCACACACACGTACATCCACCGCGCACGCAAGGGGCAACTGCACACACATGTACACACACCGCGCACGCTTGGGGCAGCTGCACTCACATGTACACACACCGCGCACGCAAGGGGCGGCTGCACACACACGTACATCCACCGCGCACGCAAGGGGCAACTGCACACACACGTACATCCACCGCGCACGCAAGGGGCGGCTGCACACACACGTACACACACCGCGCACGCAAGGGGCAACTGCACACACATGTACACACACCGCGCACGCTTGGGGCGGCTGCACACACACGTACCTACACCGCGCACGCAAGGGGCGGCTGCACACACACGTACATACACCGCGCACGCAAGGGGCAACTGCACACACATGTACATACACCGCGCACGCAAGGGGCAACTGCACACACATGTACACACACCGCGCACGCAAGGGGCAACTGCACACACACGTACACACACCGCGCACGCTGGGGCGGCTGCACACACACGTACCTACACCGCGCACGCAAGGGGCGGCTGCACACACACGTACATCCACCGCGCACGCAAGGGGCAACTGCACACACATGTACACACACCGCGCACGCTTGGGGCAGCTGCACTCACATGTACACACACCGCGCACGCAAGGGCCGGCTGCACACACACGAAAAACCACCGCGCACGCAAGGGGCAACTGCACACACACGTACATCCACCGCGCACGCAAGGGGCGGCTGCACACACACGTACACACACCGCGCACGCAAGGGGCAACTGCACACACATGTACACACACCGCGCACGCTTGGGGCGGCTGCACACACACGTACCTACACCGCGCACGCAAGGGGCGGCTGCACACACACGTACATACACCGCGCACGCAAGGGGCAACTGCACACACATGTACATACACCGCGCAACCACGGGGCGGCTGCACACACACGTACATACACCGCGCACGCAAGGGGCAACTGCACACACATGTACACACACCGCGCACGCTTGGGGCGGCTGCACACACACGTACCTACACCGCGCACGCAAGGGGCGGCTGCACACACACGTACATACACCGCGCACGCAAGGGGCAACTGCACACACATGTACATACACCGCGCAACCACGGGGCGGCTGCACACACACGTACACACACCGCGCACGCAAGGGGCAGCTGCACACACACGTACATACACCATGCACGCAAGGGGCTGCACACACACTTACACACACCTTGCACGCAAGGGCCGGCATGCACACACACTGGCATACACCGCGCACGCAAGGGGCGGCTGCACACACGTACATACACCGCGCACGCAAGGGGCGAGTGCACACACACGTACACACACCGCGCACGCAATTAAGGGACGGCTGCACACACACGTACATACACCGCGCACGCAAGGGGCAACGGCACTCACATGTACATACACCATGCACGCAAGGGGCGGCTGCACACACACGAGTTAGATGAGATGCTTAGGCTGACACACGGATTTCCGGCCTGCGCGCCGCGTATTGCCTACCGCGGCTGAGCGGGACACCTCAGTACAGTACGGCAGGGTGTACGGTACTGAGGTGTCATGTGGACCGATGTGCGGTTAGTGCCAGACTGTTCCTAGGTGCTAGCTCGACCCGCCAGGTCCGGTGTAGCCGGGCCTGACGGGCCGAGTCTTAGCTGGTTGCTAGTGACGTGGTCGCATGGCATTGCGGTGTACACTTGTCCACTGGTCGTGTGCTGCAGGTAGCACCGCCATAGGCATATAGGCGTAGCACTGGGGAGTGCCACAGCACCCGAGTCTGCCCAGTTCCATTCTGAGCCCTCAGCTTTCATCGCTCTCTCATTGTATTATTGTAATACAATCATCATTCGCTCTCAGCTTTCGCAGTTGTTCGTCGTCCCTAGTCTCCATCCAACTTGGACTGAAAAGTTCGATATTTTTTTTACAAGCAAAAAAAAGATATGGCTTCCAACAACGGCAACAACGGCAACAACAACAAGGGGAAGGCGCCTGCCAGGCGCACCTCACCCCGCCTTTCGCCGGAGGGCACGCCCTCCACCACCGATGCGAGGGTGACGCCCAACGTCCCCTTCCGCACGGTGGTCGCTGACCAACCCAGGCGTCGGGGCCCGCAGGTGGGGCCCGGCGCCCGGGGGATGGCGAGCGGGCGGCCGTTTGCCACTGGCGGTTTGTCCGCCATGGCACCTGGGGGGCAGGTCCCCCGGGCACGACGTTCACCCGTCGCAGGTGACGGGGGTCGTGAGCGGAGTGATTCCTCCGAGGAGGATGGCGAGGTGCCGCCTGCGAGGCCTCGGCCTTCGCTTGAGCTTTCGTCGCAGACACCTGCGACGTCTGGCAACCTTTCCGTGGGCCGACAGATGGCCACCATGGACATTGACCGGTATGGGGAACATGTTCCGCCCCCGGTCATGTTCGGGCGCCCACCCCATTTTCTCCCCCTTGGGGAGGACGACATCCCGGCGTTCATTGCGGTGAACGGCCGGATCCCTGCCAGCCGTTAAGAATGTACTCCAGCACAAGTACATTTTGAGTTTTTCCAAGTTTCCTGTTTTTTGCTTGTTTCAAGTTCAGTTTTGCATAAAAAGTGTCCCCATAGCCCCTGGATCTCATCTGGAGGTAGTTGAACTAGTATATGCTACAATATACTAGGTTGTACTATTTTCTACTACATTTATACTATAATGTACTAAATTGAACTACCTCTGAACTAATTGTAACTGTGATTGATGCCCCTGTAACGTCTCCCAATGCTCAATAACAGGTCTGGCCACCATTGGTGACCTTCTAGAGCCATTCACAGCTGCATTTCATGGATCACCGCACCAAAAAA
>RPFO01000448.1:4468390-4730890 GCA_009746045.1 Mesostigma viride
CCCTGCCCCTGCCCCTGCCCCTGCCCCTGCCCCTGCCCATGCCCCTGCTCCTGCCCCTGCCATCACCATTCTAACCACCACACAATACAAAAAGCAAGAAGAAATCATAATAAACAAGCACAAAGTTGACTGCACATGCGACTGTACCAGTAGGCACGTAGCAAATTTTAGCTGCAGCTTCAATTTCAACTTCATTGCAATTGCAAGTGTGACTGCATGTGTAATTGCACTACCAATGCCTAATGCCCACTGCATGTGCCCAGTGCGAATGCAATTCAAAAGCAACATGCAATCGCAATTACAGCTGAAGCCGGCTATTAACATAGACATTTAAAGCAGTTGTTAACTGCAGAGACCCAATGAAAATGCAAATGCAATGAAAAAGCAACAGAAGTTGAAGCCACTGCCACTCTACCTGCCGACAGTAACACCACCGCCAGCACCCACTCATATCCCAACGACAAGAATTGCCCAAAGCCAAGAATTACCCAAAGCCAGACATACATTGGGACGCATAAGCAAACGGCAACGCAAGCGCACATGCAAATGTATACGCAAAGGCGAACGCAAACGCAAACGCAAACGCAAAAGCTCATGGCAAATACGAGGGCCGAAAACAATCCAACTTCATCTAAATGTCCGAAATCCTCACGACGTTTCGATGCGCGCTTGAATGTCGAAGGCCTGCGCCGATTATCGATCATAAGTCGAATGTGTACATGTCGGCTTATGAGAACTGCTTTGCGACAGTATCACGTCAGGCCGTTCCTGTGCAGCCATTTTCCCTGTGCAGCGGGTGGACAACGTTCACTTTCCACATTATTCATGGCTATCAAAGTTAATTCTTACCGACCCCGGCTGCCATGGCCACTGGCCACGCATATCAAGTTCAGGTATTCCCGACCTGTAGCGCAGCAGATTTCTGTCGGAAGGCATCCTAAGCATCGTGATAAAAGAAATCCGAACAATAGACATTCATGCTGCATCTAAGGACATTATGGCATTTGTATATACTGCAAGTACATGTATCGACATTGCCGTGATTGCTAACCCCGACTCACCATGAACAGGAACTTTCCCTCTGCCTCCATGAAATGTACTTCGTGAAATGTAATGCAATACATATGATGTACTACGATGATAATCATCCCAGCAAAGCCATAGCACACCTTCCGTTTCGACCGCCATGTCGGCCACTAGTCCGGATAGCTCAATGTGCACCTGACCTTGACACTATTTGCACAAACAGCCACAATTTTGCAAGCAAGAAGACATGGCTACCTCGGCATTTCGTGAAATGTACTTCGTGAAATGCACTCCGTGAAATGTACTAAGGAACGTGATTGGCCGGCGTTCGCTCGCCAAATCTGGCAAAATGTACTAAGGCACGTGATTGGTCTCGCAAAATGTACTAAGGAACGTGATTGGCCGGCGTTGATTTTGTAGGGAATTTTAATTGCAGCAAACAGAATCAATTCTGACCAATCACGTTCCTTAGTACATTTTGCGAGACCAATCACGTGCCTTAGTACATTTTGCCAGATTTGGCGAGCGAACGCCGGCCAATCACGTTCCTTAGTACATTTCACGGAGTGCATTTCACGAAGTACATTTCATGAAATGCCGAGGTAGCCATGTCTTCTTGCTTGCAAAATTGTTGCTGTTTGTGCGATTAGTGTTAAGGTCAGGTGCACATGGAGCTATCCGGACTAGTGGCCGACATGGCGGTCGAAACGGAAGGTGTGCTATGGCTTTGCTGGGACATAATCGTGGCTATCTGCTTCCTGGCTTTCGCTATCATGGTGATGGGACACCATGGGAAGCGCAAGTTCGCAGCCATAGTGCTAAGCGGCAGCACCCATGCCGGCAGCCTAGTGACCGACGAGACGTTCGACTGTAAGTGCGGCCACGAGTGCATGAAGCCCATTAGAATATCACATCTCCAGGCATTGCGAAGCGCCTGGTTTTCGCCCGGGCGGAAGCAAGAGGACAGGAAGGCGGCGATAAAGCAGCTGCTGCACCAGGGGGGGTACGACGCCATAATCACGATGTCGTCATCTACTCGTCACAAGTTCGTTGCGCTGGTTTTCGGTTCGTTCTCGACGGGGGAGTCAAGGATATGAACACAGGGTTTGTGACCCCTTTTCACTTTCGCGTTTGCGAGGCGGCCTTCAGGCACTGCCTGAAAATTAGCAACCACGTTTGGAACTCGTCGGACCACCTGTGAAACTAATCACATTTGATGATGTGCTGGCGGGCCTGGGCATCGCATTTGAGCATTACTTCGAGCAGGGCTCGACAAGCTCGATGCGCCAACTCAACCGGAAGAAGCCCTAAGCTGCGGTAAGACATATATTTGTGTGGATGGCTCTTGATATCATGCTGAATTTCTAGTCTTCTCTAGGTGGACAGTTCATGTGCAGCCATACAGGTCATCCATGTGTGTTTTAACCATGTTGCATGTGCCACAGATATTATGAGCAGTATTTACTAAGTGTGCTGGAGTCGTTGTTGCATGCTTGTTGTATTTCATAGTTCACGCCTGCATGAACGCATCGTTGATACTAATGATTATTCATATTGCATGACTGTTCTATTGGGGACGCCGCGCTTGATGTCACAACGTGGCCGAAAGGGTGCATCCACCGCTGACGGCCGGTGGGTGAAATCGATGGACGCATTTCCGAAGAAGCCAGCCGCGGGCCACACCCATGGCGCGGGCGTGGGCGGGCGGGGGCGGGGGCGGGGGAGAAGGCGCGGGTGCGGGCGCGGGCGCCACCCAAGGCGCGGGCGCGGGCGCGGGCCCGGGCGGGGGCGGGGGCGGGGCGGGGGCGCAGGCGCCGGCGCGGGTGCGGGCGCGGGCGCCACCCAAGGCGCGCGCGCGGGCGCGGGCGGGGTGGGGGCGCAGGCGCCGGCGCGGGTGCGGGCGCGGGCGCCACCGCCGACTTGGATGATGAGCCAGCAACCGAAGCCGAGAGGGAGAGGCACCGCTCTTCGAAGGTGTTCGATCTCGAAGTGTTTTGGGGCCCGGATATGACCGTGTATGTCCGCTGGCGCCTAGCCGCATCGGAGACGTTGGTAAATGCACCGGTGAACAAGTGGCAGCCCACAGGGCCTAATGGCGAGGCTTGTGACGGGGTCACGCCCATTGGGTACACCCCGCAGGGAGATCCTGTCTATGGGTGCCTCCTCATAGAGCGTGGCAAGGCCCCCAAAGGAAGTCCTGGTCTAGTGCCGCTTTTTGAATGGGACGAGGGCGGTGCCAGGAGATGTACCTGCGCTAGCCTTCACAGCCTTTTTCCTGACATCGTCGCCGCTGAGAAGCAGCAGTTGCTGGACGGATGGATTGAGCAGGTGCCAAAGTCCGTGGAGGATGTGCGTGCCAACAACGAGAATCTGTTCGACATCATGGAGCAAAAGCTCAAAGAGAAGCGTGAACTGCAAGCGAACAAGGCGGTACCCTTACCGCTGCGATCTGCAGGCGACCAGTCGGTTGCGCGGGCAACACGAGCACTGAGGCTGCCCATAAAACAAGTCATCTCACACGTCGCTTGCCCTGCCCGCGAGATTCAAGCGCAGATCAACCGCGCATGTGCGCCCGCTGCGCGAGGGAGCACATCAACGGCAACGCCCGCTTTGCGCACACTGATTTCCGGCAGGCACACCTTCAAGGTGAATGGAAGCCTCATACGACGCAGCGACCTACTCGTTGTTAAGCGGCCAGCCGTCACCTGCGGGCAGGGAATGCCGTGGGCACCACACATGCTGGTGAAGGTCCTTGATCTGGAAGGCGATCGCACGGAGCGTGACAGCATTGTCGCCTCTCCTTACTACGCACCGTCGTGGACGGGCCAGTTTTCTAGAGTGACATTAGGTGGCGGCAGCGCAGGGATGACGGTCCCCATTTCTGATGTACACCTGCAGCACTGGACAGTGGGCGGTACGGCAGAGGTGCACCAGCCTGAGCTGATCAGTACCGGCAAACTGTCAGCTGCCACGGTGGCGGCGTTGAAAGAGCACCCGCAGATTGACTTTGAGCATTACAAGACTGCCACCGCCGCCAGGGCAGCAGCAAAGGATGACTGCAATGCCTACTTTGCCGAGCATGGAGCACGTGCGCTTATCGGGATGCGCCTGTGTGCCCTGTTTCCGGGGATAGCGAGGAAGAGGGAGCGCTTCCATGGCTGGGTCACTAAGGTTCAGGAAAGGGGAGGTCACCTGCTCATCAAGGCGATGTGGGCTGATGGGCAGTATGAGGACTATCATGCCCTGGCGGAGGTGACGCAGTTCGTGTGCGGCTGCCCACACCCAGTCGAGGCATTTGGCCGCGCTCGCTTCTTTCCACAGGAGCTAGGCTGGCACCGTGAACGCAGGTGATGGCACCCACATAGACGATGCCGTCCCTGCTGTGCACAGTGACAGTGAAGGCGGGGAGGAGGAGGAAGAGGGAGAGGAAGAGGGGGAGGAAGAGGGGGAGGAGGAGGGAGGAGGAGGGAGAGGGGGAGGGAGAGGGGAGGGAGAATGGGAGGGGGAGGGGGAGGAGGAAGAGGGAGAGGGAGAGGGAGAGGAGGATGCGGAATGGGAGCCGGGGATGACTGGTAGATGAGACGGTGCCATCTACCGGCGCATGGAATGAAGTGGTAGACAAGTTTACTCATGGTTGTCGGCAAGTAGAGCATGCACGCCTGGCCTAGTTGCATTTAAATCAATGAGTTGAGTTTGGAGAGGCTGCATTTAGCTTGGATGAAGAATGTGTTAGCATGGCCAAACTTTTATGGCTTGTAGCCAAATCCTCTTGGGGTATGTGCACAGTGTACTAGCGGTGTGCAATTGCGAGGATTCCTGTCTTGTAGCGTTGTGGCCTCTCACCCTGCAGCCTGGTAGATGTGTTGGCATGCAGCCACCCATCATTGGTCATCCGATCTGGTGTGATTTGCATTTGCACACCTTGTATTAAGGCCATGATATGATGATGTCTTGTTACTTTTAATGTGTATATGCGAAAAGAGGCATAATATGCTTGTATATAGTGCTAGCAAATGTCACTACCTTTACCTATGCCTGACCTTACAAGTTGAGGATGGTCTAATGTAGTGGCAAACAGGTTATTTACAACAATTCACAGTTTTCTGACATAGTTTGAGGCAACTATACTTACCAAAATGCTTGTTGAAGAAGGCAAAAAATGCACCATTTATGCTAGCAAACGTCACTATTTTGAGATCAAACTGGGCCCAAACTTGGCCCATGGTCTAATCTAGTGGTGTTTAGGTTGCTTCCAACATTTCATAGCTTTCTGACATAGTTTAATATTGTTTAGTTAGTAGCTTACACTGAGCAAAATGCTTGAAAATGGCAAAAAATGCACCATTTATGCTAGCAAACGTCACTATTTTGACGTCAGACTGAGCCCAAACTTGGCCCATGGTCTAATCTAGTGGTGTTTAGGTTGCTTACAATATTTCATAGCTTTATGACGTAGTTTGATATTGTTTAGTAGCTTACACTGAGCAAAATGCTTGAAAATGGCAAAAAATGCAGTATTTATGCTAGCAAACGTCACTATTTTGAGTTCAGATTGACCCCAAACTTTGTGCATGGTCTATTCTAGTGGTAATTAGGTTGCTTGCAAATATCCATGATGGTTTGACGTGACTTAGTACTGTTTCCTATTTATTACTATTTAATTTAACAAAAAATGACAAAAATGTACCTTTATTGCTAGCAAATGTCACCAAGATGACGTCCGATCAATACCAAACTTTGTACGAGGTCTATTTTGGTTGCAAACGTCATGCATGACAATTTTCAGCATAAAAAGACAAACTTCGGTACGAAGTACATTTTGCGTGCTGGAGTACATTCTTAATGGCTGGTAGGGGATCTTGCTCGATCGTTTTCAGTTGCTTCCAGATGAGGCGATACACGCGATAGAGGTTCATCGGGTGCACTCGCTGATCGAGGGGCGTCTTAGGATGCAGCTCCCACTGGTTCAGGTGGCGGTTTGGCTGTACTGTTTCGCCAATCGGCCGAGGCACAACCCCGGCACTGTTGATCAGTGGGCGTCCAGGCAGCGCCAGAGAGAGGCGCTGCGCGTGGTCTCCAGACCAGAGATCGCGCTGACTCCGTTGCCAGCGTGGCCCCAAGTCACGCCAGTTGGCTGGGGCCCGGATAGGCGTGAGGCGGCTGCGATGCCGCCTGCGACGGGGCGCGGGGCGGCAGAAGCCCCCAACACGCCCATGGGTGGTGAAGCCACCCAGGACCCTCTGGCAGGTCAGAGGGTCCAACCTCAGCCGCAGGCTCCCCCGCCCAGCGTGGGGGGCCAGGTGGCTGAGGAGGCCACCGGGGTCGCAGGGACCCCGGCGGCGACACAAGCGCCCGGGGTCGCAGGGACCCCGGCAGCGACGCCGGCGCCTCCGGCGCTGGCGGGGGATGCAGCCCCCATGGAGGGTGTCACGGGCACCTCCAGCGGCTCTGGGGGGCAGGCCCCCTCTAGTCGCAACAAGGACAAGTCCCTGGCAGGGCCGGAGGGGCCCCAGGGTCCCACCGCAGCTGGGCAGCAACCAGCACTGCTGGAGGGCGACCTGCAAGGTCGCGACTTCATCACCCTGGGTGATGAGGCCGTGTGGCGTGCCATACAGACAGCCACAGCCTCCTTCCGTGGGCTGGCCGACAGGAGCCAGCAGATGCACGTCGCGGAGGCGGGCAGCCTGGTGTGTGCAATCATCACGCACATCCTGGGCCTGCCCAACCTCCAAGCGGGCACACGTAGGGTGTGCGACGACCTGCTGCCTGCCCTGCAGGCTCTCCTCTCAGGGAGGAGGGTGCAGGGCAGCAGGGTGCGTCTGGTGCGTTTGCTGGAGCTCCTGCACAACGCCATCCTGAGAGGGGCGGGTAGGTGGCTAACTCTGCCTACCTGGTTGCATCATGATCTTACTAACCCTACTGACGATGAAGTGTCCCTCTCTCCCACCTTCCATGATTGGGAGGAGGCCCGCAGCAGGAGGCGGGAAGTGACACACACTCACACCCCCACCCAGCCCACCCCTATGTTGTCTAACCCTCCTACACAGCCCATGTTTGCCCATCCTGCTCAGCTCACTCAAGTAGCACTTCCCTCTCAGCAGGTCTCTCCTGTGAATGCTGCAGCAGCAACACCATCTTCTCCCTCTCCCCCTGCATCCCCCTCTAGGTTGCCCACTTACAATGAAAACCGTCCTGTGGATAGGATTAATGTCAGGGGGCTGCCTGAGGGGTATACTAGGGAGCAGGGGAATCATGCACTTCTCTCTCTGCAGCTGGCTAGGGAGGAACTGAATGTCAAGAATTGGTTTGGATCTCTCATGCAGGGGGATTTCTACCATCAGTCCTCTTCTCAGATTCAGAATCTCATTCTTGTCTTCCAGCGTAGGTATCCCAAGTGGCAGGACACGCAGGCTAGGGCAGTTTGGGAGGCTTTCATGAAGGAGCTAACTGACCTCCTCTCCACCCCCTCATCTGTGGACATATATGGGGCATTCAGGTGGGTAGAGGAATACAGGGTCACATCAGTGGACTATGTGGCTGAGACAAAGAAATATGAGCTAGCCATCAAAGCACGTCCTGATGTCCAGCAGCTAGATCACAAGTTCTTGCTGCGTTCTTCCTTGAGAAACTCAAACTTGACAAAAACACCTACGCTATGCTTGCCACAGGATGGCAAAGTACTGGGAGGACATGAAGGAGGCATTGGATTATATCAAGCTGGCCTTGGCTCCCCTTAGCCAGGGGGCCATGGGCACCTCTGTAAAGAGGGTCAGGGGGGAAGAGAGGGAGGAGGAGGATAGGGAGAGGGAAGACAGGAGCAAGAGACCTGTCACTATGGCAGAAGTCAAGTCCCTGCTGGGACAAATGTTTAAGGGCAAGGGCAAGGGCAAGGGCAAGGGCAAGGGCAGGGGCTGGGGCAAGGGCAAGGGTAAGGGGCAGTCTCCCTCCAAGGGGGGCAGCTCCAGCAACAACAACAACAACAGTAACAACAACAACAACAACAACAACAACAACAACAACAACAATAACAACAACAACAACAAGAAGCAGGACAAGGAGGACAAGTCTTCTCAGCGGTGCACCCGCTGTGGCATGAAGTACCACCTGCGGCCCACCTGCCGCAAGAACGTGGACGAGCTGGGGCATTTGGACGTCCTGTGCCACAAGTGCCACGGGCCGCCCCACGGTGACCCCAAGGACTGCAAGCGGCCTCCTTACGGCAAGAAGTGTGAGTCTCCCTCTCATGCTGGCTTGAGTGTGCCTGCTTCACCTCTTTCATCTGCATGCCCCACTGTCAGAGCAGTGAGCAGTTCTGGAAAGGTGCTACAGCTGGTTTCAGAAGATTATGTCTCTAAACCAACCTTCACATCTATGGTTCCCAAGGTGTGCAGAGTGTCCCCAGCAGAGGATGCTCAGATCAGTTTTCAGGAGCTTGCTTTGCAGTTGCATTTCCTTTATGGGCATGAAGTGAGTGCAGAGGTGGTGGCAGCAGCAATAGGGGGGGCAGCACTCAGACGTGCATGCCAGGTGGTCAGATCCCACTGCCAGCATTGTCAGTTCAATGCACCCAAACCCCCTAAGTGGCATGTAGCTACCCCACCTAAGAGCAAGGGCAGGGTGGTAGGAGATGTCTTTCATATCAAAGGACAATCTTACTTGGCACTTAAAGATGCATGGTCAAGGTACACAACCATTGAACCATTACCTGGAATGGACAAGACACAGTTGCTCAGGGCTCTCTTGATTGCTCAGGCCAGGTACTACCCTGTGGAGGCATTGTTACTGGATCAGCAGTTCACATGTCTTGCCAATGAACCAGGGTGTGAGGCTATTGATCTGGCTGGGCTAGAAGATCATGAGAGGCAAGGCATTATTGAAAGGGCCATCAGGTCCATTAAAACCCTTGTAGCCAAAGAAGATGGCAATCTGCTGGCTGACAGTGGGTCCTATGCTGACAGAGCTCTGTGGTCCACCAGGTTGTGCCAAGTCCTCAACAGGAGGCCACTCATGAAAACCCCACAAGGGGTGGTCATTACACCAGATGGATTGCATGCAGGCATTTATCCACCTGAGGTACTAGCCCTCTACAACGCACAGCGAGCACAGACAGCTAGCAGGTTAGCTGTCAAGGATGCAAAGCATCCACGTCCCACCTTCAGAGAAGGGGATCAGGTCCTATTCTACAAGGAGTCGGGACTAGGCAAGGTGGGTACCTGGCATGGGCCAGCCACCATCCTAAAGTTTAACACCACTGGCAGGACAGTGTTAGTTAAACACAATGACACGGGAAAAATTCACAGGTGTTCACCTCACAGGATGAAATTGTATTTTCCAACTGTGTCAGACGTGGCAGAGGAGGAAGAGCTGTTGGCCGACAGCCCTGTACAGTTGCCTGGCATCCCAGCGTTGCCCAGTGAGTGGTTGTTTGGAACACCCACTGGTGAGTGTGAGAGCCACACCCACTGTGACACCCAGGTCACCCTTGATGATTGCAGGCAGTCACTGCAGGATTGGCCCCCTGCAGCAGAGGGTCACATTGGCAAAACAGGTGATCAGCAACCTATCACCTCTACAAGTGTGAACATAGCTCAGCCACTAGCTGCACCTTCCAAACGCAGCCTAGCAGACGCTGTTCGCATTTTACAAGCAGCTCATAGAGCCAAAGCTCAAACTGCTGCAGGATCAGCTAAGGTGGGGAAGGTTGGGCAGAATGACAATAGCCCATTTATGGTTGCAGTGGACACACAAGCCCAGGTCAGCATTATCAGTGCCCTGGCTGTGCCCCATTTGCCTTTGGAACCTTCACCCTGGCACCATGTGGCTGATTTCTCAGGGCAGTCATCCCTCAAGGTATTAGGTCAGGTCATGTTGACTATACTGGTATCCCCACTCCTTTTCAGGTCTTGGAAGGTTATAAAGGGAATGCTTTATTGGGGGATCCTTTTCTCTGTTACCCTGGTGTCCTCATATCCAGTGATAGACTATCCATCCAGGACATGGGTGGTGTTGATCTGAATCATTTCAAAATTTCTCTTGAAAAACTTCTTAACACCAACATTGCTTCTGTAAAATTTGCTACACCCAAGTATGCCCCAGGGCAAGAACCCTGTGTGGCAGACCTGGTTCACAACCAAAAACTTCATCCCAACTCATTTGGATTGGGCAAGCATGATGTGGCTAAAATGTCTCCTCTTTCTTATGAACAGATAGAGCAAGACTGTCGCACACACATAGGATTCCTAAAATGGGTGGAGGCCTTTAACAAGGCCAGGGAAGAATGGGTAGTGCCAGATCCTCTTAGTCCTTCTCATACTCCCCCTGTCACACCTATTGACAAAAAGCCTGCAGGGTGCAAGCACTTGCGCCTGAAGTTTGTGTGTAAACATAAGCCAGCAGCAGATGGGTCAGTCATCTTTCATGCTAGACCTTGTGTGACAGAGTTCAAGGGCACCACTGATCTGACAGAGGCAGAGTTGTACACGCCAGGCATTCAGCAAACATCCCTAAAAATCTTGCTGTCTGTCTTTGTGGGTCATCTCAATGATGGGGATGACTATATCTGTAAGGCTACAGACATTAAAAGGGCTTTCCTGAAAGGCTCACCTGAGATAGCACAACAAGTGTGGCATGGTCAGGTGTACGTAGTCTCCACTCCCAGAGTTTGGGCAAAACACATCCCTCAGCAGTACCTGAAAGCTAACATAGGTGTTGAAGGGCTGCAATCAGCTCCTCGCATTTTCAGGATGTCAGCTCAGGCTGTGTTTGAAAAGTTAGGGGCTAGATATGATGACATAGACCCTTGCTTCTTTGTGGTCCCACACCCTCATGGCATTCTCACCTTTGTGTGGCATGGGGATGATCAGCTGATTGCTGGGCCAAGGCGTGCTGTGGATGATTTTATTCAACAAGTGTCACAGCATTTTGAGATTGGCAAGCAAGTAGAGCTGGGCACCACTGCCATAAAATTTTGTGGCACAATGTTACAACTCCAGCAGCATCAAAACCAGTGGGTGTGTGCACTCTACTCTCCCAATGATTACATGCACAGCTGCTTGGAGGTTTTGCAAACAAAAATCAAACCTGGAGCCTGTCCTACCATTAGAGGCAAGCTGGGGTGGTTGTGCTCAACGTGTGCACCTCACCTGGCTGTGGTTAGCAGAGTTGATGATGATGTCTTGATGCAAGTAGGTCACAAAGCCATCACCAAAACTCTCCAGGAGGGCCCTCCCCTTATCTTGCACTCCTTGGATCTCCACAAAACCATTCACATCCAAGCTATGATGGATAGTTCCATGGAGTCCAGGCAGATTACCAAGTTGCAGGCAAGGGAGTCAGGCTTGTATTTTGTGCAGAATGATGATGCACCCTTGTCTCTCATTTCATGGTACAGCCGGTTGCATAGACGCAAGGCTGTCAGCAGCAATGCTGCTGAGTGCAGGGCAGTGGTGTCAGCAGTGCTTCATGCCAGGTACTTGAATCATGTGCTGGTTTGGTTGCAGATGCAAGCAGGCAGCAATGCTGGGGTGGTGGCACACTTGCTCACTGACAGTCAGTCAGTCCTCAGTTTCCTTGCTAACCCCTATGCTGTCCACACTGATCTTGACTGGGTGGTCCTGAAACAGGAGTCCACCTACTGGGAGTCCACCCGTCACGTGGAGGACAAACACAACGCTGCTGATGCACTCACTAAAGTGCCTCAGCAGGCAGCTGAACAATATCAGCTGTTGTACCACTTGATGAACCCCTATGGCAAGCAGGCAACCCTGCCCCATAGGGGGGACGCCTAGCAGGGTCCTGTTCACCAGGGCCGCCTAGGTCACCCAGTACCCCTTGGGCAGGTCCAAGGGGTAGGTTGTGGCTTCCAGCAGGGGGTTGGTTGGAGTCTGTTTTTCATACATCTGCGTGCCCTATGCCCAATAAAATCTGTTTTGATTTTCTCAACACCATGGAATTTCGTTATGCACACCTTCATAGGTGGGCATGGGATGTATCTCACACCTTTATTCCCTAGGGCGTATGCCTTGGTGGAATGGCCTTGAGCTCAGTGGCTCAGGTGCCCCCATTCAAGTGGAGGGTCAAAGCTCCCTTGACAGGTGGTTACCCAGGACCCCAGTTCACTGTGGATATCCTGGGCCACCTGGCCTTACTGTTCAGTGGCAGTAAGGCATGGGTGCTGTCATGTTGTCTAGTACAACGTGCTCAGCACAGGTGCAGGATGAAATATTCCTGTCACCTGTCACCAGGACTTCAGTCACCCATGTGCAGGGCAGGGGTGGCTGGTCTCCCACGTTGTGCAGGTGCAATGTGGCCAGGTCCAGGATGTCATAGTCCTGTCACCTGTCACTCGGACTTCAGCCCCCTCTGTGCAGGGCAGGGGTGGCTGGTCCTCACATGTTGTGCAGGTACAACATGGACAGTGCAGGGTGCAATAAACCTGTCACTCCTCAGGTTGCAGGTAACCTGAGCTCAGTTGACCCAGCCTGGCTGGGTATTCTTTCTCTGAGTGGGCGATGATGATGGAACAACATGGAACCTCTTAAACGGTTACCTTGGCATTTTTACATTGGCTTTCTTGGCTGGTGGTGCACTCCCTGGATAGGCAGACAGGCATAGCTATCTCCCTTGTGAGCTCGCGAGGAGGAGGAACTCCCCGGGCATGTTGAGCTAAACGTGATGCCATCACAAGTATTGCACGAGTTCTGGGGCCCATCTTTTTCAGTCCAGATGTTGCAGTATGGGTGTCAGTTGCTCAGCACCTCAGTCAGCTTGGAGTCAGTCTCCTAGCTGGGCAGGGTCAGGCTTGAAGTCGCTAGCCTTCAACCTGAAAGGAAAACATAATGGGAGTTAGATGAGATGCTTAGGCTGACACACGGATTTCCGGCCTGCGCGCCGCGTATTGCCTACCGCGGCTGAGCGGGACACCTCAGTACAGTACGGCAGGGTGTACGGTACTGAGGTGTCATGTGGACCGATGTGCGGTTAGTGCCAGACTGTTCCTAGGTGCTAGCTCGACCCGCCAGGTCCGGTGTAGCCGGGCCTGACGGGCCGAGTCTTAGCTGGTTGCTAGTGACGTGGTCGCATGGCATTGCGGTGTACACTTGTCCACTGGTCGTGTGCTGCAGGTAGCACCGCCATAGGCATATAGGCGTAGCACTGGGGAGTGCCACAGCACCCGAGTCTGCCCAGTTCCATTCTGAGCCCTCAGCTTTCATCGCTCTCTCATTGTATTATTGTAATACAATCATCATTCGCTCTCAGCTTTCGCAGTTGTTCGTCGTCCCTAGTCTCCATCCAACTACACGTACACACACCATGCACGCAAGGAGCGACTTCACGCACAGGTACACACACCATGCACGCAAGGTTCGGCTGCACACACATGTACATCCACCGCGCACGCAAGGGGCGGCTGCACACACATGTACATACACCATGCACGCAAGGGGCGGCTGCACACACCTGTACATCCACCGCGCACGCAAGGGGCGAGTGCACACACACGTACACACACCGCGCACGCAAGGGGCGGCTGCACACACACGTACACACACCATGCACGCAAGGGCCGGCATGCACACACAGTATACACACACCGCGCACGCAAGGGGCGGCTGCACACACACGTACATACACTGCGCACGCAAGGGGCTGCTGCACACACACTTACACTCACCATGCACGCAAGGGGCGGCTGCACACACACGTACATACACCGCGCACGCAAGGGACGGCTGCACACACACGTACATACACCGCGCACGCAAGGGGCAACTGCCCGCACATGTACATCCACCGCGCACGCAATTAAGGGACGGCTGCACACACACGTACATACACCGCGTACGCAAGGGGCAACGGCACTCACATGTACATACACCATGCACGCAAGGGGCGGCTGCACACACACGTACATACACCGCGCACGCAAGGGGCTGCTGCACACACACTTACACACACAATGCACGCAATTAGGGGCGACGGCACTCACATGTACATACTCTTGGGCGGCTGCACTCACATGTACATACACCGCGCATGCAAGGGGCAACTGCACACACACGTACACACACCATGCACGCAAGGGCCGGCATGCACACACACGTACATACACTGCGCACGCAAGGGGCAACTGCACACACACGTACACACACCATGCACGGAAGGGACGGCTGCACTCACATGTACACACACCATGCACGCAAGGGCCGGCTGCACACACACGTACATACACCATGCACGCAAGGGGCTGCACACACACTTACACACCACCTTGCACGCAAGGGCCGGCATGCACACACACTGGCATACACCGCGCACGCAAGGGGCGGCTGCACACACGTACATACACCGCGCACGCAAGGGGCGAGTGCACACACACGTACACACACCGCGCACGCAATTAAGGGACGGCTGCACACACACGTACATACACCGCGCACGCAAGGGGCAACGGCACTCACATGTACATCCACCATGCACGCAAGGGGCGGCTGCACACACACGTACACACACCATGCACGCAAGGACAAGGATTCACACACATGTACACACACAAAGCACGCAAGGGGCTGCTGCACACACACGTACATACACCGCGCACGCAAGGGGCGGCTGCACTCACATGTACACACACCACGCACGCAAGGGGCGGCTGCACACACACGTACATACACTGCGCACGCACGGGGCGACTGCACACACATGTACATAAACCATGCACGCAAGGGGCGGCTGCACACACATGTACATACACCGCGCACGCAAGGGGCGAGTGCAAACACATGTACATACACCGCGCACGCAAGGACAAGGATGCACACACATGTACATACACCGCGCACGCAAGGGGCGGCTGCACACACACGTACATACACCGCGCACGCAAGGGGCGAGTGCGCACACACGTACATGTTAGGGATATTATATCCACCTGGCCACAATATATCCCAGCCTGATTTATTTCTTGTTGGATTTATTCCATATGGACTGGGAATTTGATAGCTTTGATAAGCTAGATGAATTGGGCTCAATGAGCTGATCAATATTCATGTGCCATAGTCCTATACTTGGACATGGATGACTTGTAACCTGAGTCAGCCTAGTAGCATCACGTATTTGATTGACAAGTGGTGCTATGGCCTATTGGACAAGTGTTTGGTCCATGAGCTGACAAGTGTTGGCAGCTCATGATGACACATGTTATCACTTACATGATGACAAGTGGGTAGACTCATTGCATGACACTTGTCACTCCAAGGAGAAGAGATGTGTCACTTTATTAATCATGTTATGTGGCACATTATTACGTAGACACTTGGCATCTAGCTATTATGCCAGCTCATTGGATCATGTCTAGAATGTTCTAGGAATGTTCTAAGAATATGCCAGGAATATTCCTGGAATATACTGAGAATATGCTGGGAATATGCTAGGAATATGCTAGGATGTTTCTACAAGCTTCTGTGATGATGTCATTGCTGATGTCATCCTTCCTAGCCTAAAAGTTATAAAAGGAAACTGCCCCCTAAGGGCAGGTACCTCCATTCAACCTCCATTCAAGCTCTTCTCCAACTATTATATTCTAATAAAGCCATTTATTCTTCCACGTAAATTGTCTTCAACCTCTCTTTCTTTCAGCACCTGCAAGGTGTGTGGGTAGCAAGGCCAAGCACAAGGCATTGTGTAAAACCCATTAGTCTCCTCTCCCAATCCAAACATGGTATCGGAGGTTTGTTACTGAGGAACAAGAAGACCACTGTGAACCCAGAGACATCCAGTTCCATTGGCGACTGAAGACACCATGGCTACCAAGGAAGCGTGCTACAAGCAATTCCGGGCAACAAGCAAGTCCATCACAACGTTTGATGGGCGGTCTCTGAGGAAATGGGAAGAAATCAAGGCTGTGTTGAAGGCCTTAGCATCGGCCTATTGTGACCTGGTCAAGGTCCTAACTGGAGAGGAGGATTCGCTAAAGGAGGTCAAGACTGCGCTGCTGGAGGCGGAGGAGCTACTGCACGGAAGGCGTTCTGCTCAAGCAAAGAAGGAGGGCTCCCCTAACGGCCAGGTTTTCCACACTACTACGAAGAAAAGTGGAGGAAAGAGGCGGTGCAATTACTGCAAGAAGGCCGGGCACGTGGACACCCAGTGCTGGGAGAAGCATCCGGAGCTGAAGCAAGAACGCAAGAACAAGGCAACGCGACGGAACCAAGCGAGAAAGGAGCACTCACCAGGTGCCAGCGAGGCGCGTATCACCGAGGAGGCTGCGGAGCGGTCCGGCTTCGTCTTCGCCACCATCGCCGAGTCGCCATCGCCGTCGGATGCTGCTGCACTCACGCAGTATGAAAAGAAAGCACCGACCAGCTGGGTGCTGGATTCTGCAGCGAGCTGTCACATGACGCCATGCCCGTCGGATTTCGTGTGCCTGCACCCTCACAACAGGGAAATCGCCGGCTCAGGCGGCAAACTGAAGGCGACAGCCATCGGGACTGTCAAGCTGAAGCTGCCGGGCCAGGAGGCAGACGTGCACCTCCAAAACGCGCTGCTCGTTCCAAAGCTGAGCACCCGACTTTTATCTGTCGGCCAGCTCGTCAAGGATGGCCACAACGTCGACCTCGCCAAGCGGGTTGCTGTGCTGGACAGCAGGCCCTGCAGCATCGTGACGAGGAATAACACCTACTTTTTGCCCGCGCGCGGTGCGGACGCAGCGATGGACGCCATCCCAGAGCTGAAATCTTCGGCGACGAGCTTCAAGAACGACGCTGCCTGTCAAGGGCAGAAAATGGCGAGCAGCGAGCGCAGCATCTCACGTGCCTCGGGACACGCGGCGGAGTGGCTGGCCGTGGGCCTAACGGTCATACTGGCCATGCTTGCCCGTGTATGCGGGATCGGGGGCGGCCTACTGGGCATTACTCGCACACTGCGTGGCTTTATATACTCTGCGCCGGCCCAGTGGAAGTTCACGCCAATTCGAGAAGTTTCCAGCGCAATGGAGAAGTCCGTGTCAGACGCTGAAGTACTTCCAGAAACCGCGGTCCAGAACAGCCCAGTGCAGGCGGAGCGCGTTGTCGCCGCCAGCATACCAGGTGATACTGGTGCTAGTAACCCAAGTCCGGCGACCAGACCAAAGGCGCGGCGCTCGAACGCTGCCAGCCTAACTGAGGGGGAACAAATTCGTGACGCGAGGGCGAAATCGACCAAGCTGCCAAATTTTTCAAAGTCCTGGACTGCCAAGTCCGGTGCTGGCGCGAGGCCTCGAGCGAGCCGACCACGTCGTGGACAGCGACCTGTCAGCCAAAGTGCGGTCAAGCACCAACGGTCAAGTCGACTGCAAAATGCTGCCAAGGCATCACGTCGGTCAGTTGACGGTGTTCGGCCAGGCCATGGCATTTGCAATTGCGCTAGCTGCAACGACCCTTGGAAATTGTCGCCCAGGATGCACAGACCCCACTCCTCAAGGTTGCCCTAATGTTTTGTCTGTGGGAAATGAACTTGTATGTCGACTTTTGTGTCGTGTTTGCTGGAAATTGTGAGGCGCCGTAAGAGTGCGTGTTCTGGTTCTTTCTTTGTGTTCTTCCAGCAATTATGTGTTTATTTTGCCATGCGTTCAGTGGCAATGGCCCACGCATTATTGGATTGTTCCCACGAGACGTTTTCTACGTACCTGGAGTGTATATCCAGAGTTTTTGCACGCTATTTGTGGCACTAGTCTGCGGCGTAGTGAAGCGCCGTTGTATCGTCGTCTACGACTTGTTTTCGTAAGTTTAAGTGCCTGTGACGCGTGTGTTATTTTGTTTTGTGCTGAGAGCATTGCTTTTATGCAAGTGTTTACGTCCTTTGTGTCGAATTTGGCTGTGCATTTCGGCATAGCCTGTAATGTCGGACGTAATGTTTACTCTCGGGCACTGATTTGTGAATCGTGACCAAGTAATCGTTACTTGTGTTCGCCTTTGTGGCGGTAATGTCTTGCACGTCCTGTTTTCTTTGCTATGAAGCGTGTTTATCTGTTATGGCCACTGTGTATTGTGTTGAAGGTTGTATTGCACCTTGTTTGTGTGGCATTTGTTGCCAATATGTTTGTTTGCTCACCCCGTTTATTTGGCGTAAAACGTGATGTTGGTGTCATTAATTTTGTGAGATGGCGTATGTTATGTTGCTCCGTGTGTGTACAGCACGTGTTGTTGCCGTTACCCTACCTCTATACCGTTTGGGTTAGCTCATAGGGACTTTCTTTGTTGGCATGTGTTGCCGTATTATATGTGTGGGACTGTGTGCCCCTATTGTGTCCATGGGCAGCCGCTTTGAGTGAGGGGGGAATGTAGCATCTAGAGCACTTTTTCCAACTAAGGGTTGGGTATCAGCCATCCAGGATGGGCAGCTAGTGCGTCGCTGCTATGGTTGGACACTCATTCGCGTTGCCGGGGGGGGACGGATCAGTGGCGGTAGTGCGGCTCATGACCGCATGTTGGAGCTTCAAGCGTTTCACGAGGACGGCATCTTCATTTTCAGTTGCACCATGCTAGCAACTGGACGGCATGCTACGAGCATGTGGCCAAGGGGGGTGTTGAGTTTCCACCTACCCAGTCATCTTTTGCTTTGTGCCCATGTGGCTAAGGGGGGTGTTAGGGATATTATATCCACCTGGCCACAATATATCCCAGCCTGATTTATTTCTTGTTGGATTTATTCCATATGGACTGGGAATTTGATAGCTTTGATAAGCTAGATGAATTGGGCTCAATGAGCTGATCAATATTCATGTGCCATAGTCCTATACTTGGACATGGATGACTTGTAACCTGAGTCAGCCTAGTAGCATCACGTATTTGATTGACAAGTGGTGCTATGGCCTATTGGACAAGTGTTTGGTCCATGAGCTGACAAGTGTTGGCAGCTCATGATGACACATGTTATCACTTACATGATGACAAGTGGGTAGACTCATTGCATGACACTTGTCACTCCAAGGAGAAGAGATGTGTCACTTTATTAATCATGTTATGTGGCACATTATTACGTAGACACTTGGCATCTAGCTATTATGCCAGCTCATTGGATCATGTCTAGAATGTTCTAGGAATGTTCTAAGAATATGCCAGGAATATTCCTGGAATATACTGAGAATATGCTGGGAATATGCTAGGAATATGCTAGGATGTTTCTACAAGCTTCTGTGATGATGTCATTGCTGATGTCATCCTTCCTAGCCTAAAAGTTATAAAAGGAAACTGCCCCCTAAGGGCAGGTACCTCCATTCAACCTCCATTCAAGCTCTTCTCCAACTATTATATTCTAATAAAGCCATTTATTCTTCCACGTAAATTGTCTTCAACCTCTCTTTCTTTCAGCACCTGCAAGGTGTGTGGGTAGCAAGGCCAAGCACAAGGCATTGTGTAAAACCCATTAGTCTCCTCTCCCAATCCATGCGGTGTAGGAGCTCCATGGCAAGCGACGTCGACTACACTCCTATGCTGAATGTGTGCTCCAAGATGGTGCTGAAATTCGATGGCACAAGCCTACGTGGCTGGGAGGAGACCAAGACATCTCTTGAGGGTTTCTGTTCCTTCTATGAGGTTAAGGACGTCCTGCTGGGCACCAGGCAGGACCGCAAGGCTGACCAAGCTGTTGGCCTTGTCATCTCAGCTGCACTTGTGGGAGAAGCGAGGCGCATCCTATCGCTCGTGCCAGACCAATCTGGCAGCAAGCTCTACAAGACGCTGAGGGAGGTCTACGAGCAACAAAAGCTCACCAAGAGTCACCGCATGGACCTCAGGATTCAGCTTCACCGGCTGCAAATGAAGCCTGGGGAGACCATGGGGCAGTATATCCTACGTGGATTGCTGCTGCTGGCGGACTACCGTGCGGTGGGAGGCGTCATGAGCGACCAAGATTTTGCGGCTATCCTCAAGAGCGGCCTGCCTGACCGATATCGCCCTGCCCTGATTTCAGCGCACTTCAAAGAGGAGGACAGCTTGGAGGAGGTCAAGGCTGCGCTGCTGGAGGCGGAGGACATGCTGCTGGGAGGACGGCCTTCTCAAGCCACCAAGGAGGAGCCAGCCCAAGGTCAAGCTTTCCACACTGCCAACAAGGGTGGTGAGAGGAAGCACTGCGCCTACTGCAACAGGAGTGGGCATGCGGAGACCCAGTGCTGGCAAAAGAACTCCCAGCTCAAGCCACGAAGCAAGAACCAAGGACGGCGGGGCAACCAGCGCAGGAGGGGCAACCAAGCGACCAAGAAGGAGACCTCACCTGGCGGAAGCGTGGCCAACAACACCCAGGAGGCCGCGGAGCTGCCGGAGGGCTTCGTCTTCACCACCATCGCCGAGTCGGCGCCGTCGCAGGAGGCTGCTGCACTCACGCAGTATAGCCCCAAGCCCCCTGCCTGGGTTCTGGACTCCGCTGCAAGCAGCCACATGTCCCCATGCCGCACTGACTTTGTGTCCCTCACCCCCACCACTAGGAACATCGTCGGATCAGGAGGACGTCTTCGCGCGACGGGAGTGGGCACGATTCGGCTCAAACTGCCCAACCAGCATGTGCACCTGAATGGTGCGCTCTTCGTGCCCGGCTTGAGCGCCCGACTGCTATCAGCTGGGCAGCTCGCCAAGGACGGCCACAAAGTCGACCTCACCGAGCAGACAGTGGTGCTGGACAACGAGACGCACAAGATTGCGCTGCAGAACAACATCTACGTGTTACCTGCGGAGCGCGACGAGGCGGCAATGGCTGCCACGGCCATCGAGCGGCCGGCGAGCCTGCTCTGGCACTGGCGTCTTGGGCATGCTGGCGAAGATCGGATCAAGAGGCTGGCCGCCATTCCGGAGTCTAACCTTTTTTCGAGGCGCCTGTCATCGCCTGGCTGCCCATCCTGCCCTGCTGGCTTCATCAAGAGGCGCTCATTTTCGCCTGGACAGCTCCGATCGACTGTTCCCCGAGCCAAGCTTCACAGCGACATTCTCGGGCCGATGCAGCCAGCAATTGGAGGCGCCCGCTACATGCTCGGCTTCACCGACGATGCTACCCGCTGGCGATGGTGCTTTCCGCTTCGACACAAGGACGAGGCTGTTGACGCCCTACAGCAGCTGCTCGCGCGCGAAATTCGCCCCTTCTACAACGGTTCGATTCTTCTCCGGACCGACAACGACGCAGTCTTCACTGGGCAGGCGTGGCGGGCCGTCTGCGCTGAACACCGAGTGCACCAGGAGTTCTCCAGCCCCTACACTCCTGAGCAGAACGGAGTGGCGGAGCGGCTGTGGGGTCTGGCCATGGGCATGACACTGGCAATGCTCACGCATGCCGGTTTGCCCAAAGGATTCTGGGCACTAGCCTTCAATTGCGCGGTTTATATACTTAACCGCCTGCCGTCTAGCTCGAATCCTGGAGGTGCCACGCCACACTTCCTGCTCACCGGTCGCAATGCGGATCTCTCGAATCTTCGAATTTTCGGCTGCCCTGCCTTCTATCGGGTGGAGGGCCCACGTGGCAAGCTGGAGGCCAAGGCTCTGCCTGGAATCTTCGTCGGCTATGATCTGGAATCGCCGGCGTACCTCATTTACCGTCCAGAATCCAAGGATGTCATTCGCCGCCTGCATGTCACCTTCAATGAGGCCTGGCGCAATGGGGCCATGCCAACTCCTGCGCCGCTTCTGGAAAGTTCTGCCGCACTGGAGGAAACTTCACCAACTGATCTTCCGGCTGTAGCAGAAGTTCAGCCAAATTCTCTGGCCGAACCTAGCGGACCGGTCACCCGGTCTCAGGCGAGGTTTCTGGACGCCACCAGAAGGGATATTCCTGAGGAGCTTCGCCACGAGGGAGCGGACGCACCAAGTCCTGATGCAGTCAACGTCCCAAGTCCTAGACCAGTTCCGGAGGCGCTCGACGGTGCTCCAAACTTTTCACAGCCCGTCCTAACTACTGACGACGTCTCCCCAAGTGACGCACGGGAGCTGTCTGCTGGTCCACCGGTCACTGCCACTTCAAGTGCTGCTCGACTGCAAAGTACAATCTCTGCGCTGCGACGTAACCCAGCTGGTAATGTCGCCATGGCAACTGCTGATGAGCTGATGTTTTGCGGTAGCACCCGTGAACCCCTCGCGATGGAGATTACTACCTATGCTCCCCCTGTCACGGTGTCGCCTAAATGGGCTCGTTTTTTTCCGCATTACCAGTCAGTTCGTGATCTTTTTGACACAGTGCATTTTACTGGCAGTGACGTTTCCCTTCCCGTCTCCTTTACTGAGGCTAACAACAGTCCAGAGTGGCGGGCTGCGATGTTGAGCGAAATTAATAGCATTCGTGATCATGCAGTATACTCGCTTGTGAGCCCGCGTACTTTGCCCGCCGGTGCCAAGGTCCTCCCTTCCCGGTGGGTATTTGCTGTCAAGTCCGACGGCCGTCACAAGGCCAGGTTTGTCGTGAAAGGTTTTGCCCAACGTGAAGGTATCGACTTTAATGAAGTCTTTTCCCCCACTGTTCGTGCGTCCACCGTGCGACTTGCTCTTGCTTTAGCTGTCACGTCTGGCTTTACTGTCAAGCAGCTCGATGTCCGAACCGCTTTTCTCTATGCTCCCCTACAGGAGGATGTCTTTGTGCGTCCCCCTACTGGCTTTGAAGAGCGGGATGCCAATGGCGATGTGCTTGTGTGGAAGCTGCACCGCAGCTTGTATGGCATCAAGCAAGCGCCACGCAATTGGCATAAAACGTTCCGTGCACACCTTCTTTCTGACGGCGCCATCCAAAGCCAAATTGATGCGTGCCTGTATTACTACCCTTCGTCTCGTGGTTTCGTGTTCGTGCACGTCGATGACATTCTTGCTGCTCATCCTTCCCCTTCCTGGCTGGCATCCTGGTCTCGCCGTTTGGCTAATACTTTTCAAATCACTGAGTCGGACAATCCCTCTCTTTTCCTCGGTGTTTCCCTTACTATCGACCCTGCGTCTCGTTCCCTTACCATGCACCAACGGCCCTACATTGAAGCTATTGCTGCCCGTTTTGGGCTTTCTACCCCTCACCCTGTGCACACCCCTATAGTGCCTGGTAGTCCCCGTCGCGAGGGGGGAATGTGTGATGCCCCAAACCATCAACTCTTTCAGCAGATTGTTGGTGCTCTCATGTACGCCGCGACATGGACGCGCCCAGACATTGCTTTTGCTGTCAACCAGCTGGCCCAATGCATGCAGGCACCCACGGAGGGCGACTTGGAGCTGGCCAAGCGATTGGTGCGCTACCTTGTCCACACCAAGGACTTGGGACTGCGCTATGGTGGCCAAGGGGGGCTGGAGGGGTGGACGGATGCCGATTGGGGGAACTGCCCTGAGACACGCAGATCTGTCTCTGGCAATGTAGTGATGTTCAGGGGGGCCGCAGTCGAGTGGTGCAGCCGCAAGCAGCACGTTACCGCCCTGTCTTCCTGCGAGGCGGAGTACATTGCTGCTAGCAGCGTAACCCAGCTAGTGCTTCCACTGAGGCACATGTTGGGGGAGCTGGGGCATCCAGTTCAGGGGCCCACGCCTGTCTTCTGCGACAACACAGGCGCCGTGGCACTCGCTCGTGACCCTGTTCATCCCAAGCGCACGAAGCACATTGACGTGCGTTTCCATTTCATCCGGGAGAAGGTGGAGGGGGGACTCATCGCCATGAAGCATTGTCCTGGGGAGGACATGCTTGCTGATCTTCTGACGAAGGCACTTTCACGTGCCAGGTTCACTGCCCTGCGTGGCAAACTCATGTCAACTTAGTCCTTTGTGTTCAGCTGGCTAAGGGGGGTGTTGGGGATCATATACCCACCTGCCCACACTATATTCCAGCCTGACTTTCTTCTTCTTTGTTTTACTTCACAAGGGCTGAGAATTTGATAGATCTGATAAGTTAGATGAATTGCTCTCAATGAGCTGATCAATGTTCATGTGCCATAGTCCTATATTTGGCCATAGATCTCTTGTACCTGAGTTGGTCTAGTAGCATCACTTCCATGCTTGACAAGTGGTGTACTTCTTTGGTAGACAAGTGTCCATTCCATGAGCTGACATGTGTTGGAAGCTCATAGTGACAAGTGTTGCATTCCATTGACTGACAAGTGGATAGACTCATTGGATTACACTTGTCATTCCAAGTAGAAACCATGTGTCACTTTATTAAGCATTAGATGTGGCACATTGTTCAGAGGACATTTGGCAATCAACTGTCATGCCAGCTCATTAGAACCTTTCTAGAATGACCTTGGAATGTTCTAGGAATATACCAGGAATATTCCTGGAATATACTGAGAATATGCTGGGAACATGCTTAGATGTTTCTACAAGCTTCTATGATGACATCAGCATCTGATGTCATCCTTCCTAGCTAGAAAGGTATAAAAAGAAACTGGCTCCTAAGGCCAGGTACCTCTTTTCCTAACCTCTCAGCCTAAGAAATAAAACTCTTTTTCTGGTCTCTCTTCCATTGTCTTCAAGCTCAGTCTTTCATCACCTGCAAGGTGCAAGGGTAACAACGCCAAGCACAAGGCATTGTGTAAAACCCATTAGTTTCCTCTACCTTTCCAACATGGTATCGGAGGATGCTCCTACACCGCGCACGCAAGGGGCGGCTGCACACACACGTACATACACCGCGCACGCACGGGGCCAGTGCAAGCACATGTACATACACCATGCACGCAAGGGGCGGCTGCACACACATGTACATACACCGCGCACGCAAGGGGCGAGTGCAAACACATGTACATACACCGCGCACGCAAGGGGCAACTGCCCGCACATGTACATCCACCGCACACGCAAGGGGCGGCTGCACACACATGTACATACACCGCGCACGCAAGGGGCGGCTGCACACACACGTACATACACCGCGCACGCAAGGGGCGAGTGCGCACACACGTACATACACCGCGCACGCAAGGGGGGGCTGCACACACACGTACATACACCGCGCACGCAAGGGGCCAGTGCAAGCACATGTACATACACCATGCACGCAAGGGCCGGCATGCACAGAAACGTACATACACCGCGCACGCAAGGGGCTGCTGCACACACACGTACACACACCATGCACGCACGGGGCGGCTGCACACACACGTACATCCACTGCGCACGCACGGGGCCGGCGACTGCACACACATGTACATAAACCATGCACGCAAGGGGCGGCTGCACACACATGTACATCCACCGCGCACGCAAGGGGCGAGTGCAAACACATGTACATACACCGCGCACGCAAGGACAAGGATGCACACACATGTACATACACCGCGCACGCAAGGGGCGGCTGCACACGCACGTACATACACCGCGCACGCAAGGGGCGGCTGCACACACACGTACATACACCGCGCACGCACGGGGCCAGTGCAAGCACATGTACATACACCATGCACGCAAGGGGCGGCTGCACACACATGTACATACACCGCGCACGCAAGGGGCGAGTGCAAACACATGTACATACACCGCGCACGCAAGGGGCAACTGCCCGCACATGTACATCCACCGCGCACGCAAGGGGCGGCTGCACACACATGTACACACACCATGCACGCAAGGACAAGGATGCACACACATGTACACACACCATGCACGCAAGGGGCGGCTGCACACACACGTACACACACCGCGCACGCAAGGGGCGAGTGCAAACACATGTACATACACCATGCACGCAAGGACAAGGATGCACACACATGTACACACACCATGCACGCAAGGGGCGGCTGCACACACACGTACATACACAATGCACGGTTGGGGCGACGGCACTCACATGTACATACACCATGCACGCAAGGACAAGGATGCACACACATGTACATACACCGCGCACGCAAGGGGCGGCTGCACACACACGTACATACACCGCGCACGCAAGGGGCGAGTGCGCACACACGTACATCCACCGCGCACGCAAGGGGCGGCTGCACACACACGTACATACACCGCGCACGCAATGGGCGAGTGCAAACACATGTACATACACCGCGCACGCAAGGGGCGGCTGCACACACACGTACACACACCATGCACGCAAGGGCCGGCATGCACACACACGTACATACACCGCGCACGCAAGGGGCGGCTGCACAGAAACGTACACACACCGCGCACGCAAGGGCCGGCTGCACACACATGTACATACACCTTGCACGTACAACACACAACACACACACACAACAAAAAATTATATACACACACACACGCACACGCACACGCACACGCACACGCACACGCACACGCACACGCACACGCACACGCACAACACACACAACACACACAACACACACACGCACACGTGAACAACACACACACACAACAATTATAATATTAGTGTAGTATATCAAACAAAATAGTAATAAAGTATTTGCAAGCGTACTTCGTGTGAATTATGTGTAGACGAGAATAGAAGCTAAACAAAACTCTAATGGAGAAAGAGGGATTCGAACCCTTGGGAAAGTTACCCCATACATAGCATTCCACTCGGACATTTCTCCGAAAAAAAGGTCACGTAAGCTAAGGGTGGAGAGTTAAGGGTGTAGGTTGTAGGATGTATGGTGTAGGGTGTAGGGTGTAAGTTACGTTAAATAGTGCCGGAACCTTTTGCCGCCTGAGGCAAATCGGTCCGTAACACTATTTTGCCCGGAATAACCACTTCCGAGCACCCAAGTTAATTCGGCCGAATTAACTTGGGTGCTCGGAAGTGGTTATTCCGGGCAAAATAGTGTTACGGACCGATTTGCCTCAGGCGGCAAAAGGTTCCGGCACTATTTAACGTAACTAAAACCTGGCCTCGTGGAGGGGGACGAAGAGCCCGAGACATCCGCCTAGGCCGCTGAGCACGCACCACTAAATGCGCCGGAGCTGCCTCAGTGAGGATTCGAACCCCTGACCTCCAAGGTGCACAGGTTTTAGTTACGTTAAATAGTGCCGGAACCTTTTGCCGCCTGAGGCAAATCGGTCCGTAACACTATTTTGCCCGGAATAACCACTTCCGAGCACCCAAGTTAATTCGGCCGAATTAACTTGGGTGCTCGGAAGTGGTTATTCCGGGTAAAATAGTGTTACGGACCGATTTGCCTCAGGCGGCAAAAGGTTCCGGCACTATTTAACGTAACTAAAACCTGTGCACCTTGGAGGTCAGGGGTTCGAATCCTCACTGAGGCAGCTCCGGCGCATTTAGTGGTGCGTGCTCAGCGGCCTAGGCGGATGTCTCGGGCTCTTCGTCCCCCCTCCACGAGGCCAGGTTTTAGTTACGTTAAATAGTGCCGGAACCTTTTGCCGCCTGAGGCAAATCGGTCCGTAACACTATTTTGCCCGGAATAACCACTTCCGAGCACCCAAGTTAATTCGGCCGAATTAACTTGGGTGCTCGGAAGTGGTTATTCCGGGCAAAATAGTGTTACGGACCGATTTGCCTCAGGCGGCAAAAGGTTCCGGCACTATTTAACGTGAATTAACTTGGGTGCTCGGAAGTGGTTATTCCGGGCAAAATAGTGTTCCGGACCGATTTGCCTCAGGCGGCAAAAGGTTCCGGCACTATTTAACGTAACTAAAACCCGTGCACCTTGGAGGTCAGGGGTTCGAATCCTCACTGAGGCAGCTCCGGCGCATTTAGTGGTGCGTGCTCAGCGGCCTAGGCGGATGTCTCGGGCTCTTCGTCCCCCTCCACGAGGCCAGGTTTTAGTTACGTTAAATAGTGCCGGAACCTTTTGCCGCCTGAGGCAAATCGGTCCGTAACACTATTTTGCCCGGAATAACCACTTCCGAGCACCCAAGTTAATTCGGCCGAATTAACTTGGGTGCTCGGAAGTGGTTATTCCGGGCAAAATAGTGTTACGGACCGATTTGCCTCAGGCGGCAAAAGGTTCCGGCACTATTTAACGTAACTGTGTAGGGTGTAGGGTGTCTTGAGCTTTCTTTTTTGAGATCAATAGAGTCCCCTTCCATGATCATGTGCGTGATCTGGTTATGATTTTCATCTATGGCGTGTGTGGCCACATCGTGTATTTACAACTTTCTAGCCATTAATTAATTAATTAAACTCGTGCTCCCGTTGGGGAGTCACGGAGCACCGAAGTGCTTTTAATCCCTGTGTGTGCACTACAGGAGAAAGGGCAGAGACCCCCAGTCTCCTTCATGCCAAAGGCATGCCACAGCTGCAATCGGGCGCGGCTAGCTAAAAGGACAGGCTAACGATCCGGCAAACTGTGGGTGCAATAAGACCCATGTGAGCATATCATAGCAAGGAGCGTGGGCAAGTAATCTGAACATAGCCAGGGCGTAGCATGGCTGTACTAGGACTAGGCTATGGCTGGTTGTGTACCGTGCGTTGGCGGCACGTGACTAGGTGTGTTGGCACAGCTAGGCAACATTCTAGGCATGGCTGCCTTAGCGGCAGTGACGCCAATGGTTACAAGCTAGGGCTATTGCTATTCTAGCCCGCTGGGGGCGTCCACATCTTGTGGTTGATCATCAGGTCCCCGCCCCTCCAGTACACCTTGGGCTTCTGGGGGTCCTGCTTATGGCGGAGGTATTCCGGCCACAGGTCGCGTCGCTGCTGTTGCTGAGCGGGGGTGAGGTCGTCATCCAGCGTCCAGGTGAGGTCGTGCAACCGCTTGCGACGAGAGAGGAACCGCTGCTTATCCTCAGGGGAGGAGAAGGTGAGTAGGACTGGTGGGGGAGCCGCCTTGTCCCGTGAGTGGGGAAGGCGGTGGCACCCACGCAGTTCTACCTCACCTACCAGGCCCATGAGGGTAAGAAGCTGGTTCTTGAGCTCGTCAGCAAGAGAGGTTGACGTCTCACCTGGCTTCTGGGGGAAGCGACGTAGCACCACTCGGCACTCGCGGCGAGCGCGATCGGTGACCTCCCGTTGCTGGGCCTGGCGGTGGTCCTCCAGCTCCTGGAGCTTTGTGGCGATGGCGTCGGTGGTGGAGGCGGTCGCTGACCGCAGCAGGTCCGCGTAGGAGAGCGGCGGGAGGTCGCCAGCATCCTGCCGGGGTGGCTGGGATGCAATGGTGGCCGTCTGCTCCGCTATCTTGGGGACCTGTGTGGCCAGGGCCTCGGTGTGGGCGGTGATGGCCTCAAGCTTCTTCAGGAGCACGCCACACTTGCCCTCCACCTGGTTAAGGCGAGAGACAAGTGCCGCATGCGTTTCCGAAGCTTGTGCCGCGGTGTGCAGCGTCGTGAACTGGGGCTGGAGCTTGTGGACGACCTTGGTTTCCACGTTGGAGACCCGGGCCTCGACCGTGTTGAGCGTGGTGTTCAGCGATGTCAGCTGCTCGGCCAGCGGCCAGGTCACGTGCTCCTCCAGCACTGCGCGGATGTCATCCTTGCAGAGGGAGGAAGCCGAGGGGGCTGCCGGCTGTGCGGGGGCTGGGGTGCGGAGCGTGCGGGTGATGTCGATGAGGCGGAGCTGGAAATGGCTGGTCAAGATAGCCAGGCGTTGTTGTGCTTCGTTCATAGCATAGAGCCAGGACATGTCTCCATCGTAGTCAATAGCCCCCTTCACGAAGAGCTTCCGCTCCTGTTCGAGGAACTGGAGAACCTCAATGCATTCCTGCGGCGACAATTCTTGCCACCCGGTGAGGGAGAATCCTCGGTCGCCGGGGAGGAACTGGCGCCATTTGCGAGCGTGGCAGGGTTTCTTGGGCTCAGGCGAGGCGCTGGGAGATGGGGCTGCTGGCGGTGGGTTGGCAGGCCCAGACGGCTGGTTGGCGGGTAAGCCTGGCGGCGGAACAATGGCGAGGGCGAGAGGGTTGGGCTGGGCGCTGGGAAGCTGTGCCAGCTCCTTTTCCAGCCCTCGTTTTGCTTTGGTAGTCGTCATAGCTGGTCACGTGCGTAACTTTGTCTATACTGCGTGGCAGCCGTAACCGTTTATACTGGCAAGTGCGTCTTAGAAAGGCGCATCGAATGCAAGTGGTCTGACCGAATTTGGGGCTCAGACGCAAAAGATCAGAACTCCGCCGTCAGCCATACCGCCGTCAGCCATTTGCGTGCATGCGTGGGGGCTCCTTCTCATGGATTCTAGCCATGGATAACTAGGTAACCATAAATTGGTTACCATGATAACTAGGTAAAAACGTGTTGGTTTCAGAATACATGTGATCGCTGCATTGTCATCTACAATGTACAAATCAATCACGGATTTCGGGGCTACGGATTTCGGGGCTAAGTTTTTGTGGGTAGAGATTGGCAAGGGTGTCTTTATCTTGCCACTTGGTCACTTGGTGTGCATTACGTCTGTTCTTGCGTTGGAGTCAAAAAACTGTCCGTGTGTGGTGGTGGACTTTTCCTCACGGGCAGTCGCCATATGTCATACAAGCACTTGTTCGGCGTACCACTAGCTCATGTATGTCACCATTGTAATTTTGCGTTGTAACAGCATTTCTCGGAGCCAACGGCCGTTGGACTCAAAAAACTGACCGTGTGTGGTGGTGGACTTTTCCTCACGGGCAGTCGCCATATGTCATACAAGCACTTGTTCGGCGTACCACTAGCTCGTGGATGTCACCATTGTAATTTTGAGTTGTAACAGCATTTCTCGGAGCCAACGGCCGTTGGACTTCGAAAAACTGATAGCCTTGTCTGAAGGTGTGTGCGTGAATGGCACATGTGCATCGTCGGGGGGAGTTTTCTCAAGAGCCACATGTGGTAGTGTAAGGTGGGCATGCTTAGTGCGTACGGGTGGGAGGGACAAGAGGTGCAGAAGTTGACGGCTTTTGACCTTGGGAAATGACACGGCACACATAAGACAACAAAGTGATAATTTTAATGTCTTTACTGGTGTACTGTCAATTTCTCCGAGCCAACGGCCGTTGGACTCTCGAAACTCTCCTGTCTACAAAGTGTGTGCGTGCGATGGCACTTGTTCCATGTGCCGGGGGGGGGTGAGAAATCTGTCGTTCATTAATTTGTGCCTCGTCGGGGTGGGCATGCATGAATTTGTGCCTCGTCGGGGTGGACATGCATGAAAGCATTTTCATTGGTACTCGGGGTTCAATATTTTTGTCTTGCTGTTGAAACGTCGACGTGCTCTTCTCCTGCTCTTTTTTTTTCCTACTCAACGGCCGTTGGTGCTTTTAAACTTGCCCAGCGTTATGACTAGGATGCCCTTCTTTACTGCTAGCCACCGCCCCTTGTGTACAATGCTAGAATTAGGCCGGGGTAATGGTACACGTCCACCGCGTCCCCAGTGCAAGGTTCGTGAATGCGCTGGTTCGTAAAAAATTCGGCACTTGGAAGGTTCGAACACCTGACCCCACTTTCGTTATTTCAACATGCCCTGAACGAAAAAGCTGCGTAAAGGATACATTAACCGTTCCCTGTTATTCTTGATTATATTATTGCGATATCATGGACGTACACACGCGGTTGGTGGTCCGTACTTGCCAACTGCACTTGCAAACTGACTGACTGACTGCCTCCGTTACGCACTTGCGTGTGTTTCCGTACTTGCCAACTGAACTTGCAAACTGACTGAATGACTGCCTCCGTTACGACTAACAAGTGAACGACGAGTGAGCTACTAAAGTTTTGTTCAGTTCATTGTGTCTATATGTACATAGCCGTTTCTTCAAAACCGTTGCGTGGATACCTTGATTCTGGGTTCGCTGATACTTGTTTCCCATTTTAAATCTCCCGTCCATAATTGGATACATGTAATGTAGGAGGATACCCACTTGCCCGAAATCCGCGTAACGGGTGATTAGTACTGCTGTAAGCGGAACCACAGACAAATCTGTCTAACGGGCTAACATTATTGTCCTTCATGTACTGGTTTTTGCACGCAGGACGCCATTCGCAACACCGCCTGACGGAGTCGGATGGACCGGACGTGCGTGAGGCTGCTGTTCACAGTCGTGAAGTTGGCAGACATTAATATCAACACGGTCACGAGAATTCGTCCAGAGAATAATTGATGCTTGTGACGTGCTCGACGGCTGCGATGACCGAGATGATGCGTGTAGTGCACAGCGTCCGAGACGTCGCGACACCCGTGGCTGTCCTGTTGATGCGAACGCACGGTGACGAGACGGAGCCCATTATATAGGTGGATTACAAGTTAGAACGGCCCTCGCGGTTGCACTGTTTAATCGCGAACGTGGATTTTGCGGAGCCGACGGCCGTTGGGGATTGGAAATCTGATGATATCGGGGCTGCGCACGACATCGAGGAACTGGGGATCGACGTAGGTCTACAGGCTCACTTGTCCGTCAACATGTATGGCCTCGCTTGACTGTCATCATCTTGACATGTACATAACTAGTTCATATACCATGCATTTGACACTGCCTGCACGTGGATTTTCCAGACATACATTGAGGGTAATTATAACTCGAAAGCACTACGTACGATTGAGACGTCCGGTCGTAGAGCAGATGCACTGGAGCTTTCTGATCTTCCAATTGATGGGTCTGTAATTATGTAAGATATTCAGATATCGCGATGACTCGAGCATCGATGCATGGAATGTAATAATGTATTTCATTCAATTATACATCCAATTTAACTCCGCAATTGAGGGGCACACATGTCCATCAGCCCGAGACAACATTTCCCAAGTAATTTTCGATTAGTGATTTAGTGTGGGCCTTCCCTGTGCCCCTTCTCAGGGATATGTGCTACATTGACTCCCAACGGAGTGATGTTCCTAATTAATTAATTAATTAATGATCTCCCAACGGAGGCATGTTATAATTTAATTCATAAAATACTTCACCCGCGAAGGCAAGTGGCACGAGTCACTCGCCCAGGCCTGGAGTCGCAGATAGCAACTCCGCGTCATCCGGGCTATTCAAGACGACTGCATGCACATCCGGACCATCCAAGACGGCATGGACAAAGCAAGGACAGAGCACCTTGGAACGATATCCTTCAATGAACAATTTTCTGCATTATAATGATGAAGTGGGAAATCCAATAATAAATTCGTAATGTAGAAAACATGCTATGCTCAAATTTCCAAAGAAGGCGACCCCTGCCCTGCCACCGCATTTCACATTCCCCTGCCCCTTTGGCTACTAGAGACAGAATTTACACAAGTTTACGTCGGGGTTGGGATGCATTAAGCGGACTGGCTCAGCCCTCAGTCATCGCCTCGGGCGCCGGCGCGACCTCATTGAACATGAACTGTTCCTGGTACTCCATGAGGAACTGCGTGCTGCGCTTGACGTCGATGAAGAGCGTGTACGCGCGGCTCACGTCCTCCACGTCCACCTGCATGCCCTTGCGCTTCTGGCATGCCAGCGAGGCGGCCGTGATGAGCTGGATTGCATACCGGAGCGACGTCTCGTACGCGATGCGCGTTAGCAGCTCCTTGGCGTCCTCGGTCATCTCCACGTCTTCTTCCTCGCACCTGCAGGAAGGGCACAAGGGACATGGCCATAAGGAACACAGCAAATGTCCATATGCATGTTAGATGGATCCCTTCCATGCAGCTGGTAAGGGATGATTGAAGCCAAATGTGGCATGCTCCGCCCCGTGTATGACTTGGACCAGGTGTCTGAATCATATTCCCGAGCACTCATGTAAGAAACTGTGGATTAGCCATGTGACTGTGGATTATCCATGCCCGATAGCTACGTCCAGCTACCCCACCGAATCACGACTGCTTACTAATACTGCGACCCTATTCCTGTCATGTGGGAACCAACCAATTCCTGTCGCCCTTTTCCTGTCGTTGTGACCCTATTCCTGTCGCGCGGGAAGCAACCTTGCATTCCAAGACTCAATTTAGCTGGATGACTCTCACAAACAAAACCACCAGCATGCAAATCCCTCATGCACCAACCCGCCCCAACATCAAACCACCATGACGACCCCCCTGCTACATCCCATCCACTACAACATCCACCCACCACCACCCATCACTCGCCCAACCACATCAAGGAGACAACCAGCGCGGGCCAGAAATCGGGAGAATCCGGACCATGGTAGCTCAAGACTGCCATTATCTTGTCCGCGTTGTCGAGTCGTTCAGGATGATGAATATGAATGGATATGGAAATGTGTAGCCTTGTGCATTGAAATTTTGGCTGGCTTACGTGTAGAGCGACTAGATGACCTAGACGGTGGGGCCGGAAACAGCTTGCTTGATCAGGGCGTGTGTTTCGAGCCTAACTGGCCGGGAGTGTCTAGTGGTGAGCACCATTGCTGTGATCGCTCAACCACATGCCCACAAGCAACGACAATAAACTATATGAACCTACCCTTTCATAAACAACCCCGAGACTATGCGTGCACACGGGAAGGGCTACTGCACACACGCAAAGGTATCAGCAGACAACGGCTGGGTAAAAAAAATAGCCTTGTGGGTAAGCGTTCGTGAGGCGTTTGATGAGCTTGCTAAGTAACCACCTACCGGATGTCGAGGATGAGTCCGAGCTCCTTCTCCGAGTAGGGAACGGTGGAGATGATGAGCAGCCGGTCCAGCAGGTCAATCGGGATGCCGTGGGGGCTCTTGTAGTTCGTGCCGCGGATGCGAGTGATGCCGCTGCAATTTTTTTTTTCCCCCAGGTGTGTGTGTGTGTGTGTGTTTGTGTGTGCACATGTGTGTTGTTTATGTTTGTTGTAGGGGGGGGGGGGGGAAGGGGGCAACAGATCAGGGCACAAGCAGTGACATGGCACAGCGAATCACGGTCAGCAACCATGCAGCATGGCGCGCAACGTGTGGCCGGTTGCGTCGCACCAACCAAGAAAGCTGTGTAAATCCAAGCATGAAGACTAAAACTCTTTAGACTGCTATGCTAAAAACGTTTTGTTTAAACTGGCATGAACGTGTGTAGGGGCACTAGGTACAGCTGGTTTACATCCAGGGTCCCAGGCAGAACAGGGATAGCATTCTAGCAAACCGGGTGATAAGAGCCTAATCCATTTTCTTTGATCATGCAGAACGCCCGGATGGAGCACACCCTGGTGATGACAACACTAGTGCCTTAATGAACGCCCCCCTGCCAGCGCTGTTCTCTACTCCCCCCAAGCGCTCACATAAATACAGAAGATGTTTCACCACAACCACAACAACGTGCCTAGCGGCTGGTGTCCTTCCTCTCCCACCTTTCCCCCCCTTCCCACCGGTCTGCCCCCCCCCCCCCCCCCCCTCCCCCTTCCCCCCGCACACACACACATCCACACACACGCACCCTCCCTACCGGTTGATGCACCCACCTACCCCACCCCCCCACCCCACCCACCCCACCCCACCCCTACCCACCCCACCCCACCCGCCCCGCCGCCCCGCCCCGCCCCGCCCCGCCCCGCCCCGCCCCGCCCCGCCCCGCCCCGCCCCGCCGCCGCCCCGCCCCGCCCCGCCCCGCCCGCCCGCCCCGCCCCGCCCCGCCCCGCCCCGCCCGCCCCGCCCCGCCCCCCCCCCCCCCCCCCCCCCCCCCCCCCCCCCCCCCCCCCCACCCCCCACCCACCCACCCACCCACCCCCCACCCACCCACCCACCCACCCACCCACCCACCCACCCACCCACCACCCACCCACCCACCCACCACCCACCCACCCACCCACCCACCCACCCACCCACCCACCCACCCACCCACCCACCCAGCCACCCAGCCACCCACCCACCCACCCACCCACCCACCCACCCACCCACCCACCCACCCACTCACCCTCCCACCACCCCCACCCTCCCACCCACCCACCCCCCCACCCCACCCCCCACCCCACGCCCACCCGCCCACCCTCCCTCCCTACCGGTTGGTGGCGACGACCAGCACGGGGCTCATGTCGTTCTCGAGCGCGCGGTTGAGGAAGGAGAAGCATTCGATGTCCAGCATGTGCACCTCGTCGATGAAGAGGACGCCAGGCACGATGTCTGCCTTGCCCTCCTCGCGCCACTCAGCCACCTTCTGGTCGATCTGCTCACGCACTTCCGAGCGGATCTCGCCCGTGTCGCCGGCGAACAGAGCCAGGAAGCCCTGCTTGCGGGGGCGGGGGCGCGGGGGGCGGGGGCGGGGGGCGCGGGGGGAGGAGCACAATTTTTGGCGGGAAGGGGAAGGGGGGGAGGGGAATGGTCATCACGGAGTCCGGCAGCCAGGGGATGGGCATGTATCAGGTTAGAGATAAGGAGTTGAAAGTAGTAAGGGAAAGGGGGGGAAAGGGTAAAGTTTCTGAGCAGTAATGAAAATCATGCCATAAGAACAGAATGCAGGGATAGCAGGTTTAGGAAGAGGGGTAAAACACTATACTATTGTTGTCTCTTTGATACTATGAGTTGAAGTATAGGGTAGAGTTGTAGGGGTATAGGGGTAACAGGGGTACACGCGCGCGCAGTTGAGGAGCGTGCAGACAGGGGGTGAGTAAACAGATGGAGGGAGGTATCCCGGGCACATCGTGGAATCACCCCCCCAGTTGCCAAAACAGGGTGCACCAGAGGGGGCGAAACACAGGTGCACACACCATGCATGCACAGGCCTGGGAGGAGGAGCTACCGCAGGCGTGTCCACAGGCAACGTTGCTCATGGCCTGCCAGCTGCACCCCAAGGGGATATATACGGGGATATATACCCACATATCGTTGCCCATCCCTATTTATGTCCCTATATCTCACTGTATACTACTATATCCCCAACGGTACTACTACACGTTTCCACGCTGGTGGCCACCAGGCAGCGAGTGAAATGCGTCGCTGGCTGCATCCCATAAGCACCAGCTGGTGGCCTGGCCCGTGGCCATGCCAAACGCCAGCAAGCACGGGGACTTTGAGTATAGCAAAGAAGCGGTATACAACCCCTCTTGTACAGGGCTTGCCCTGCGAAGCAATAGCATATCCAGGCTCGTTCAGAAGGAACTGATGAAATAAATAGCAGCGTGACAGCATCCACAAAAACACTCTGGGTCAATGTTCAAAAAAAAATGTGGTTTCTGCCAATTGCCACAAGAGAAGAATAGAGCGTGGCAGCAAACTGAGCGTCTAAATTTATTGCAAATGCGCACTATCCTTGTAAATCCCTGTCATAGCTTATGCAACACAAAGGAATGATGCACACACCATTGTCTCATAAATATGGATATGGAAGATTGCATGCGTTGATTGCCCGTCTGCTTTCGGTTATTCCTTCAGATAAAGCTCTCTGGTAAATCAGGGGTGCGTGCACACATCCCTTACCTGCGTGCGGCTGTTGATGACGTCAATCTCGTGAAGCGTGACCACGTGGACGACCTCTTTCCGTTTCTGGAGCTCGCCCTCTGGGCACTGCACGAACTTTGTGCTGGGCCCCATGGCGTCATAATCACGGGACCGTGCAAAAGAGCGGCCCAGCTTGGTGATCTTTCCCGTGGCCTTGTCGATCGTCACGATATCCCCGCTCGAAACGTGCTCCTTGGTTAGTGACTCGATCATCTTCTGGCCCAGGTCGTAGATGGTTTCCATGTCCGTCGTCTTGAGCGTCAGCTTCCCGGTCTTGGCCGCCGCACCCGCCGTAGCGGGTCGATCTATCTGAATTTCTACCACCTCTCCTTCTATAATCTCGGTCTCTTCCTTGATACGGACGCCGATGGCTTTCCGGAACGCCTGGGTGAGGGCTTCCGTTTTCGACATCTCTAGCGAGAAAATTTCGCTGCCTGCCATCATAGCGAAGGGTGTCTCCTCTCCTAGAGCTTTGGCCATGCCCATGGCAATGGCGGTTTTACCAGTCCCCGGCTGGCCGGCGAGTAGCACAGCCCTGCCCGCAATTTTTCCTTCCTTGATCATTTGCAAGATGACACCTGCCGCCCGCCGGGCCTTAACTTGGCCGACCATACCTTGGGAAACATTTCTGGCTTCGAGTGCGTCATCAAGCCCTAAGCCCCGAATATGTGAATGCGCTCCAATCCTTTCTATCCTGGTGAGGTCCTTGGTTTCCTGAACCTTTACTTCCGCCATTATGGAGTAAAATGCAGTGCCTCTCTGAATAAGTCGGTTTGGCCCTCGGGACTCAGCGCAGGCACAAGGCACACGGGGTTAGCAAATCTCTAGAACTGCACACCCGCTTTTCACTTGACAGGGAAGAGAACAGGTGAAGATTATTGTAGGTTGTGCTGCAGTCAAGCCTTGTGCGCAGCTGCAGTGCACTGACGATTTTTAGCGTGCGAGTTTCCTGAAGCGAGCAGACTCTTATTTGAGAAGACCGGCTTCGCACATCGCAGCGTGTTCTTAAAAAGGAACACGGTGGGTTGCTTAAAGCTGGCGGCAGCCGCGCTTGCAGGGCGACGCGACGCGAAGAGTTTGCCGCGAAACTTTCCGAACTTTTTTTCCGGGAAAGTGGGTGTTGTTTATTTCCATGTCACTTACAGTCATTCCCGCGTTAAGTTGCGTTTCTTAAGGTTGCGTTCCCGCGTTGAAGTTGCGGCGTCGAAGTTTGGGGGGCGACCGCAACTTAAGCATGGAGGCCATCGCAACTTAACGCGGTAATGACTCGATTTGTAGGTGTCAGGCCATTTTTGGCCAAGTCCGAACCCGCTACGTGATTTTAGGCGGCAAAATACGCAAGCCCCACCGCTGGCGCGCAAATTTCCCCGCCATGCTGGCTTAGGTGTAAAGCGCGAATGCAACCTTACAAACCGTCAGTTTTGCAGCCCGCCTGCGGGCTGCGGTACATAAGAATCCACGACCATGCAGGGTATGTATGAGACATCTTGCCGGAAATTACCACCATCATCATGCCGAATGCACGGCACCACATAAGTAAGGGCAAAGACAAGGTCGTTGAGGCCACAGGCAGTCTCGCTGCATGTGGCCTCCATGTTGTTATCATTATTCTTTACATGCAGGCCATTGACGGTAAATGAAGCTTCCCTCACGACTGTTCCCATGTTTCAGTATTGTCACAGTCAAACGTGAAGCCGGCTCAGTGGCAACTAAGTAACCCGCCAAAAAGAGAGCCGAAGTCAGAGGGTTAAAACACACATTTGTGGTACAAAATGCAGGCACTGCGTCAGTGGCTGCCCACGGCGTGTTTTGCAGCCCGCCTTTGTCCAAAATACTATCTGGCCTGGAAAATGGACTTTGGCCGGCTTTGACGCTGCAGATGGATCGGGCTTGACGAGAGCTGTCGAATGCCGTATAGAAGATTAGAAGTCCGTCCGAGGAGGAGGTGGTGGGCTGCTAGCCTAATTCTACCGTTAAGTTGCGTTCCCGCGTTAAGTTGCGGCGCCAAATTTTAGGGGGCGATCGCAACTTAACGCGGGAATGACTGTACGTTAACCGAGATACTGTATGCCACAAACTTTCATAGTTTCACAGCGCCCGCGTGACACTGCACCGAGGTCCAATATCCACGCGTCGCTCGGGCGAGGCTCCGGCACGGCATCTGACTGTCTAAACCTAGACTGTCCGAGCACAACGATGCCGGAATTGCCGATACTGTTGTGATGGTAGAACATTTACGAGCACTGCAAATTTCTTCAGCATTCCGGGAAGAAGGATGAAACGCGATTTTAGGACCCCAGCGCTGTGTTAGCTGGTCGTGTGTCTCCGCTAAAAAGCACAGGTGACGCTTGGTCGACATTTATCCGGTTTGTAATCTTCCGGCGTCGAGCATTTCAACAAAGTCAACTACACCATGCGGGCGTTGCAGGCATCCAAGCCAGGCATTCAAAGCCTCGAAGTAGTGGAAGACCGTCCTCAGCCAATAATCGCCGAGGGGCGGGAGGACCATGTCATCGTTAAAGTCGAAATTGCCGCTTTGAATCCAGTAGACTGGAAGGTAAACGACGTCCCATGCATGGAAGCTGGGCTGCTGTTCAGTGTGGTCGGATGACTTCATTGCTGTCGATTGCAGGTGTATTCATGCAAAGCATGCGTACGCCACGATGAGTTGCAAGTCGCTTGCTCCGGCGGGCAAGATATCCTAAATATGTGCCATTTCACCGGGAATTACACGCATCGCTGATCGCCGGATAGGCATGATCACGCGTGGATTACTTGAGCCACTAATCAACCATCCATTCAACAGATATCATGTTAATAAATAATTACTGAACTATCACGTAGAGTGCGTCGCGTGGGTAGCAATAGAGGAACCTTCAACCCCTTTACACAATGAGAAGGAGGGAGGGTGCCCTAGCTTCTCTCACCGGCTCAAGTGGGCAGGCCACACTAGAGCGCTCTCTCCGCATCATGGTGCGGGCGCAACTGTGGGTGCAATAAAGCTTCGGCAAATCAAAAGAGTGGCGGATGCAGTCATGTTAATAGGCACCGAGATTTTCTTTTTACGCACGATCTGTCGAGCTTTTACCATCACCGACCTGCAACATCAATACGATCGAAGGTATCAAACGGTGACCAAAATTTGGAAGACCTACTTTGTAAACATGGTCTTACCTCGAATTTCCCGTCACGCGTTGTAGAACCAGTTATTTCTGAGTCCTCGACCCTGATTCCCCATCACCTATCCTGCTGCAAATCCTTAGGCACAATCTCCTCCCATCCATGGCTTGATTCCCTACTCCCTATCTACTATTAGGGTTGCCTTGCGAAGCGCCAGCACAAGATAATTCGCCTCCTTATCGTGCTTCTAACCGCCGCCCCCGGTCCTGCACCTGACCCCCGCAGATGCTCGAGTACAACTTCTTCGTCGAGTCCTGGCCCTTCTGCCCTGGATGCGACATGGCAGGGACCATTGTAGAGATGGGCCCCAGGGCCCAGCAAGCCGCCGCCGACTCCGCCGCCCCCGCCCACGGCGAGACCCCCCTGAACGTCGGCGACCGCGTGTGGGCCTTCACGGGGCTGGGCAAGCCGTTCTCCGGCACCCTGGCTGAGTTCGTCTCGGTCCCCGCCTCGCTTTGCGGGCGTATCCCACCCGGCATGAGCTTTGAGTCGGCATCCACCATCGGCGTGGGGTCGCTCACGGCCGCACGCCTGTGCTGGAGCCACCTGGAAGCTGGCAAGGTGGCAGCCCCGGTGATGGTGTACGGTGCCGCCACGTCAGTTGGGCAGGTCGGTCATTCGGGCGGGCAGGCGGGCAAGCAGGCGGGCAGGCGGGCAGGCAGGCAGGCAGGCAGGCAGGCAGGCAGGCAGGCAGGCAGGCAGGCAGGCAGGCAGGCAGGCAGGCAGGCAGGCAGGCAGGCAGGCAGGCAGGCAGGCAGGCAGGCAGGCAGGCAGGCAGGCAGGCAGGCAGGCAGGCAGGCAGGCAGGCAGGCAGGCAGGCAGGCAGGCAGGCAGGCAGGCAGGCAGGCAGGCAGGCTAATGAGTAATTGCGTGAACTATGTGTGCGCTGGAGGTGCAGGAAAGGCGTGGCAATGGCTGGGCTGGTGGGGGGCGGGGGTCGCTCCACCCCTGATATCCATATCGGATGTTGCTGGCGCTGGCTGGCAAACACCCCCCAATCGCGGTTTCCACGGTGTGGCTTGCGGAACGCTTTTGGAGGGGTTGCAAGTAGGAGGTTGAGCATTTTAGGGTCAGCCCCGTAAGCTCCCAGGTTTTTCCTTCTCATCTGTATGTCGTCTGCACTACAAACCTGCGCTACAACCCTGGGTGGCTCGCCGCCACCCAGGGTGGGCCTGTGTTACTTTTGGGAGGTTGGCCGATGCTTATTGGGGGGTGGTTGGCCGATGCTTATTGAGGGGTGGTTGGCCGATGCTTATTGAGGGGTGGTTTGCCGGTGCTTATTGAGGGGTGGTTGGCCGATGTTTATTGAGGGGTGGTTGGCCGATGTTTATTTAGGGGTGGTTGGCCGATGCTTATTGAGGGGTGGTTGGCCGATGTTTATTGAGGGGTGGTTGGCCGATGTTTATTGAGGGGTGGTTTGCCGGTGCTTATTGAGGGGAGGTTGGCCGATGCTTATTGAGGGGTGGTTGGCCGATGTTTATTTAGGGGTGGTTGGCCGGTGCTTATTGAGGGGAGGTTGGCCGATGTTTATTTAGGGAGGTTGGCCGATGCTTATTGAGGGGTGGTTGCCCGGAAACCGATGAAGGGGTGTTCCAGTTATTCATCGCCTGAGATGGCTCGGCACTGAACCGGTTTCGACGGGATTCCTTCCATTGAACGCATCTATTTCCTTCATCTGGACTCTATGCTGCCTTCGCTTGAGAATTTTATTCCAAAAGCTTTCTCATTCTCCCCCTCCCAACTAAAGTCTCCGTGTTCAAATGTACCTTCTGATACATTATATTGTCGATGCTGAATCTGCTTTGCCATCAGCCATACGGCGTCATTGGTTTGTCAGAAGCGCCCGTGCCGAGCAGCGAGCCTTCTTCCTCCTGCATGTTTTACGTTTTTTTGGATAGGATGATGCCAGGTGAATGCCATCTCCTTGTCACCACTCATCCCCTCTCCTCTCTCACCCTGCACCGTCATCGCTGCCTCGTCGCGCCCTCATCTCCCCCCCCTCCCTCCCCCACGGTCCACCCACTCGAACGACACACACGCACACAAGCACAATCCATTCCACCCGCCCGCCCACCCGCCCCTCCCCACCCCCACCCCCCACCCCACCTGGCAACCCCCCCCACACACAGGCCCACGCACCTCTCTTGATGACGGCTGCATGCCCGGCCACATGCCCTCCCATGCTCCACCCCAGCCGCTGCGCCCGCACACCATTCACGCCTTCCATAATCTCATGCATTATGTGTTATACTGTCATCGCACTATGCACGCCCACAGTACGCCGTCCAGCTGTGCAAGAACTACAGCTGCCGCGTCGTCGCCGTCGCGTCCAAGAAGAACCACGACCTCCTGCGCGGGCTCGGCGCCAACCAGGTCGTCGACTATCATGACGATGACTGGAAGGAGCAGATCACACAGGAGCCAGAGAACCGCACCCTCGCCTTTGTGGTCGACTGTGTGGGCGGGGACGCCACCGAGCTCTGCGCCCAAGTCCTCTCCATGCTGGGCACCCACGCGCTGGGGGGCCACATCGTCTCTGTGATGCCCGGTGATGTCAAGAGCAAGCCGCCAGGGACGTCGGGCATGCCCAAGGTGACGGCGGTCGGCCTCGGGCAGGACTACGACGACCCCACGGCCAGGGCGACTGTGGGGGAGTACGTCACGCGGATTTCCAAGCTGCTCGGGTCGCACCAGCTGGTGCCCAACCGCGCACAGCTGGTGGGTGGCGGGCTGGGCGGAGTCAAGAAGGCAATGGAGGAGATGAAGGCGGGCAAGGTCCACGGGGAGAAGCTGGTGGTGCGGGTGGCCCACGGTTGACGGGAGCTCCACATAACTTCGAATTTGAAGGGAGCAACTCGCTTGTATACAGGTGCCCCACTCTCAAATTGGCATGCCACAGTTGAATGGTCCGGAGGCGCTTATAATGCCCACGATTGTTGAGGGCCATGCACCTCGGGGCAGGCGCACCCATGATGATAATTGGTATATGCATCTTTAATGGTCCGTATGCATGCCTCCTTTGGGAGAGCCACGTGATACCCACGATAATTGTTTGATATTGATAGGACGTCCGCTGGAGCCCCTGCAGCAGGGCCCGGCATGCATGTATATATATTAAAAATATAATTACTTACAGCAGAGTGAAATCACTCAAACCAAAGCAAACGCCCAGCTATAAACCTATATACAGAGCCATGTCAAAGCTCTATACTACGATAAGACCAATGGAAACGCCTAACGGGAGGAACCTAATAGCCCTGCTGCACCGCAAAATCAGCCCGCGTACGGCGGAGCATGATGTCAGCCATGGCCCGAGTCAGCGCCACCGACAAGCGCTGACGCCAATATGACGTCCAGGTCCGCGCCGACCATGGGGCCCGCTGGCCCTCCAGGTCCAGCCGGTCCTCCCGGAGCCGGCAACACTCCTTGAAGAAGGCGGAGGTCAGGGGCCCCATGGCCCCAAACTCCTCCAGGACAAAGGGCACCACACGATGGTGCCCGACGTCGCCGTAGGCCAGGAGCTTGGCCCGCTCCGCCCGGTCCGCCGTGTAACCTGCCGTGAGGGAGGCCCCAGCCACGTGGCTAAGAGCCAAGCATGTATATATAGACCCGAGATTCAGCCGTGTTCAGCCCGTCTCACGGTGCGAGACTGAACAAGTCTCGCGTGCAGACACGTGTGTAGTACTCCTACACACAGATCTCAAGTGATTTATCTAGTACCAAATCCGAAAGGCTTGCATCACTCCCCGGACAGGAGAACTTTTGCAGATGACTGTAGGTGTAAGTTGGCGATGCCATGGTAACCGGAGACGTCCGTCCTATAGTCAGCAAAATTGGTGCGAGAGGTCCCCAGTTCGATTCAGGTCGGATTCATTTGCAGATCGCGTTTTCCGCGTTTTCCGCGGCCTGGCACTGAACGCAAAGGTTTTCACCTTTGCGGAGTGTCTGATCAGAATATACGCTTGGCTGATTTCGATAGTACCGGCTACGCCCCCTTCTACTAAAAAGAAGGATTCAGCCGTGTTCAGCCCGTCTCACGGTGCGAGACTGAACAAGTCTCGCGTGCAGACACGTGTGTAGTACTCCTACACACAGATCTCAAGTGATTTATCTAGTACCAAATCCGAAAGGCTTGCATCACTCCCCGGACAGGAGAACTTTTGCAGATGACTGTAGGTGTAAGTTGGCGATGCCATGGTAACCGGAGACGTCCGTCCTATAGTCAGCAAAATTGGTGCGAGAGGTCCCCAGTTCGATTCAGGTCGGATTCATTTGCAGATCGCGTTTTCCGCGTTTTCCGCGGCCTGGCACTGAACGCAAAGGTTTTCACCTTTGCGGAGTGTCTGATCAGAATATATAGACCCGCTAATTAATTATATTTTTAATCTATAGATCCGCTTGAGCAGGGCAATGTATTTCACGTAGCTCTGGAGGCAGAGGCATCCGGCGCGGCAGGTCAGTTTAGCCCTGACACTTGCAAAGAAATTAGTGTGGGTATATGAATGAAGGCCAAGTGGGCCCAGGTCATAGAGGACAATGAGCCCCCCCCACATGGGGAAGCGCCCGCGTGTGCAGTCCCGCGGGCGGCACGCCAGATAGCTCCCCCTCGGGCAGCGTGCGGCTGCCTAGATAGATGTTGTAGTTAGAATGCTGTTAGGTAGATGTAGTATGTAGCCAATGTAGATAGATTAGACCGGTAGGAATGTTTGCACCCATCCATCCATCCATCCATCGGGGTTAATGCTCCGTGACTCCCCAACGGGAGCACGAGTCTAATTAATTAATTAATTAATATGAATGATCGTGCACGGGGTGTATACGTTAAGTGATGCTGTTAGATAGATGTTGTAGGTCGATGATGTACGTAGATAGATTAGACCGGTAGGACTGTTTGCGCACCCACCCATCCATCCATGCATCGGGGTTAATGCTCCGTGACTCCCGTCCCCAACGGGAGCACGAGTCTAATTAATTAATTAATTAATTAATTAATTAATTAATTATACGTTAAGGGCTCCTACAGATAGCCACGCGGCTCCCGCGGTCTTAATTCACGTCTTCCCTCTCAGACAAGCCGCAGGAATAGTTGTCTCCTAAAGGGCTGTGACCATTTATCAATGAGACAACCAGCGCAGGCCAGAAATATCGGGAGAATCCGGACCATGGTAGCTCGAGCTTGCCGTTATCTTGTCCGCGTGTACGTTCGACGTCGTTCAGGATGATGAAGATGAATGGTGATGGAAACGTGTAGCTTTGTGCATTGAAATTATGGCTGGCTTACGTGTAGAGCGACGTAATAGATGACCTAGACGGTGGGGCCGGAAACAGCATGCTTGATCAGGGCGTGTGTTTCGAGCCTAACTGGCCGGGAGTGTCTAGTGGTGAGCACCATTGCTGCGATCGCTCTCCCACCATTTACGAGGAAATACCCGCAAATGGAAAACCACTGATAAGATCTAGCTAGTCTGTCACCATTTATGCTCATGATGCATGGGCCAGCTGGTTTCGATCAACCCCCGGGCTAAATTGTCATGCATGAACTTTGTTGGTGGGAGCACATGTAGACAATAATGCATTCGTCTCAATAATGCGTTGCCTGAGGATCGAATTGCAGTTCGTTGTACATCAGAGATTTAGATTCTAGAGATGCATCAGGCTGGCATATACGCTGACCGAACACCCCGAGCAAGTGGCAGGCTCGCATCCTACGCTTGCAGGACAAAATCAATGCGATGAAAAGCACTATTCCCTCCGCTTCCACCCCCTCCGTTTCATCCCCACCTCCACCTCCCGCTGCATCCACCCCCATCATCCATCACCGTTCTCCCCTGCTAGCTGGGCTAGCAGGCATCCTTGGCCCTTGCCACCTTCAATGCACGCACATTGCTAGCAGACGACGGCCATAGCTACCGGGTAGAAGAGCTCGTTGCCTTCTGCATATAGCCCATCGTGTGTCTATTCTAGGCGTGCAAGAGCATCGCCGCTCGGTGCCACTTGGCATGGTGAGCACTAATCGCCTGGCGGGTGGCTGGCGGTTTTACTTCGCTGGCAGTGGTACGTCAGGCCAAGGTGGTGTTGGTCTTTTGTGTTCGCCGCTGGCAGTTAGCACTAGCCTCATGGGTTTTCTACAACAAAACACAAGTTTGGATTCATCTGCTATAGCTCCCTGTATGGTCGGAATTTTGAAACGGTTTGACGGACAAACTGATAGCACTTGGCGAGCTGACCCCAAATCTGCAGTCAAAATTTCGCAGGTACCATAATATATAGGGGGGGGGGTTGCCCGCAAGATGGTGCTGCCCCTAGGCACGGAAGTATGCTGCCGTCTGCCACCACTAAAAGGCTTCGGCTATCCAGCGCCGTGCCGTGCCAGTATCGCGTCGCGCCCGCCGCCAACGACCCATTTCAGAAAACCGGAATTTTCGATCCCATACACCAATATGCTCAAACGGTAGAGCTCGCTGATCTTCAACGATCATTTTTGCTCCCTATAGGTCGACCCCTAGAACCCATGGGACCTCGGGGTTTTCCTAGGTATAGCGCCTACGTGCTAGGTAGGTAGGGTCCAAGGGCCAACTTTAATTTGGGAAATTTCAGCGTATGTGTCTGATATTTTTGTTTTGAGTACCCCCCGTGCCCATGCACTACCTGCAGGTTGTCGAGTCTACGGAATGTATTAAAAACCATATGCCCCTTCTCAGGGATATATGTGTTACATATATATCCTCCCGTTAGGTTCCTCCCGTTAGGAGTTTCCATTGGTCTTATCGTAGTATAGAGATTTGACATGGCTCTGTATAGAGGTTTATAGCTGGGCGTTTGCTTTGGTTTGAGTGATTTCACTCTGCTGTAAGAAGTAATTATATTATTAATATATATCCTCCCCACGGAGGTATGTTCTTATTAATTAATTAGTGGCGGTATAGGCATAGAATGTGGGGTGGGCAATTAATGAAAAACATGGGGGGGGAGCCGTTTCCAACTCCGTACGAGCCACGAGCCACGATCAAGTTAGCCATGGCTGACGGCGGAGCTCGATCATAACTTTCACGTTTGGGCACCAAATTCCGGGCCGTGAATATCACATGCCGGCAATCGCTTTGTCTTTCAAAGACGCACACGCTGATATATTTTCCCGAAACTAAAACGCAATACTATGGCGAGTAAACGCTCTACTACTATGCAACGCAGCCTGGCGGGCCTGCGTAGTAGCTGCATGATCATGAGCCAAGAAAATTCGCCTGCAGCTCTGTCAGGCAGCGGTGACACTACTCAAGCGTTAGTAGTGCATGCTGCCCTCGGCTCGTGCGGCCGGCTCGCCCTCGACCTCGCCTCATCCCAAGCGCGCAACCGCCCAGCGGAATCGCGCCCACCCGATCCGCCCGCTCGGCTGTTATCCTTCAATGTCGCTGACCATGAACGACTGGACCAACATGCATGGGCCCGACCAGTGCCCAGCATGTCCTGCATCTTTTACACCTCAGGACTACGCCTCGCTTTACGAGAGTGTGCTTCCATCTGGCCACAGCATCAATTACCGCCTCAGTATACCAAGACGGCACATGCTGTCCCCTCACCTATGTATAACGGCCGACCCGATCCCCGATCCCGCCCCCGCCTTCAGCACCTCATCCTCTGCTCACTTCTCATGTGCTCTGATGGCGAGATGTGGGCCGGGCTCCTACCATCATTAATTCCGCAGCCAGTGACCTACCGCTCCATCCGGGCTTCACGGGAAGGCCTCGAGCAGCACGTGAACCCCCTCAATGCTGCAGATGTGGCAGCAATGGGCAAACACCGGGCGGGCAGCCCGGCCTGCTGCCGAGGTCCCTCATGCACCTTTCCACCACCGTCACCTCCACCTCCACCATCCTCGCCTCCATGCAGCTCCACTGCCGCCTCCACCTCCACCGGCCGCCGACATCAAACGGCCCAGCTCCTCGACCCGTCGACCGGCCGGCGCCTCCACAACAACGCCATCGCCATTGATTGAGTGCCTGCAAAACGCAGCAGGCCTTGCACCGCGCCCAGGGCGATGAAGGACATCGCCGCCCAGCCGGCCTAGTAGCTCTGCCAGCTGGCCCGGCGGCATGGCGATGCTCCTCCCACCCAGACCTGCCAGGCGGACATTCTAAAGCACCACACCACCTCCGGCAGGCCGCCTCCACCGTCGCGGCACAGCTCAACAACAATCACTCGACCTCCGCGAGGAAGCCGACATCACCCAGCGTAGCCACAATCATTATGCGATCATCGTCAAGCACTTCGACCAGCCGGTAGCCGGTGAGAACTCGGAGTCTCTTGCCTTAGCGTTTAAGCGCGACAGTCTTGAGCACTCCCATGCATGCAACTCACTGCCGAGTGAGCTGCGGTCATCATGTCGGCTGTCCGCCTTCCCCACGCGCGGGGTAAGGTGGCCCGGCTCCCGTGCTCCTCACTTTAAGTACATGGATGGCGGATAATAAGCCGGTCGTTTCTTAAAATGCCGCAAGAATCTCTCGGGGATCGCTTCCTACACGCTACATAGACGATGACTTGACCCTGGCACAGCCACAGCGGTGACGAGAGCTAGATATGGCCGACCTACCGGCTCCAGCTCCGGCAGAGCTCAGAGGGGGAATTAACGGTATACTGGAGGGGGGCGGTCATCCACGTCGACCATGCACAATCCCTGGCAGGCGCCACCTGCCACCCCAGCAAACCGAGTCTAGGGAATGTATAACAGTAGCGTAGATTATATAGTCAGGCTTAGCCTAGCACGCCGACTCACGCAAATGCGCATCGGCATGTGCGCCTATAATGGGACTCCTATATAACGGGAACGAGTATGGCTGACGGCGGAGTTCAGATCTTTTGCGCCTGAGCCCCAAATTCGGTCAGACCACTTGCATTCGATGCGCCTTTTTAGGACGCACTCGCCATGCAGTAGTATAATCGGTTACAGCTGAAACGCAGTATCGAAAAAGTTACGCCTGTGACAAGCAGCTGTGACGACCCGGCTTAGTTAAAGCAAAACGGGGTTTGGAAAAGGAGCTTTCCGGCTCCCAGCCCACCAACCCACTAGCCCTCGTCCTTGCACAGTCGACTGGGCCCGCAAACCCACCGCCAGCAAACCCATCGCCAAGTGCCTCGCCAGAGCCCAAGAAATTCTGCTACGAAACATGCAAATGGCGACAGTACCTAGACAGTCTGGTTGAGGTGGTCCCTCTCTCTTGCTTGGACTGCAGAACAAGAAGAGGTGGCAGGTCTACCATGGTCCAAGCCCACACGCCAGCCCCTGTGCATGGGCAAGCCCCCCCCCCCCACACACACACAGGAGGAAGGGGCGCTTTGCTGAGTAGAGTAGTTAGGATTTTTCAAGATCAGCTTAGAGTTATAAGCTTAGTTAGGTTTCGCGGCGACCGCTCACCCCCATCCATCAAGCAAGGGAATACGTGCCACATGATCTCCCCACGGAGTCAATTTTTTTTCAGTTGGTTCCTTTATTGGCACCCACGTGACGCAGTCACGTATGCTTTTAAAAATAACAACAACAACAACAACAACAACAACAACAACAACAACAACAACAACAACAACAACAACAACGACGACGACGACGACGACGACGACGACGACGACGACGACGACGACGACGACGACGACGACGACGACGACGACGACGACGACGACGACGACGACGACGACGACGACGACGACGACGACGACGACGACGACGACGACGACGACGACGACGACGACGACGACGACGACGACGATGACGACGATGACGACGACGACGACGACGACGACGACGACGACGACGACGACGACGACGACGACGACGACGACGACGACGACGACGACGACGACGACGACGACGACGACGACGACGACGACGACGACGACGACGACGACGACGACGACGACGACGACGACGACGACGACGACGACGACGACGACGACAACAACAACAACAATATGTCAATTTGATTTGATTAGACAACTATTGATGCATGTATGTTCTGTACGTAGTCAATGCTGATGAAAACAGCAATGCATTGAATTGACAGTAACTTTAGTTTGGCGGTGCGTGCGCTATCCCAATATGGGCTTTGACAACATTCATGTCGAATCCATGATAGCAAGTGTTGCAAAGCTGCAAGAATTAAGTGAGACAACTATATGCACATTTATATGTCAAAGTTTAACAGGCTGCCTTCATGATTTGCTCCAATCAGAAGGCATGTTTTGAGGCAGCTGCATGAGGCTGAGCTCTACGCATTACCCTGCGCCTGCTTCTCCCGCTGCTGCTGCTCCAACCGACGCGCCTCCTCCTTGGCGCGCTTGAGCTCCTCCTTCTCTCGCCGGATGCGCTCGGCCGCCTCGTAGGCCGCCTGCTTCTCGCGCTGCATCCGCTTCTCTTCCTCCTTGAGCTTCTCCCGCAACTCGGGGTCGTCCTCAGGACCGTCCTCCCCTTCACTGTCTGAGCGCCAGGTGTTACCCCCCGATGCCCGATGGCCCTTGGCTCCGCGGGTGGACCCTGTCTTTAAGCCCTTGTCACCCCCCCCAGTCGCTGCCTCCGGCGTCCGCTCGTCATCCGAAGCGTCCAACTGTGCCGGGGCCTTGACGCCGGCATCCCCCGACGCGTGTGCCTGCCCCTGCGGCACATCCACCCTGGGGTTGCCTAGTTGGGGCCCTGGCGCGTGCGAAGGGGCTGCGGCTCCATGCTGATCCTCCTTTGCCTGCCACGGTTGCTGCTGTGGCGGCGGCACCTGCTGCGGAAGTGGTGGCGACGGTTGTTGGCTCGCCATCTGCTGCTGGTAGAGCAACTGCTGCTCGCTCTGCTGCTCCATTAGCCACTGCTGCTGCTGCTGCTGCTGCTGCTGCTGCTGCTGCTGCTGCTGCTGCTGCTGCTGCTGCTGCTGCTGCTGCTGCTGCTGCTGCTGCTGCTGCTGCTGCTGCTGCTGCTGCTGCTGCTGCTGCTGCTGCTGCTGCTGCTGGAGGCGCAGCTGCTGCTCCTGAAAGAAAGTGGTCGGGCTAACCAGGCCGCCATCTGACGGCTGGCCAGAGGGGGACATGGGCGGCGGGGTGATGATGTAGAGAGGGTTTGTGTGCATGCCGATCCCCGCGGGCTGCTTATGCTGGCCGCCGGGGCCTTTGGTCTCGTTGGCCGGCATAGTGGCGGTGAGCCGCGCGACTGCCTGTTCCAAGGGCAGGACGCGGTAGGCCTCGCTCGCCCCGCCGGGAGTGCGCGTGAGCACGCCCATGCGGTCCAGCTTGTTGACCGCGTCCGTCACCTGGTGGGGGGGCAAGGAAGGTAAGGAGGACAGGGGAGGATAGCAGAGTCAAATAGTACGTAGTACGGTTTAGTACGCTCCGAGCCCGTATTGTGTATAATATGCAGGAATAAGAGTATTATACTTTAATAGTACGTAAAAGTACGATCCGGCACAGCTGCATTTGACGTACGATACGAACCGTATTATACACTATCGTTTATCTCTGGAGGATAGGGGAGGCGGAGTGCGGGGTGGGAAAGGGGGGAGGAGAGGGGAGGGGGGGGGGGGGGGGGGGGGGGGGGGGAGAGGGGGAGGCAGTGCGGGGTGACAAGGTCATACGTAAAAAGGAGGATGAAAGGTAGGCATAAAAAGCACCACTGCAGCATTGATCGCAACATTAGCACCGATGACAAAAAAGCTAACAGAATATGAGAGCCATGCCATCGTCCAGTACAATAACTACGGTCATAGCAAGTATGGGTGATGAGAGCCATGCCATGGTCCAGTACAATAACTACGGTCCAAGCAAGTATAGGTGATGAGAGCCATGCCATCGTCCAGTACAATAACTACGGTCATAGCAAGTATGGGTGATGAGAGCCATGCCATCGTCCAGTACAATAACTACGGTCATAGCAAGTATGGGTGATGAGAGCCATGCCATCGTCCAGTACAATAACTACGGTCATAGCAAGTATGGGTGATGAGAGCCATGCCATCGTCCAGTACAATAACTACGGTCCAAGCAAGTATGGGTGATGAGAGCCATGCCATCGTCTGTCTTGTGCACGTCGCATTCTGCCCATCGAACTCAGTTCAGGGATTGAAACCCTCATCGACGGTGGCTCTGGGTGCACGCAAGAGTGCCGAAAAAATCGCGTTACCTCAGCATAAACAATCCAGCGTAAACAACCGCGGCATAAACAGCGGCATCATAAACAATAACCTGCACGAGTATAGAATTCTGATTTCTGGGCCAAGGCAACCCACCAACTGGAACTCTTTGGAGCCCTGTGGTCCCTGCAAGAAATAATTTCTTATGTTTGATATCAGCCGAAATCAGCTCGCTCGCCTGACCCATACGATTCCACCCTGTGCCACTACCCACCTGCCCCCTGTTGCTTGCTACCCACAAGGCGGGCCCTAAGCCCCGCCGCTACTGCCTGCCCTGAAAGTCGAACGATTCATCCGCCCACCCAACCCGCCTTGCAACAACCAAAAAAACCAATTATAGCCTCGCAAGATTACAACTACCACCTCTCCCAGATAGATGAACTCCCAGATGCATCTCAAACCGCCGGCTCCCCCAGCATGCCAGGCACACGCGGTTGCCGCCAACACAGATAGGTACTTGCTCAAGCCCCGAAAAGTATGTGCGTGGGCAATCATTACAGTCAAATGGTATATTTGTAGCAGAAACAACAAGGTACCCCGGATCTAACCAGGCGCTCAGCGCTCACCTGGAAGTTGATGGGCTTTGCATGCAGGATTAAGTTGCACTGCAGGTACGCCTCGATCTTCTCGTCCAGCACATAACACATACACCTGGACAACTCCACCACAACTCCCACGACCAAAAGCTCACCTGGAAGTTGATGGACGTGTCCTTCAGCTCCAAGTAGTACTGCAGGTACGCCTCGATCTTCTCATCCAGCACCTCCTTGTCGACGGGCTGCGGGTCGTCGGACCCCCCCCACAGAAAGAAGTACGCCAGCAGCGCCTCCAGGTCCTCCTGCTCGCGCGCCTCGTCCAGCAGGTGCCCCTGCAGGGTGCGGACGCACGAATTCCAGAGCGGGCAATCATCAGGGACGGCAGGTGGTGGGAATGCTTGAGGGTGGGACGTTTCCCGGCACAGGGGTTTCAAACAAGCGCTGAAAATGCCGCAGCTTTGGAGTATACAGCTCCTCTCGTAACCAAAAATGGCCAATGAGAAGAGACAACGGGAATGGCTGACCGAGTCCTCGCTGCCGGCATGTCCGGAGGGCAAGCGCACAAAACGCCAGGCACATCTGGCTTCCCAGCTCGTGTGTGTGCAAGTACTTGCGCATGTCAGCATTACTCTAGTTACCAGCACGCCCGCGTTGGTCCCAGGCTGCGCACAACAAGGCAGTAATACCATGCTCCTCTCTACCTAGATGATCACGGGGGCGTTCACTAGCAAGCCCCTTATCGCGGTAGCGAGATAAGGCTGTAATACCATGCTCCTCTCTACCTAGATGATCACGGGGGCGTTCACTAGCAAGCCCCTTATCGCGGTAGCGAGATAAGGCAGTAATACCATGCTCCTCTCTACCTAGATGATCACGGGGGCGTTCACTAGCAAGCCCCTTATCGCGGTAGCGAGATTTTTGGTGCCATACGGGATTCGAACAACGGACATCTAACCCGATTTCGCGACCATAGTACGCACCAGCACGCCCGCGTTGGTGCCCAGGCTGCGCATGAGCAGGCTATTTGAGAGCGCCCCCTCGTACTTCTCCCGCTTGCTTCGGAAGCCCATGTACGCCTTTATGACGTAGGAGAGCGGGAGCAGGATGACGCCCAGCGACGTGAGCGTGTTGGTGATGTCGTCAAAGTTGAACGAGGAGTCGATGATCTTATACGCAGCGCCCCCAAAACCGCCGGCGATGGGTATCACGATCGACGCGATGTCAAAGCGGGTGAACTTGATGTCGGAGCCGGGCAGCAGCATGTCAATGTCCTCCTGCACAGTAGTAGTCGAGGGGCACCGGGGGAGAGAGTATAGGCAGTAGCGTACATGAGCGTATTGTTTGCACACCTTGAATCGCAGGATGGCAAAATGTCCTCCCATTCATCAATGCACCGCCAGGGGGTGGTAAAGCCACGGGGTAGTTGGGTAAATTTAGTAGCATATTTCGGCATGCCAGATAATAGTATGATAGTAGCAGCATGCCAATGTCCTCCTGCTCTACGCCAAGAAACTAATTACCCGATCAACTAGTGAATCAATCAATTCATCTGTCAATAAGTTGCATTCGATTTGGCTGTATTAAAAAACCACACCGACTAGGGAGGGCATGGTAGCACACACATCAACAGATAATCAGCACTGAATGGCGTGTCATTGTCCTCCTGCGCCGCACCGAGCAGGCGACACCAGGGTCGAGGTGTGTGGCAGCCAGTAGAGCATCTATCTGCAGCATAGTGGCGTAGACTGAGGTTGGCATATATCAGTAGATATATAGCTCGGTTGGCATATAGGTTGGCATATATCAGTAGATACATATCAAACCGATTTCTTCCTGCATGCGTTAGGGCCAACTGTGACATGTCTACAAGGGCGCTACAGTTATCCACGCATGGCAAGAAATATTTTTTCATAGGGGAAACATCATGCAAGTGGCTTACCAAGGAAGGCATGTAGTATCTGCGTAGCAGTTCAATTAGCGCACCAGCGAGGATGGCAGCACGTGCATGCGGGCACGCAGCCCGCGTTAAGCCTCTTCAAGCTTTTTCTCTTTTCGACCTCTTTAAGGTAGTACCAGGCCATGCATGGCAAGCAGCTTGATCGCGGTTGTCAGAAATACTCCCGCATGTGCCCCCGTGAACAGGCCACATTGAATGCTTGCCTTGACGTCCATGTGAAAAGGATTGCTCCGTTTGATCGAATTGCTAACTGCAGTGCCTGCGTCGACATCGATGAGACAACCCCTAGGTGGCTCATTTGGTGTGCTCCCTAACATGTCCTGCGTGCCTTGGTGTTAATACACTTCCCCGTCCTACATACCTCGTTGTTGCTTATAGAAAATTGCTTTCCTTGATGCAGTTCCAGATGTTGAATAATGTGAGAACTAGACCCCCCTGCACTTCTTGAACCGCTCAAAGTACAACACGGTGATTTGAGGGTAGCGTTCACCTCGACATAGCTCTAATTAATGCATGCACGTCTAACCGAGATGTTGAAATAGAGAAGAGCTTGACATCGTTTAAGATGTTGAACATGCGACGCACCTTGATGTAGTTCTTGAACAGCTTGAAGTACCACGCGTTGGGCTTTAGCGTCACCTTCTCCTGCAGCATTTCCTCGTCCTCCTGCCCCACCTCCGCCACCTTGGCCTCCTTGGACAGCTTGAGGAAGTGGTACCACTTGCGCGGCTCCGGCACGGACAGCACGCGGTAGAAGACCAGCAGGCGGTCGTACGTGTGCTGAGGGAGGGGGGAAAAAATCACAGGGGCAAAGAGGGAAAACATGGGGGAGAAAAAGCAGGGGGTGGATGCGAACAAGGGGAAAATAGAAATTTTGAAATTTGAAATTGGGTCAGGGACAACAGTCAGGGAAAGCCACCCATGGCACCCAAATGATTCTGCCGGGACATGCTCATGTCATTAATGATCCCATCCGCGGTCAAGGCGGCTTCTACCTTGGTGGCATCTATCGATTAAAAACGTACGTCTCTGTACCTTGGTGACCTTTGGTTGATAGGTGTATTCGGTATACCTTTGGTTGATAGGTGCATTCGGTATACCCTTTGGTTGATAGGTGAATTCGGTATACCCTTAGGTTGATAGGTGAATTCGGTATACCCTTTGGTTGATAGGTGTATTTGGTATACCTTTGGTTGATAGGTGTATTCGGTATACCCTTTGCTTGATAGGTGTATTCGGTATACCTTTGGTTGATAGGTGTATTCGGTATACCTTTGGTTGATAGGTGTTTTCGGTATACCTTTGGTTGATAGGTGCATTTGGTATACCTTTGGTTGATAGGTGTATTTGGTATACCTTTGGTTGATAGGTGCATTCGGTATACCCTTTGTGGCCCTTTTGTTGAAGAAGCACCGCCGCATTTGCTGAAGAAGCACCACGAGCTACTTTGGGAGGGCAAAAAAAAGGTGTGCAGCAGCAAAACTAAGCATCCTTGATGGAGTTTCTGATCATGCAGCAAGCCTGCATACCCCAGCCATGAAACTGTTGAAACAGAAAAGCGAAGCATCATACCTTGATGGCATCTTTGTTCATGAAGCACGACTTCCACGAGCGTTCCTTGATCGTCACCTCCTCCAGGCCCCGGTAGTACATATGGATCTCGTACGACCCTGCCAGGGTGTATGTCAGGTGGTCAGAAGCATGCGTCCGGACAGGTTTGTTAAACAGGTCGCCACGTGAGGTGGTCAAGCTGGTGGTCAAACGGGTGGTCAAACGGGTGGTCAAACGGGTGGCCAAACAGGTGGTCAAACAGGTGGTGGCATATCAGGAGGTCAAACAGGTGGTCTAATGAAGTGCTCAAACTGGTGGCCAGATGAGATGGTCAAAGAAGGGGTCACACAGAGGGTGAAGCAGGGTGTCAAAGTGTGGTTAAACACGCCAGCCATCAGGTTATTAGCCCCGACACCACCATCCCAGATGTAGCACCACAGGAATGATGCAGACGCCGGACACACACAGAGGAAACTTCAACCCATTTGGACCTGCACGATGCGGGGCACTACCCCACCCTCCCCTCCACGCCGATCTCCAAACCAATCCCCCTGTCTCCTCCGGCTGCCCCTCCAACCCTCCCGAACCCTGTTCCCCAGGCCCCTTCGGCTTGTATACCACTCTCACCTGTATCTGTGCGCAGCGCCATCCCAGGGACCCGCGCAGGTGGACCCCCCCCACTGTCTACGGGTTGGGATAGGTCAGCCCCAGCCCTTGAGTTCCCCACCGTCCTTGGGCAGCACCAGCCCTCATGCTATGAGTAGAATTGCTCACCTTATTTGGGCGGCACCACCAGTCAGGCCATATATAGAATAGATCATCTTTCGTTGAGCTGCACCACCCCGCGAGCTACATATAGAGCTGCTCACCTTCCTTGGGTGGCACCACGTTAACGCCTTTACTGCTCGAATTCTTCAGCGCCTCCTTCATCGCCTCAGGTGGGACCTTGCTGAAGCTGGCCTGCGGGTCCACGCACCGCCATGCCCGACCCCAAGAACATGGTTAGGAGAATTATTTTGCATTGCGTTGGTGTCGCAGGTGTCGTGTTGTTAAGAAATCTAGCGAAGGCTTAAGTATAACAGGACGGCATATAGATAACTGGACGACACTAGGTATCAGCAAGGAGATCTGGTGGTCGAGAGGTTCAAGCATCCCTCAACCACCTTTGTCCTTCAAACACTCTCATGGACGCTAGTCCCAATTAACGCAATTAATTCACCCTCTTAACTCACCTTGCCACGCCTGCCATCCGCTTGCCTTGCCCGATCCCACGACATCCCGCCTCGCCCTTACCCACAACGAGCCGGCGTGTCTTGCCCCACCCTTCTGTGTCCCCTTGGCCAGCTTGCCAATTTTACCGTGTCCCACTACATGCGCCCTCACCTTGCCGCGCTTGCCATCCTCTTGCCTTGTTCCACTATACATGCGCCCGTTCACCTTGTCGAGCTTGCCATGGTCTTGCCTCGTTCCCGCCTTGTCACTCACCTTGTCGAGCAGGTCGATGAGAATCTTCTGGAACCATGCAAAGCGCTCCACCTTCTGCTCGTCGGTCATCGTGCTCTTGCCCTCCGTGTCTGGCCCACCCAGGAGCAGTGGCCGACGGGACGAGTGAGACATTATCGGAGAATCGGTGTTTGAGGGAGAGGGGAGGTCAGAGGGGGGCAGGACGCAGGGCAGCTTGAGCAACTGTGATGGATACTGTGGGCGAGAAATTAACGGAGACACCAGTGGAGAGGGCAGGGCAGAGGGGGGCAGTACGCAGGGCACGTTGGGGGGGGGGCTTGGGGGGAGGTGCAAGCAAGAGTGTGTGTGGGTGGGTGGGGAGGAAGGGCAGCATTCATGTCAATGGGGTGGATGAGGCTAGCAAACAAGCTAGTCCAAGGCCAGCAGGTAACCAAGCAAGTGGCCGGCAACCAATCATCGACCTCGAAGGAAAATCACCATGCATGGGGGCAGTGGTGGCCGTGCACTGCACGACCATGCGCGGTGGCCCTCCTGGTCTCAAGACATAAAGCGTTGGAACATAAAAAATACATGGGATACTGGGTAGTTCTAGAAACACATGACATGATACTTGGGCAGTACAGCCGTGTATGAAATCATATACCACTTAACCACTATGGATGAAGTGACCAGTGTCCCACGCCTCCCGATGCACTTGCCTGGGTCGAAGAAGCCGTACGTGTCCTGCCACTTGGAGAAGTGGCGCATCAGGTGCAGCCGGTTGTGGAAGGATATGAGGTTGTAGAACTTTCGGAACAGGGCCTCTTTTCTGCTGTCATCTTTCAAGAAGGGCGCCTGGTGACCCACAGGCCCATACCCCCACCCCCGCCCCCGCCCCCGCCCCCCCGCCCCCGCCCCGCCCCGCCCCCGCCCCCGCCCCCGCCCCCGCCCCGCCCCCGCCCCCGCCCCCCCCGCCCCCGCCCACACACACGCACACACAGAGGCAGGCAGGCGCACACCCCAGCAACGACCCCCCTGCATTGTAGGATTAGACATCACACGCCTTGCCCAGCAATGCTCTAATGTATAACTAGCAGGCACTCATCGTTATAACCAACATCATGGTTATTATCATCCCTGATAGGCGCCCGTCACCACTTTGAGGCACATACATCTCGGGACGACATCGCCGGCATCCGGATTACATCACTAGCGCCATCACCACACACGGCACAGCGCTAGGCAGTGGCTGACGAACCGTCTGCCAGTAATACTAGGACGGGGGGGTGGGGGGATGCTGGGAGCCATCGTGGCGGACAGCCACAACCGCCAGGGGGAAGTGACAGAAGCAGCAGCGATGCTGGGACATGTGCTTGGACTTTACGCGGTGAACACCAAGAGACCGGCTTGTGTCATGCCAGGAATACAACGTGGGGCTGGTCACCGGGGCATAACAAGGACACTATAACGTGGGGCTGGTCACCGGGGCATAACAAGGACACTATAACGTGGGGCTGGTCACTGGAGCATAACAAGGACGCACCAGCAACAGGATGCTACAGCTTACAACATGAGGGTAGTATGCAGATTCCCTGCTACGCTGCACTACCACTGCACACCAACAGTTAGTGACATCACCGTGGTGGTCTGCACGAAGACATGACCCGGTACCTTCACCACCAGCAACAACCCCAAGTCCATCCACATGCCTGCACCCCCTCGTTTCCAAGAACCACGGAGCATCCCAGCTGCCCCTTGCCAACAGGGTAGTTACGACAGGGAATGACTGGCATGGGCAGGCACCCCTGCCATGACCACTCGATGAAGATATCCACGGTCCTTCCCGGTGCATGCCCCTAGTTACTGCACAGCTTGGCATACAGCTCTCGAAGCCTGAACGCTGCACAAATGATGACGCTACAGATACACGACTAGATGGTAGCACACATTGGATCGTGAACCCAGATGACCAATCCTACACTCCCCAGGGCCGGCCCCTACTGGGCTCAAGCATCCTGTGCCGTCTGCCAGAAGTCTGCATGGTCATGCATATACTCACGCCAGAAGAGGTGTCGTTCCACCCGTGCTCTTTATAAGTATCGTTATCATTCTTACCAGTGCTCTTTACTAGTATCGTTATCATTCTTACCAGTGCTCTTTACTAGTATCGTTATCATTCTTACCAGTGCTCTTTACTAGTATCGTTATCATTCTTACCAGTGCTCTTTACTAGTACTGTCATCATTCTTACCAGTGCTCTTTACTAGTATCGTTATCATTCTTGCCAGTGCTCTTTACTAGTATCGTTATCATTCTTACCAGTGCTCTTTACTAGTTTCGTTATCATTCTTACCAGTGCTCTTTACTAGTTTCGTCATCATTCTTACCAGTGCTCTTTTCTAGTATCGTTATCATTCTTACCAGTGCTCTTTACTAGTACTGTCATCATTCTTACCAGTGCTCTTTACTAGTATCGTTATCATTCTTACCAGTGCTCTTTACTAGTATCGTTATCATTCTTACCAGTGCTCTTTACTAGTATCGTCATCATTCTTACCAGTGCTCTTTACTCGTATCGGCATCATTCTTACAAACTGTTGTGTTTCTATTACTCCATTCGCCCTGCAGTGCTCCCGCTTCTCAACACTCCACCCCAGCGAGGCCAGTGCGCAGTGGCTATTATAAGACCAGGTTCAAGGCATTGCGTCATGCAACGCCATAATGCAACACTATCTTGCTTACGGATCAGGCGACTACATGGGCCACCTCCCGAACAAGCCACCAAATCTCGCACCTTCTAAACAGCCCCCCAAACCTCGCATTCCTGAACGGGTCACCAATGCACATCCCGCAGCGTGGTCACCAACCCACGCACCTCTTGCACCATGCGCGTGATCAGGTCCAGGGGGCGCACAGGGATGTAGCACTCGCGCTTGTGGCCGATCGTGGGCGCCACGTCATCCTCCTCGTCCTCGTCGTCTGAGTTTGGTTCCGCATCGTTTGGCAGCTCCCACTCGTCACCGGCCATCGCCGTCTCCACCGAGGCCGCGTGCGCCTTTTTTTTGGCGCCAAGCGCGTCCGCGACCCAGTTGCGGTGGACGGCACCGGGCGGGCCGGACAGCTGGCTCGCTCCCATTAACGGCTGGAGGGAGTCGTCGAGCAGGGGCGTGGGGGGGGTGACCGGGGTCATGAATGCCGGGCCAGTAAGGGGGGAGTGGTGGGCCAATGGGGGTAATGTGGCCTTCTTGCCGGCAAGCTGCACGCCGGCGGGCGTCGTGATGGCGCTCCCGGAGGAGCCATCGAGGGCCGGAGGCGAGCCGAAGGCATGGAGCAAGGGCAGGGGCACTGGTTTGGCAGGAATTGTCGAGGAAGGAGGGCGGAGGTAGCGCAGGGGAAACGTAGGGCACATTGGCATCATGACGCTGTGACTAGGTTAAGAAGAATTTTGAACCGGAATGCCTGGGCGTATTTCTTGGACAATCCAAAATCGCATACAGCGGGTCATGAAAAACTGCAGAGATTTCGCAAGCCCGAAAAAGACCAGACAGTAGCTACCTTGTGAGGCCGCCGGTCCGCCTCCCAGACTGGAGGGCTTTTTGGCCTTTTTGGCAGGGATTGCCGGCGCAACATTGGCCATTGAGCCCACAGTTTGTGCTTACAATTGACAGCAACCGTCACTGGATAGGAGGAAGCACTCGAAACTTATCCTCAAAACTGGATAGGAGTAATAACTCAACACTTCCGCCGGGGAATCCACAGACGCGAAATTATCCAAACCTGTGCGGCTTGCATTGATTGTCGATGAGCTGCAACATAGCAACCATGTCATTTTCGTTTTAGTCGACTCTCACTAGCCTCGCATCTGCCGTGAAATCCGTGTCTTCCATCTGACGGGGGTCGCTCAAATTTGGCACTTCCCGGTAACCAGAAGGTTCTTAGCAGATATGCTTGGCTTCGGTTATTGTCTGCACACGCGTGCATTACGGTGGCGACATGACAATCCAGAACCAGCCATCGCTTATTTAAGCAAGACTCGACCTTGCTGCAATACATCGGTCAAATAACCGGCAGGGCTGGTGCGGTGTTTTTTATATTTTTGACAGTTGATTAGGGGTGATTGTGACCGGACGAAGTCCACGCTTGCCATCTGCGCGGACCTCGCTGCGGACTGACAGTTCGTGCACCAAATATAGGCGTTGCTGAGGCTCAGATGACAGTAGCTAAAATCTGGTTTTCGGTTCTGACAGGTTACAACGTCATGTTGTTGATGTTGTTGTTGTTTCCGGGTAAATGGGTATTTTTATTAACCAATAGGAATATCGTTAGGTGAAGGGGTACCACGTATCGACCAGCTGGTTACCCAATGTCAATGTTGTTGTTGTTGCCCACGCCGCACATGGGCAGCAGACAGCAGACTGAGCAGAGCCCATGTGCGGCGTGGGATATTCGGGGAAATGGGTATATGTTATTAGCCAATTTTGATTATGGACCAAAGAGGTAAAAATGTGCGGCGTGGGATACAACGATACAAAAGACTAACTAACTAACTAACTAACTAACTAACTAACTAACTAACTAACTAACTAACTAACTAACTAACTAACTAACTAACTAACTAAGTTGGTGAACTGCTACTACATAGTAAATGCAGCAAAAGCAGAAGAGTGGACAACCCCTTAGAAGTCCAGTGGCTTCCGTGGTCTAGTAAGGCTCCGTTTTAGCCACTGACATCTTGATACCCTAGGCTTAGCAGGGATTAACTACTGGCTATATTTGGAATAAACGTACACCTATTTACCTGGAAAAGCAGAAGAGTGGAGTCAGTTGACCTCACGACTAGTCACGAGTGCGAGTAGCCGGCGCGGGAAGAAACTCGACTACCTAAACTCAACGAGTGCGAGTTGTGCACAGCCTTCGCAAATCGCACCACGCATCGGGTCATTTCTAGCTTTGGCAGCAATACATGTTCACATCAATATGTCAAGGAGACAACAATATATGTTCAGATCGCAACTTTCAAGTTCTTGCAGGCAAGTAATCGACAAGAAATTCGATTGAGCAGGCGTCGGGCATTTTCTACATGTTGTTTCTAGGATGCACAGGCTGAAAATCGGTTAATGTTATCGCGATACCGAGGTAACCTGGGGGGTTTTATCGCCTTGCTCGGAAACGCGTGTTGGCCCGCACAACGTGCAGGTTAGGGTGTGTTCACGTATTTCTGCCATGAAATTTTACCCCTGTGACCCGGATGATGCCTCAAGAAAGCTGCATGGGTCTACCTTGGTCCTGGCCTGTCCTTCAGTTGCCAACGTCGGACAGCTAGCGGTTGATCTACTGATATCAACCCTAAAGATGAAGCGCGTGGGATACCTAGATCATCCCGCTGTGCTCCAGTGCGCCGGGAATAGCCCTTTCTTTGGGGATGAGCCAGGCTCAATTGCTCTTGCGGTTGAAGTCTTCCATGACAAGGAAAGGTCATTAACGGTGGTGCAGCAACGCACGCCCTTTGCCCGCGGCCAAAAGGACGTCTTCGCCGCGGATTTTGTGACCTGGGCCAAGTCGATCGGGTTTTGTAGAGTCGTATTGTCACTAGGACTAGACGCGACCTTCCGGGTCGACAAGCACCTCGGCGACCGCCGTATCCATTACCAGGCATCCTCGGCCGATGGTCGAGACGATACGTGCGAGGACCTGTCGTGGTCGTTACTAGACGTCGACCCTGGACAGGACCGGGAGCCCGCCGACGCAACGGAGCACGAGCCGCCCCCCTTGTGCGGGCGTCTGGCACAGAAGCTGCTTGCGCACGCACGGGCCGAGAGCGTGCCTATGGTCGGTGTCATGATGTTCTGCATTGAGGGGGACAACATGGGGGATGCGGATGGGATGGCATGCGCCTTGGCGGCATACCTGAAGCTGGAAACGGGTGGCAGTAGCACCCTGGTGGCTCCTAGGTGGACAATCCCCCCCTCGTGGGCATACTTGTATGGCCCACCAGTCGATGTCTCGCTTTTCCAATGATCTATTTCCTACGCGGTGTAAGCTGTTGTTGTTTTGACACGGTGCAGCCTGGGTAACAACAGGCCATCAGCCTGGCAGCAGTTGACTGCCCGGCTACCACCATATGCATGGCATAGGCCAGAAATATGGTGAACCCGGACCATGGTAGCTCGAGCCTGCTGTTATCTTATCTGCATGGCTGGCATACAGTGGTGACACGTGGCATGTGACATGTGGCTGTGGGGACAGGCTGTGGCAACTAGAAATAAGTGACCAACATTGCCAAACTTGCTATAGACGTTTTCTGGCATGGCATCAATGGGGTGCCTCCATCTGCCTGCAACAAGACGCCCTGGTTTGGGATGTTGGCTTTGTAGGCTGCGCTAGGACATTGCAATCTACTAAATGCCATCATCAATGTCATCTTGTCCAAGGCCCCAAAGCGCCACACGTGCTTTTGTCAGACTGGGGAATCTTCGATCCGTGCGACTAGCCAATTCGCGGGAGTTTCTTCTAGGTTTCGGTATATCAACGAGGCGTCCATGACCAGCCAAGAGTCCCATTTGACTTGTCCTTTACTAAGGTCTGAATTAAATTAAATTAAATTATAACACATGGTCTCCGTTGGGAGATCATGTAGCACATATTCCTTGCTGGATGGGTGGAGGTGGGCGAAGCCGTGTAATCGAACGAACCTAACTCTAAGCTATCTAGTCTAGAAAAATCCTAACTACACTATTCAGCAAAAGGTCTGAATGCACTTGATAATCATTTCTTTCGATAAACAGTGCATGAGGCAACTACTTCTGGTCGATCAAAGGAACTTGTGTCGAAACATGGAAGCTGGTTAGCTAGGTCATGCGGTAAACCGGTAGTCGTAGTTCAATTTTCTAAACGCACACGGACCGGTCCTGGAACTTGTTTCGTTCTGTTGGTAGCACAAACTTTTTGGTATGTGTCCTCACGCCGGGTGTGGCCCTGCTATCAACTTGATTGGGATGTCATTTTGTTGATTGGGTAATTCAGTACGTGCTCCGTGGTCCCCCAACGCCGAGGAGACGAGACTAATTAATTAATTGATCAACTTGACGGTCTGGTGGACTTAGGACATTCGTGACTTAGGAAATTGGCTGCATTGTGATACTTTCAGGACTTCATGAATTCTGCCACGAGGACTCCCACGAGCCACGAGCCACGAGGTAGCCATGGCTGACGGCGGAGCTCATAACTTTCACGTTTGAGCACCGAATTTAGCCGTGAATATCACTATCGCTTCGTCTTTCTAAGACGCACATGCTGATATAATTTTCCGAATCTAAAACGCAATATATGACGAGCAAACGCCTGTCGACGCAACGCAGTTTGGCGGATGCGCTCGCCTTTGACAATGCGGCAGCTGAGGCTGCCGCCTCGCCAGATCCGGCAGGCAGCGGTGACACTAGTCGTGCACTGGTGGTCACCCAGCAACCTCCCGGCCTCAATGCTTCGCCATCGGCATCGCCCGACCCTAAACGCGCCCGCTCAACCGACAAACCAGGAGGGTCTTCACGCCCCTCGGAACCGCGCTTTCGGCCCCAACCTTTCCAGGTCGATGATTACGACTGGACCACCATTTCTCCGAGTGATGCTATGCATCACATCTTCTTCGGGGACTACGCCTCGCTTTACGACCTGTGCCTCCATCTCCACGCCACTGGACGCCTCCTCGTCACCGACGGCCGACGCTGGCACAACGTCCGCGAGCTGTTCGGGTGTCCCCGCCCCCAACTCCAACACGCCGTCCTCAACTCTCTTCTCCAGAAGTCTGACGGCGAGATCTGGGCTCCATCCATCTCCGCCCCCGCATTCCGTTCCATCCTCACGGAAGCCTTTCAGCAGCACGTGACCCCCCTTGCTGCCGACATAGCAGCAATCGGCGGCACGCTGACTGCTGAACTTCCTCACATTTCCGCCGCCGCCGCCTCCACCTCCACTGCATGCCATTTCCGCCTCCACTGCCGACATCAAAGCCCAGCTCCTCGACATCGACCACCGCCTTCAAGCCACCGCCAACGCCCTTGAGAGCTTGCATGACACCGCCGGCCTCACCGCCCAGGCGGTGAAGGACATCGCCGCCCAGCCGGCTTCTGCTGGCCCGGCCGGCGATGCTCCCTCCTCCTGGGCGGACTTGCTTAAGCAGCACACCACCTCCACCACCTCCACCATCTCGGCACAACTCAAGCAACAAGCCCTCGACCTTCGCGAGGAAACCGACATCGCCCGGCGCAGCCACAATGTCATCGTCAAGCACTTCGACCAGCCGGCAGGTGAGACCTCCACGAGCCTTCTTGAGGCATTTAAGCGCGACATTCTTGCCCCCATGCTACTCACTGGTGAGCTGGACATGTCGGCTGTCCGCCTCCCCCGCGCGCGGGGGAAGGCTGGCCCGGCACCCGTGCTCCTCACCTTTAATACATGGCGGACAAGCTGTTGTTCCTTAAATGCCGCAAGAAGCTCTCGAGGACTCGCTTCACGCTGGACGACGACTTGACCCTGGCCCAGCAACAGCGGCGACGCGAGCTATGGCCGACCTACCTTCAGCTCCGGCACAGCGCAGGGGGGAAGCCGGTATACTGGAGGGGGGCGGTCATCCACGTTGACCACAAGCCCTGGCAGCCCCCTCCTGCCACCCCAGACTAGGGAATTCATACCAGTAGTGTAGATTAGTCAGGCTTAGCCTAGCATGTGGCCCACGCGCATGTGCGCCCATAATGGCCCCCATGGATGTTGTCTACAGAATTTAGCCAAGCCCTGCCTATAACGGGACCCCCATGGATGCTGCATTAAGAATTTAGCCATGCTATGCAGTGCAGAGAGATGCTCTCTGTCGAGAAGCCATGCCCTAGCTCTTGTATAGCCATGATGATCTTCCCCCATGCACATGACATACTCCCCCTTAGCTGGGCATAGTGTGAAGATCATGAGGGTGCAGGTGCCCTAGTGCACCTAGAGCAAGTGTTGTTTACATTCCCACCCTTGCAGGAAGTAGCTTAGAATGTACATATGATAGGCCATATGCCCCTTCTCTGGGCTATGTGCTACATATACTCCCAACGGAGTTATGTTACAATTCAATTCAATGAATTCTGCATAGCTTGCTTTGACAATGTTATTATTGAGGTCGGCTGATGTCGGCGACCTTCATGATCATCGCCACTTATGCAGGTGCCAACCGGATCGTCCGTCGGTCCAGCGGTTCAGTCCTAGCCGGATTAATTAATTAATTAATTAGGAACATAACTCCGTTGGGAGTATATGTAGCACATAGCCCAGAGAAGGGGCATTATTATGGCCTATAATACATTCTAAGCTACTTCAGGTGCAAGGGCACTGGGAATGTAGACAACACTTGCTCTAGGTGCACTAGGGCACCTGCACCACCCAGAGTCTCGGGCAACTCCCAGCTAAGGATCCTAGCCGGATGCCCTGGCTGAACCCGCGAGGGGCGACTGAAATTGAGTCGGACTGGCTCAGTTACTGCCGGCTAGCTCGGCGACCGGATAGTCATGGCATCCGTCTGCGGTGATGACTCTGATCAGCCAACCGAGCCGGCCAGGTCATGAGTGAGGCTGATAAATGGCTGTCTGTTGTCTCCGATTAGATAGTCGCCTCCTTTGCCGCCTAAGTCTGCGCGCATTGATCACATATCAAGGAGACAACCAGCGCACTTGCCAGAAATTTGACCACATAATTAATTAATTAATTAATTAATTAGACTCGTGCTCCCGTTGGGGAGTCACGGAGCATTAACCCCGATGGATGGATGGATGGGTGCAAACATTCCTACCGGTCTAATCTATCTACATTGGCTACATACTACATCTATCTAACAGCATTCTAGCTACAACATCTATCTAGGCAGCCGCACGCTGCCCTAGGGGGAGCTATCTGGCGTGCCTCCCGCGGGATTGCACACGCGGGCGCTTCCCCACTGGGGGGGGCTCGTTGTCCTCTATGACCTGGGCCCACTTGGCCTTGTCCATCATCTTCTTCCAAATCACGGAGAGGCCTAGCTAGCTAGGCCCCCCATGTCCTCTACTAGCTGTTCTTTGAAGGTGCGGGCCTTGCGGCGTCTAACATCACTGGGCCCTGGGCAGCCCACGTCAGGAGGTGCCGGCCAGGCTGGGCTGGTCGCAGTCCTGCGGGGGGGCCACGTGAGGTGTCTACCTGGTTGGTGCGAGCTAGGTGCCCTACTAGCTTCAGGCGGCGTTGCTTAATGGTGCTGGTGATATAGGGCATGCCCTGGTACAGGTCCTCATTGCGGACATGAGCAGCATATCCTACTCTGAAAATGGAACGCAGCATGCTGGTGACCGCGCCGTCCAGCTTCAATGCGGGCCAGGTCGGCGGTGAGGGTCCACGTCTCGGCGCCATACGTGAGAACAGGAAGGACGAGGACCATGAACAGGTCCTGTTTCTCGATCTTGCCCAGGGGCTTGCGCCACAGGGCCCGGTACTGGCGTAAAGCGTGCCGGCCAGGCGAGGGAGATGCGATGGTCCACATCAACCTCGCAGCTAGGGAGCAGGCTGCTCAGCAGCTTAACGCGGTCCCGATACAGGACTCGAGAGCCGTCTAGGAGATAGAGGGGCGGCGGTGAGTTGGTGAGCCCAACCGCCAGGGCCTCTGTCTTCTTGCTGACCTCAAGCCCCACTGCACGGGCCTCGAGAGCCAGGCAGTCAAGCCATGTCTGCACGTGCTCAGTGTCCTCGAAGAGGGTGGTGTCGTCTGCGTAAATGATGTCTGCTAGCCGAATCTCCGTGTCCGCACCGCCATGCCAGAATTTGTTAGCAACCTGCACTCCTGGTTCCCTGCCCACGATGCGGGCAAATCGCTTGCGCGCCTGAATCATTACGTATTCGACCACAATAATGAACAGGTAGGGCGACAGCACGCAGCCCTGCCACACACCCTTTTGTAAAGGGCATGGGGGCGTGGTCCCGTAAGAAGTGCGCACCGAAGTGGTGGACCCTTCATACAGGTTGCGGATGACAGCAATCAGGGGGCGGGGGATCCGGAATGAACTCGAGGATGTCCCAAAGCGCAGGCCAGAAAACCGAATCGAAGGCTTTGATGAAGTCCACCAGCACAAGGTGCAAAGGGGACTCACCAGGCTGAAGGCGTTGCAGTTCCTCCACCAGTCGGCGAGTAGCGAAGAGCGCCTGTACTGTGTTGCGACCTGAACGGAAGCCGTGCTGAGTCTCGCTGATCGAGGTGACCGTCCAGGGCCGTGCGCAGGCGGTTCAGGATGAGCCGCATAAGAAGCTTGAGGGGGGCACTTTGAATGCACACCCCTCTGTAGTTGCCGGGGTCGGCAGGCGACCCCTTGTTCTTGTACAGCATCGTGCGAAAACTGTGTTCACCAGGCCGCTGGAGGTGGTTGCGACGACAGCAGAAGGCGGTTGCAGATGTCCCGGAAGAGCAGCATAACACCTGTGTCCTCGAATTCGGCTGCAAGTTTCACAACTGCGGCCGGAATCTCGTCAGAGCCGGTGGCTGCGTCATAACGCAGGCGCTGGACCGCCTCCGTGACCTCGCGAGAGGTGAATTAAGGAGCTATATAGGCATGTCAGACGGGTCGCCAAGTGGGCCGACCAGCGGGGGGACTAGGTAGTCCGCCGCTGACCTAGGCGGGGCAGGGGGCCCAGCGGGGCCGGCCAGGGCGGCCGGGCGGGCGGCGGCGGCTGGGAGCAGGGGTGGGGGCGGCGCAGCTGTCCCCACGACCTCGGCCGTGGCCGTGGCCCAGGTACGAAGCCGCTTGGCTGGGGCGCCGGGGACGTCGTGGCGGTGGGGCCGACCGAGGCCGTCCGGGTGCCCGAGGCGCTTGTACCAGAACCAGGCCCCCTTGCCGTCGTGCTTCTGCTGGCAGCTGCGCAGGTCCTTGACCATCTGCATGCTGAGCATCTGCCTTCTCAGCCTGCTCGTAGGCGGCCCTCAGAGCTGCTTGCAGCCCAGGTTTGGCGATCGGATCTCTGTTGCGGCGGAGCATCACAGCATTGGCCACATAGGTATATCAATAAGTGCTCAAGACACTGACAGTATTCAGGGGACCCCGGCCGGCATGGCGATCCAACGTCGTGCCGGACGGAAGCCGGATGACTGACCAGTAGGGCCGGACCGACGGGACGAGTAGTTCGGTCGGTTGTCTGAGAGCCGGACGGAAACTGAGTAGCCGCGAAGTGAGACCGCGGCCGGGAGGCCCATATTAAATTAAATTAAAAATTAAATTATAACATGACTCCGTTGCATGGGAGATCATGTAGCACATATTCCCTTGCTGGATGGATGGAGGTGGGCGAAGCCGCGAAACCGAACTATTCTCTAAGCTCTAACCGCTCTAAGCTAATCTGATCTAGAAAACCCTAATTAACTATTCTACTCAGCAAAGCGCCCCTGAACCTCTCAGGGGGGGGGGGCTTGCCCACAGGGGCTGGCTTATGAGCCTGGACAATCGTCTTCCACCTCTTCTTGTTCAGCATAGCAGTCCAAGCAGGAGCTCGAGGGAGTGAATGCGATGTTCAAACGAGGCTGGGACCACTAGGTCGCCCAGCAACCGAACTAGCACTGTAGCGGGTGGGTCATCATGACATCTGGCATGTTTACCTACCCTTTTAGAAAATTAATTAATTAATTAATTAGACTCGTGCTCCCGTTGGGGAGTAACGGAGCATGAACCCCGATGGATGGATGGAGCAACAGTCCTACCGGTCTAATCTATCTACAACATCTATCTACAACATCATCTATCTACAACATCAAAAGCCAACTAGTCTAAGCTCGCTACCCTAGGGGACCTGTATGGCGTGCTTCCCTTATGTTTGCACACGCAGGTTGCTTCCCCACGGGAGGGGGTTCGTTGTCCTCTATGACCTGGGCCCACTTGGCCCTGTCCAATGATCATCTTGTTCCAAATCACGGAGAGACCAAGCCCCCCCATGTCTGCGACTAGAGCTCTGCTCTTTGAAGGTGCGGGCCTTACGGCGGCGAGCATTGCTGGGCCCGGCCCACGTAATAAGGAGGTGCCGGCCAGGCTGAGCTGGGCGCAGCCCCGCGGAGGGGCCACGTGAGGTGTCTAGTAGATAACTGGTTGGTGCGAGCGAAGTGCCCTACTAGCTGCAGGCGCCGCTGCTGTGGTGCTGCTACTAGCTTTGGTGCTGGTGATATATATATATGGCATGCCTAGGTACAGGTCCTCATTGCGAACATGAGCAGCATAGCCTACTCGGAGAATGGATCGCAGCATGTATGTTGGTGACCGCGCCGTCCAGCTTGCGGGCCAGGTCGGCGGTAAGGGTCCACGTCTCGGCCCGGCCGTACGTAAGAACAGGGAGGCCGGACGAGGTCCTGTTTCTCTATCTTGCCCAGGGGCTTGTGCCACAGGGCCCGGTATTGGCGTAAAGCGTGCCAGGCGAGGGAGATGCGGTGGTCCACATCAGCCTCGCAGCTGGCTTTTAGCAAAAAAAACTTGAATTAAATTATAACATGCCTCCGTTGCATGGGAGATCATGTAGCACATATTCCATGATGGATGGGTGGGGTGCAGAAGCCGCGTAATCGAACTAACCTAACTCTAAGCTATCTAGTCTAGAAAAGCCTAACGACACTACTCATCAAAACGCCTCGATCCTCCTCTTGGGGGGAGGGGGCTTGCCCACAGCGGGGCTGGCGTGTGAGCCTTGACAATCTTCTGCCACCGCGTCTTGTCCTGCATGGCAGTCCAAAGAAGGGAGAGAGAGTGGATGCGGTGTTCAAACTGCATGGGCTGGGACCACTAGGTCGGCCAGCAACATCTGGGTGTAGTTCATGGCATGTTTCCGTACCCTTTTAGGAATGTTCTTGGGGCCAGGCCAGGTCAAAATATGCCGCCCTGGTTGGCCGAGCCGCTGGGGGCCAGCCAGACCAAGGGCGGTGTCGACCTGGCTGGTGCGAGCAAGATGTCCTACAAATGCTATCCTACGCTGCCTAATCTCGTCCGAAATACGAGGCATACCCTGATACAAAGACTCTAATGACCTACGCTGGGAAAACCCTACGTTCAGGACCTGTCGGAGCATCATCATTGATCATGTAAACCGTGCCGTCTAGCTTAGCTGCCAGTGTTGCCGTGATCGTGTCCACGCCTCGGCGCCATACGTGATCGAGCACCGTGAGGACGAGGACCTTGAAGAGCATGCGCTTGCGGTGCTCGCCCAGGCCCTTGGAGCGCCAGTAGGTGTTGAGCGAACGAAGCCTAGCTAGCCCAGGTCAGGCCAATGCGGACGTCCACATCGTCGGCGGTGTCAGGGAGCATGCTCCCCAGCAGTTTGAAGCGATCGCGGAACGGGACCTCCGTCCCGTCGAGCAGGCGCGGCAGCGGTGGGCGACTGGAGGCCCCAATCACCATCGCCTTAGTTTTGACACTAATCTCCAACCCCACCGCCCTCGCCTCCAGGCCCAGACAGTCCAGCCAGGTCTGAATGTGCTCGGGGCGCGCGATGAGGGTGGAGTCGTCCACATAAATCAGGTCAGCCAGGCGGTAACCCGTGCGAACCCCGCCGTGCCCGCGCTCGTTAAGGATGTCCAAGCCTGGCTCGAACCCCTTAATTAAGAGCAGTAAAGCGCGCACGTGCCCCCGGCGCATGACGTGATCCACGACAATAATGAACAGGTATGGCGGGGACGTCGCAGCAATGGGTGGCACGCTGGCTGCTGAACTTCCTCACATTTCCACCGCTGCCGCCTCCACCTCCACTGCCATTTCCGCCTCCACTGCCGACATCAAAGCCCAGCTCCTCGACCTCGACCAACGCCTTCAAGCCACCGCCAACGCCCTTAATTTGAGAGCTTGCATGACACCGCCGGCCTCACCGCCCAGGCGGTGAAGGACATGCATCGCCGCCCAGCCGGCGCCTGTTGGCCCGGCCGGCGATGCTCCCTCCACCTGGGCGGACTTGCTTAACCCCTAAATGGTCTTGCTGCCGATTTTCCGCCAAAAATCGAGTTCCAGCCGATGCATCGGCCCCTTCTCGGGGGACCAGATGCCGCGAAATCTATTGAGAATTAGGAAAAGTTTAGCTGAGAAGATCGAAAGTTTATAAAATTCTTCACAGCATGGTACTAGGGTTTGCATACTTTTGACAAAGTTATAGAGGTGTTCTGGCCGGTCAAAGTACAAGGGGTCAGGGTACTTTTTCACGTACAACGTGCATTCCGGAAAACGACGACCTGGCCATGGCGGCTTGCGCCCACGCATGGCATTTACGTTTGCGTTCGAATTTTCTGTCCAAACTTAGGATATTGATTTTAAACGTCCTAAAGATCATACAGGCCAATTTTTGGTTCGCGGGAATGCCATTTGATAGGTTTCGGCAGCGTTCTTGCTGGAAAAAACTGCGATCAGGCCGGACGATAGAAACGTTGACAGCAATACCTTTCCGGCGTATTTTAAAGGATATATTGGTTTCTTTGTACTTTTTATGATACATAGTAGTCGTAAACGTGCAAGGGTGGCCAGAAATCGCCGAATCCAGCGACCATGCTGCACAGCTTTGGTGTGCCGAAATGCGCCATTTTGCGGCCACCGCCTGGGCCAAGGTAACGCCATCCATGCCTGGTAAAGCTTAAGCATCGTTTTCCTATCGATGTTTGACCTTTATATATACGTTCTAGCTTGTGTAGCACATTCTTTTTGCACTATTCATGCTCTTTCTTGACCCTGGCCTGGCCCCTTTCTAAAACACTCTTCTTAGATGCTTCCCTCAGTCAGTTGACCTGCCACAGGGTGATGGGGATAAGTTTTAGAGGCTGTATGGGTTTGAATACCTCCATATATGTTTGTTATACATTTCCCATACACATATTGCATGAGTGTGAGCCAGTTGGCTGGTCTCTGTGGCATCATCAAGCACGTAACTGGTGAGTAAAAGCTTCCCATTGACAGCATGTGCCACCAGGTGTGCTGGCCATCACCTGGCAAGCTATAGCAGCTTAGGCCTAGTTTATCCTTGCTAGGGCAGGCTGAAATAGGCTCAACACCCCTAGTTTGTTGGTGGCTGCCTCCTAGAATGCATGCCTTGCGTAGGGTGTCCGTACCACGTTACCTACGTGCATGGACAAGGTGGCACCTGCACATAGGTGCCATGTAAGGGCAGTGTGATGATGCAGTTATGTTTCCCCATCATTGTGGAAGGGAAATGTATTGTTTGGCATGGTTGGTGGCCATATTAGGAGGTAGTATGCCCACCCCTACTCCCTTGGTTGCTTTTTACCAACGGTACCCCTATGGGCTGTACTGGGTGTAACTGCTGGTATACCCACCCAAATGATGACCCCAATGGCTCAAACTGTTCAGCAACTAATTGTTTATCATCCCTGAAGTGGTAGGTGCCTAGGTCTTATAACATAATTCAAAATGCACATTCTACCAAAAATGAAAACGCGCGTCTTGACCCCCCTGACTTTGACGGCAGTTAAACATGGCCTACCCTGCATATATGTGAGGTTGTGATATACCAACCCGAAGGGCAACTCATGGACATGCTTGGCCCCCAAGGACAGCCATTGGATATGGGTAGGTTGGATGGCATCTGGTTTGCAAAATTGTGAAGATCCAGCCGATTTATCGGCAGGATCTCAGACCATTTAGGGGTTAAGCAGCACACCACCTCCACCACCTCCACCATCTCGGCACAACTCAAGCAACAAGCCCTCGACCTTCGCGAGGAAACCGACATCGCCCGGCGCAGCCACAATGTCATCGTCAAGCACTTCGACCAGCCGGCAGGTGAGACCTCCACGAGCCTTCTTGAGGAGCGACATTCTTGCCCCCATGCTACTCACTGGTGAGCTGGACATGTCGGCTGTCCGCCTCCCCCGCGCGCGGGGGAAGGCTGGCCCGGCACCCGTGCTCCTCACCTTTAAGTACATGGCGGACAAGCTGTCGTTCCTTAAATGCCGCAAGAAGCTCTCGAGGACTCGCTTCACGCTGGACGACGACTTGACCCTGGCCCAGCAACAGCGGCGACGCGAGCTATGGCCGACCTACCTTCAGCTCCGGCACATGCAGCGCAGGGGGGAAGCCGGTATACTGGAGGGGGGCGGTCATCCACGTTGACCACAAGCCCTGGCAGCCCCCTCCTGCCACCCCAGACTAGGGAATTCATACCAGTAGTGTAGATTAGTCAGGCTTAGCCTAGCATGTGGCCCACGCGCATGTGCGCCCATAATGAATGGCCCCCATGGATGTTGTCTACAGAATTTAGCCAAGCCCTGCCTATAACGGGACCCCCATGGATGTTGCATTAAGAATTTCGCCATGCTATGCCATGCAGAGAGATGCTCTCTGTAGAGAAGCCATGTCCTAGCTCTTGTATAGCCATGATGATCTTCCCCACCTATGACAGGCTCCCCTTCGCTGGGTGTTGCCTGAAACTCTGGGTGGTGCAGGTGCCCTAGTGCACCTAGAGCAAGTGTTGTTTACATTCCCACCCTTGCAGGAAGTAGCTTAGAATGTATGATAGGCCATATGCCCCTTCTCTGGGCTATGTGCTACATATACTCCCAACGGAGTTATGTTACAATTCAATTCAATTCAATTCAATGGCGGGGACAGGACACAACCTTGCCACACCCCGTGGTGAAGGGGGAATGGTGGGGTGGTGCCTTCCGCAGTCCGCACTACTGCTTGTGAGCCCTCATACTACAGTCGACGAATGGCAGCAATAAACGCCTTTTAGCAAAGGCCCATGTATTAATTAATTAATTAATTAATTAATTAATTAATTAGCCCTCGTGCTCCTGGAAAGGCCCACATCAGCAGTGAGATAACTAATATTCTGATCAGACACTCCGCAAAGGTGAAAACCTTTGCGTTCAGTGCCGGGCCGCGGAAAACGCGGAAAACGCGATCTGCAAATGAATCCGACCGGAATCGAACTGGGGACCTCTCGCACCAATTTTGCTGACTATAGGACGGACGTCTCCTCTAACTAATATATGTACAAGCAGTTTTCAAGGCCAAGCATTTTTTCTAGTCTGTTTGGGGATCCCGCTTGTCTGCAGTCGTCACCTTCTCGAGCGGTTTTTTCGTGGGCCTCCGGTCGGCCGGCCGGCGGCTAGGCCGGCCTGAGTAGCGCCGGTGTCATCAGCCAGAATTTCTCTACAGCGTGCCAACATGACGTGCGCAATGCCGCAATCATGACTTGGTGTCCACTGTCCAGGTGGCACCCCGACGGGCAGCCGTGGCACTTGGCGCAAAGATAACTGGAAAGTGGAAACTCCCGCGAGACCGCAGACCTGTCAACCACGTGCGTTTCGCAATGGCGACCATTTCTGCCAAGTCCAGCGGGTTAGCTCGTCTGCGCGGTCGAATACCGGTTTTTAGGTCGGCAATTTATCCAGTATCTCCTTGAATTTTTCCCCGTGATTCTGTTTTAGGGTGATCCCTGAACGGGGGTTCGTTGTCTACATTTTCCTGCCACCATGATTGACGGTCGCAGCCAATTGGATTATTGCAGTATTCCTTCGGGAAGTACCAAACTGGACATGAACACCCTTCTCGACGAAGACAATCCGATTCCGTCCGCTATCGGGGATGGGCTGTCTCAAAAGGGTTACCGATGGTCTCAAACTTGGGAAGAAATCACCGTAAGTTGCTTGCAAATTTATGCATTTGAATCGATTGATAACAGTGCCAAGCGTAACTGTTCGGTATCGCGCTGTACCGAATTGATTGGCTGCTGTTTTCCAAGGGAGGCTGGATGCAGTATTGCACTTATGCATTTCCATCAACATTTCGGATCCTTCTTATGTTTCATCTGCCCGCAGGTAGTAATGAACGTGCCAGCGGAACTGGACACGAAGTTGGTACATTTCAATGTGACCCCTAAACGCCTTACCTTTCGGGTACCTCAAATAGGCTTGCGGTGCCCTGCTATCGAAGGGCCGCTGTTTAAGGAAGTCCACCCGGAGGAATGTACGTGGACGCTGGAGCGGGGGGGTGGCGACGGGAGGATCGGGACAGAAGACCGGCTCACGATTCATCTGGTAGGGGTCTTCCCTCAGCAAGCAGCCCGTGTGGCTACTAGTTATCATATATGTGACTGCTGTCATAACTCTCAGGCGTATGGTGCGTGCCTCCCGCTTCCCCACATTTTCTAACCAGCACGCTTCTTTGTCTGCTGAGGTTGTCTCCATGTTGATGCGATAGCCCTACTCGCATGTGCATGTTTACGGGTCTGACAATGGGCATGGACAAGGCGTCATTGGCATCTGGCGATAGCGCTGTACGTGTATGGGCAAGGATGTATGCCTGCATGGGCCTGGTGTTGCACATATCATCACTTTCGAGTATTGCATGAAGTACGGCATCAAATTAATGTTATTAATTTGATGCAGTGCGGATGGTACTGACTGCACGGCCTGTCTGACATTCAACCTTTGAGATCCCCGTGTACTGCCATGCTTCCTTATGTGCACGTGGGCACGCCCAAGCCAAACGTCTTCTAGTTACTGTGGCATGTAATGTGGCATGTATTGTGGCATGTATTGTGGCATGTAATGTGGTGTCTGTGGCTTTGAAAAGCCACAATGCACTTCACACATCCAATCTCCCGTTGAACCCACTCATATTCATCTGTCAAATCACACATCGAGCACAAATTGATGGCTGAATGAGAATAGCCACCGACATGACCCCACCCACATGACAGCCGAAGGCACTTGCTCATTGCATATCCTCCCCCACCCCTCCACCATTCTTTTTCTTCCCGTCTCATTACGGTAATATAATCTTCTTTCGACTCCTATTCCATAACAACTTTCCCCTTAACCCACCCACCCACCCACCCACCCACCCACCCACCCACCCACCCACCCACCCACCCACCCACCCACCCACCCACCCACCCACCCACCCACCCACCCACCCACCCACCCACCCACCCACCCACCCACCCACCCACCCACCCACCACCCACCCACCCACCCACCCACCCACCCACCCACCCACCCACCCACCCACCCACTACAACTTCTCTCCTCCCACCCCCCTCCCACCCCCTTCCCACCCCTGTCTCCCCCCCTCTCATCCTTAACTAACCCACCCACCACACACTCACCCCCAAACTCCAACCCCCCCCCCGCCCCCACCCCCACCCCCAGGTCAAAGTGACCAAGTTCCTCTGGCAGAGCGTGCTGGCGCACGACCCTGCAATTGAAGAGACCGTCGACAGCTCCCGCCTGACCCCCTACGGGTTTGCTGAGTCGTCTCACCACGTGGTCGTGACCGTGCCCGTTGAGCGCGAGCTGCTGACCACCTTCTTCGAGGCCAGCTTCCGCTCCGAGCAGATCCGCCTGCGCATCACGAAGGGCCGGACACCCCGGGATCTCGTGAACGGCCTGTTGACCCACCGCTCCCGCACAAAGGCCTGCCGATGGGAGCTCGACCGGCGATCCCAGCGGCCCGCCAAAGGGTCTCTGGCGCCCAGCCCGGTGGACGCGGTGGTCCTCGTCGTCGCCAAGGCGGATCCGGGGATTGTCCCGTGGGGGGCGGTGTTCGAGGGCGGCGACGCAAGCGCGGGCGTCAAGCTGGTCGAGGAGGAGTGCCGGGAGGCGGAGCTGTTCATCAAGGGGATGAACGAGGAGGTGTTGTGGAGTCGGAGCACGGTCGGGAGTGGCGAGCAGGCGCCAGGGGACGGCGTCGAGGGGGGAGGGACGGGGGCATCGAGGGACGGGGGTGGTGCTGGGGGGGGTGGAGCAGGGGGCGATCAAGGGGGAGGGGAAGCGGACAAGAAGAAGAAGAGTTCGACCTCGGCGGCGGCAGAGGCAGCCACGAGGCTGTGTGGGCGGGAGGCGTGCAGCATGCCGGGGCCGACGAGCCGGTGTTCGGGATGCAAGGCCGTGTACTACTGGTGGGTGGCGGAGTGCTATGTAGGGGTGTTACTGGGTAAAGCTGGACTGTCGGTGTTCGGGATGCAAGGCCGTGTACTACTGGTGGGTGGCGGAGTGCTATGTAGGGGTGTTACTGGGTAAAGCTGGACTGTCGGTGTTCGGGATGCAAGGCCGTGTACTACTGGTGGGTGGCGGAGTGCTATGTAGGGGTGTTACTGGGTAAAGCTGGACTGTCGGTGTTCGGGATGCAAGGCCGTGTACTACTGGTGGGTGGCGGAGTGCTATGTAGGGGTGTTACTGGGTAAAGCTGGACTGTCGGTGTTCGGGATGCAAGGCCGTGTACTACTGGTGGGTGGCGGAGTGCTATGTAGGGGTGTTACTGGGTAAAGCTGGACTGTCGGTGTTCGGGATGCAAGGCCGTGTACTACTGGTGGGTGGCGGAGTGCTATGTAGGGGTGTTACTGGGTAAAGCTGGACTGTCGGTGTTCGGGATGCAAGGCCGTGTACTACTGGTGGGTGGTGGTGGTCTATTCTGAGCTGCTGTGTCCAGTGTATGGTAAACCTTTGGGATGCAAGGCCGTGTAGTACTGGTGGGTGGCGGTGTCCCTTGAACCCATACAGCTGCCCCTGCTACGATTTGTGAGATTGGTGTGCCGGCGCCAGCACATAGTGTCTATCCATGAGACAACCAGCGCAGGCCAGAAATCTGAAGAATCCGGACCATGGTAGCTCGAGCCTTGCCGTTATCTTATCCGCGTTTTCGAGTCGTTGAGCATAGGGCTGGGATCGCCCTCCGTGTGCAAGCATATGTTGCCAGTGTACACAGTGTTCAGTCACTGTATTACTGGCGGGTGCCATCATAGAGTCAGCGTCGAGTTGGCGAGTGCAGGTCGATTCTTTACTGTGCTACGTGCTGCTGTATTCCTTATCATGCGTGCTGGCATGCTATGGCAGTGCTGCGGTAGGTATTTGTGAGGACATGGGTAAGGCGAGCCCTGTGTTAATCTCCTGCGGACGCCAGCATATCAACATGTTTACCATCCATTCATGTGGACGCCAGCATATCAACCTGTTTACCATCCATTCCTGCGGACGCCAGCATATCAACATGTTTACCATCCATTCCTGCGGACGCCAGCATATCAACCTGTTTACCATCCATTCCTGCGGACACCAGCGTATCAACTGTTTACCATCCATTCCTGTGGACGCCAGCATATCAACCTGTTTACCATCCATTCCTGTAGACGCCAGCATATCAACCTGTTTACCATCCATTCCTGTGGACGCCAGCATGATAATGGGCACGCGCACATCTGGCACACTGATACAAGGTCCCTGGCATGCTGAAAAAGGGTGTCCGATCTAGCGCTCGGCCAGCGGCGAGTGCCAGCCTTTCGCCTGTGCGACCTAAATACCTTATGTGCATATGGAGTAGTATTTAATCATGCCCCATCTGGTTGAGGCACCCTGTTGTTGCTCCTTACGGGGACCATGAGCTTACTTACTGCCCCCACCATTTCACTGCTGCCTTGTCATCGCTGCCTTGTCGTTGTCCACCCCTGCTCAATCGCCCCTCTGTGCCTGTCCCTGTCGCAGCGGGCGCGAGTGCCAGCGACTCGACTGGCCCACGCACTCCCATTTGTGCAGCACCACCGCCGCCGCTGCCGCAAGTGGAGTCCGGGCTGCCCCCGCCGGTGCCTCGGTGGCAACACCACCAGATGCTCATGCCCAGGGCGGACTCACCAGTGGTCACACACCAGACGCCGCGTCTAAGGAAGGCGTGGCAGCAACCCCCCAAAGGCCTGATATGACCCTCGTGGGCGCACGGAGCAGTGCGGGGGATCGTCGCGCTGGCACAAACGGAAGTACCTCTGGTGGAGTTGGTGGATTCGGTGGTGGAGATGAGGTTTGTGATCGTAAAGGAGACAAGGCAGTGTCGTTAGAGAGCGAGGACAGCTCAGCCGCAGCAATGGTGCCGCATGGTGCTTCCATTACGGGGGCTGAGACTGATGGGGCGTCCCAGGAGGTTGCAGCAGTGGAGGCAGCTGCGAAGGGTGGCAGTGGATGCAGCACGGCAGCATCCGCAGCTCCTGCAGCATCGGCGGCGCCCCCGCCCCTGGTGCTGGACGCAAAGGCTCTCCTGGCGGAGATGAGGGCATTCTCTGTGACCGCACCCAAGGGGCCTGTGCTGGCAGTGCCTGTTGCGCAGGGGGTGGAGAAGAGCGATGAGGATGCGGATGATGAGGATGATGATGATGGTGATGAGGAGGAGGAGGGTGATGGGGAGGAGGGAAAGGGGCCGGCCCAGGAGGGGAAGGAGGAAGAGGAGGGAGAGGAGGAGCCGCGTCAGGAGGAACTAGACAGACGAGGGGTGGGAATGGCTGGGGAGGTCTGCGACGAGGAAGGCAGGCAAGAGGGCAAGGAGCTGGTGGAGGAGGGACAGGGCATGGATGGATCTGGGGAAGGGATGGAGGGAGCGAAAGACGAGAGAGCGCCACGGCCAGTGAAGGGACCTCAACGCCAGCCTGGCGACGCAGGCGGCACGGGGGAGCTGTCTCGGGTCGTGGGCGGCCAGGTATGTGTCGAAAGGAAACTGGAGAGTGTCAGGGCGCGTGATCTTGCAAACGCTCCTCCTGCCGATGCCATAGTGCCGGGGGGGCAAATAGAGCTGTGTGATGGCCTGGGGAAGGCCTCCTCAAGGCAAGACATCAGTGGTGCGGTTAGGGCAAGCACAAGTGTGGTCCAGACGACGAGCCGGACACGCACGGACTTGGACGCAGGCAGACTCGAGCAGGAGGGCCTCGCTGGGCATGAAGCTGGGGGGGGTGGCGGTGGCGAGGGTGCTCCGGGTACTTACCGCGACCATGAGGACAAAGATGGCGGCAGCAGCTGCAGCAGCAAGCAAGAAGAGAAGGTGATGATGCCAGTCGCCGCCCGCAAGCCGCCCGCGCTGGACGAGCAAGCGGCCGTGTTGATTAAGGCGGTGATGGGGGCGCGGGCGCCCGCCGGTCCTGCGGGCATCGCTGGCGCCCGTGAGGCTGATGCCAGCGTCGATGACGTGGCGATCCAGCGGGCCTTGCGGACGCTTTACGCGGCCTCGCTGCGTGCAGGACCCGGCAATGCCTCCGTGGCCCCGTCGCTGTCATCCTCAGTGGCCACCCCAGGGACCCACGATGCTCGTGTGGGGAGCCATGGGGTCGCGCCAGGGTTAGCCTCCTTGGCGGCTGCTGCCGACGACACGCAGGCATTCGTCATTGCGATGCGGCAGCCGTTGGCCGCGTGGTCGCTGCTGCGGCTCGCGGGGGATGCGGCGCGGCCAGACTTTGCGGATGGCGCGGACGACAGAAGTAGCGGGGCCGTGCGTGAGCTGGACCTGGACGGCATCCTCTGGGCTGCCAGGGAGAAGGGGGGGGCGCAGGGGGGGGAGAGGGCAGTGGAGGTTGATGAGAGGTCTAAAGGGGAGACCGATGGCGCAGGGGGGGGAGGAAAGGGTCATGCTGTCAGCGGGGGCGCAGGCGACGCAGGGAAGGTCGGTGCAGGGAAGACTGGGAGTGGGCCAGGCGGCCCAGGGGCAGCGACATCATCATCGAACGCTTCCACCCCGTCACCCGCCAACGGCCCGTCTGCGACCTCGCCTACTCCCTTTTCATCGTTGACGGCGGTTCCTTGCATGGCGTTGGCGGTTCTGGCGGCCGCGTGCGCGGCCGACCGCGGCGTGCGGCGCGCCTTCCTCCGCGACGCCGCGTCCCTGGCTGGCCCTGGGGGCGTGCCAGCGTTAGCGGCACAGCTCATGCGGCTCTCGCTCGCGGCCGAGGATGTGAGGGAGGGCGCGCTGGGTGTGCTGAAGCCGCTGGCGTCCGACACGGCCACCGCAGGAAGCCTGGCATGCGCGCTGGGGCTGTCCCTGTCCCAGGGAGGAGGGAATGCCACAAATAAAAATGGTGGTGCGGATGGTGGTAAAGGCAATTCTGGCAACAGTGGCAATGGGCACTCGACGGGCACAGAGGGTGCTGTGGATGCAGCGGGCTCCACAGATGCAGAGGCAGCGGGGGGTGAGAGCGAGCTGCAGCGACTAGCATTATTGGAGCTGATGTGGCGCGACCTAGACGGCGCCCCCTTGCTCAAGGAGCAGGAGATTTCGGAGACGGAGGCGATGCGCTACGTTGACACGGGCGCGCTGCCACAGCGGGCGAGGGCGCGCGTGGAAGGGGTCGTCGAGGTACTGCTGGCGCTGGTACAGGCGGGAGGGGCGACGAGGACAGGTGGCGACGAGGGCCAGGGGGAGGGGACAGATGGCAGCTTGGGGTCGGCGGTGGCGCAGTCCATCAATGAGGCAAGGGAGTGGCCGCGGCTGTTCCCGCTCTTGGTGTCACCGAATGCACCGACTGTGCTGCTTCCAGCGCTCAAGTTCATGGCAAGGTGGGTGATGTGAGCGAGGGTTGGGCGGCTGTTCCTTGCCGTGAATATGATGACAACGAGGATGCTTTGGGAGCGGTCCAATTTTTCTTTGGCAAGGTGGGTGGGTGGGTGGGTGTGCGGGGGGAGCACGCTGGGTGGTTCAAGCATGGCCCGATCGCCGGAGATCCGTTCGGGGGGGGCCTATGCATGGAAGGCACCCAGTGATCCTGGCAAATAATAATAATAATAAGAAGAATAGTACCAATGTGTTTGTCTGAGGAAGGGATAGGGCATCATGTCATTATTGTTGATAATAATAATAATAAGAAGAAGAATAAGAATAAGAAATAGTACCAATGTGTTTGTCTGAGAAAGGGATGGGTTATTGAGGTCACTGTATCGGGTCATTGTATCGTGGTCCCTATGTTACCCCATTAATCAAGGGAACGTATCATGCCCTGCGATGATCTGCCATTCTTACGACGTCGATGCCTCACGTGTGTTGCCTGCTTTTTTCCCGTCCACAAACCATGGGGTTTAGGGCCCCAAACGGTTTCCCACACACACTCGTGCTTTCTTCGCGATGCGGTCACCTTCATTATTTCCCATGGCCGTGCGTTACTCCCCATCGCCTGTTTCGCTGGGTCCACCCATAAGCCTGGCCACAGGATTATTGGAAGTGAGGCATTCCACCCCTCGCGCCTAGAATCATGCCATGCGCTCATCACATACCCTCAAGTGCTGGCAGGCTGCCGCGGACGCTTTTACCTTGTCCTTGGCCTGGTTACACGTGTTGTGCTCTGGCCTCTGGCTGCCTTGCATCGTCCCTGCATCCTGTTAAAACGCATCCTTTATTCCATCCATTCTACTGCAATATTTACAATCTATAGTAACAGTTCTCCTACTATTTCTTGATTTACTTCATCGTCCCTGCGTTGTCCCTGGCTACCTGGTGCCTCACACGCGCAGCTGCGCACGTCACAACGAGACGACCGCGGCCACCTTTGCGGCGTTCAACGTCGCCCACTTTGTGCTCAAGCTGTCGCCGCACCCTGCCGTGGATGTAAGCGGTCCCTGTAGCGCGCTAGTGCATGGGCATGACGCTAGCCAGGGATGGCAGATGCACCCACGGAACTAGCAGATATGCACCAGTGTGTTGTAGTATGTCAATACAGACTAGTGCATATCCAGCATGAATCACCAGCCTCAGGCAGTCCGGTTTTGATGGTTGTCAGCCATCTCAGTCACAGCAGGGCTACCCCCATCTTTACCACTGTTGCGATGTGCATCCTGGCTATCAGCTGGGCAATAGTTACTGCCACACTGGTACTCACAGTATCCTTCGTGTCCTTGGAAAGCGGGCCATCCGTTGGGAATCGTATGTCCATCGCTCCCGCAACCAGCAGCCCCGGCCATTTGGAGGCAGCGCTGGCATAGCAGCATCCCCTTCTCTCCACCATTTCTTCGCTAGAGATGTAAAACATGGCGTCGGGGTGGCAGCCTTTGCCGGTGATCTTGGGCAGGGTGCAACCAGATCATTATCGGGACAGACAGCTGTAGGGAGCAGGTCCAGTATAGGGTATGGTAGGATGTGGTATGAGGAGCAGGTCCAGGTTTCAGCCTCAGTATAAGTTGGAAATGCACGCGCCACTTGTCTAAGCAGTGCGTCTTCCGATAAGGACATTTCAAAGTACTGCCGGCTCAAACGGTCAACCAACCCCCGCAAATCGCTATCTCTCTCTCTTGTTAGTTATTTCTAACACTTGATTCATCGTTCATGTTGCCCGCGGCCCTTGGCATGCCTGCCACGTGTCGCCATTTCCTCCTGCCCCCCTTGTCCCGGCAGACATACACAGCCATCTACCGACGGCATCCAGATGCGCGGCAGAGCGCCGCCGTGCTGGTCGGGGCATGCTCACTGCACGAGGACTTCCTGGTGAGCATGGGGCGGGGGGTGGAAGAGGAAAGGGGCGGATGGGGGGGGGAGTGGTAGGTGGCATGGGCACGGTCGCAGCTGTTGTTGCTGCGGGGTGATTTGGCGTGGGAGAAGCGACGGCGGGAGCGCGCGCAAATGGTTGCAACCAGCATGGCAGAGATGGCCCGTGGCATGGGCGCACACCTGTACACATTCGATTGTATACACTTGGTTGGTTTGCATATATCTTCCACCAAATGTTGCCATTTGAACGCGAAACAAAAGAAAGGAAGTACTATTTCCTCAGCATGATTCCAGGCAGCATAATTCTCGTCTTTCGCACAATTATCACCAGTATAATGATTTTTTCCCTTTATTGAAATTAGGATGATGCTCTTGTATTTTCTCATGTGAGAATGAAATCGTACCTGACTTGCTGCCCTTTATATGAGAAGCCTTCTTGGAGCCAGCATTGCTACTGTTACGTCTTCAAAGGGAAGAGTCAGATCGTTTTTCTTCCCCATTTCTCGCTCTTCGATCTTCCTTCTTTTCTGGCCTCGCAGCTGGACGTCGCGTCGTCACCAGCGACCGCGGTGCAGACACTCTCTGAGCTGATGCGAGCGAAGAAGTCCCCACGCAGCGATGACGTTGTCGAGGGGTGCACCGAGTGCCTGACGCGCATGTTGGCATTTGAGGGCTGCGGGGCCGACACCATGGCCGCAATCCAGGTATTGATGCTGTCGCAAGTTTTTACTGGGCTGGGTTGACGTTATCTGCTGACGCTGCAATCAGAGAACGCGCGGTACCAGCATCATGCAAGTCCCCCCTGCTGCATGCAAGTCTCTATTTAAAGAATAGGGGTAGTATATCACTAAGCAATGTTAAATAGTAGTATACCACTAAGCAACGTTAAATAGTCATGTAGAAGATATGTTCCCCTGATGCACTGTCCCTAAGACGTCCAGCCCGTACCGGTCTCGCTCCCTTACTCTATCCGTGTGCATCCACACCCATCGTCTAACAACCCACCCAGTCCCAGGGTCTGTTCCAGAAGCAGCTGGTCCCTGCCTGGTACGCCTGCAAGGGGCAGGCGCGCGTGGCTGCGTCCCGTCTCTTGCGTTTGCTCATGCGGGACGCGCCCTTCATGAAGCAGCTGCACGCCGAGTTTGACGCGGATGGACGCACCCTCATGCTGCAGCAGCTCATCGTGGACCTCCAGAAGGTGGGCAGATGCAAGATGTAATTTTGCTTGACGATATATTGAGTTGTTTAACAATGCAGTTTTGTTTTACGTTTTGCTACCATCAGGTTGAATAAAAGATCAGAGCATTAAGTTGCCAAGGTTGGAGAAGACGGCTTCAGAGCGATGAGGTTTGTTAAAGTGATCTGTGGAATATGAAGGCGACGATGAGGGAAAGGCGAGGTTGAGCTGTGACTGGATAGCTCGTCGCGTTCACAGGGAGAGCGTGCTGCGAGAAGGAGAGCAAACTAGCTTATCTAGGGAGAGCGTGGTAAAAAAGACCAACCATTTAAATTTGATGGTTATCAAATAAGGAGACTTTTCACGCCCCCAAGATGCCCTCTTTCCTCTTCATTCCCCCCCTTCCCCTCCCCCCCCTTAATCCCCCCACCCTCCTTTAGTGCATATCCTGGTACTTGTGATCGCGGATCCCCTTGCCGGCCACCCTTCCTATAGGAGGCTAAGAGAGCCCATGTCCTGGTACTTGTGATCGCGGATCCCCTTGCCGGCCACCCTTCCTATAGGAGGCTAAGAGAGCCCATGTCCTGGTACTTGTGATCGCGGATCCCCTTGCCGGCCACCCTCCCTATAGGAGGCTAAGAGAGCCCATGTCCTGGTACTTGTGATCGCGGATCCCCTTGCCGGCCACCCTTCCTATAGGAGGCTAAGAGAGCCCATGTCCTGGTACTTGTGATCGCGGATCCCCTTGCCGGCCACCCTTCCTATAGGAGGCTTAGAGAGCCCATGTCCTGGTACTTGTGATCGCGGATCCCCTTGCCGGCCACCCTTCCTATAGGAGGCTTAGAGAGCCCATGTCCTGGTACTTGTGATCGCGGATCCCCTTGCCGGCCACCCTTCCTATAGGAGGCTAAGAGAACCCATGTCCTGGTACTTGTGATCGCGGATCCCCTTGCCGGCCACCCTTCCTATAGGAGGCTAAGAGAGCCCATGTCCTGGTACTTGTGATCGCGGATCCCCTTGCCGGCCACCCTTCCTATAGGAGGCTAAGAGAGCCCATGTCCTGGTACTTGTGATCGCGGATCCCCTTGCCGGCCACCCTTCCTATAGGAGGCTAAGAGAGCCCATGTCCTGGTACTTGTGATCGCGGATCCCCTTGCCGGCCACCCTTCCTATAGGAGGCTAAGAGAGCCCATGTCCTGGTACTTGTGATCGCGGATCCCCTTGCCGGCCACCCTTCCTATAGGAGGCTTAGAGAACCCATGTCCTGGTACTTGTGATCGCGGATCCCCTTGCCGGCCACCCTTCCTATAGGAGGCTAAGAGAGCCCATGTCCTGGTACTTGTGATCGCGGATCCCCTTGCCGGCCACCCTTCCTATAGGAGGCTAAGAGAGCCCATGTCCTGGTACTTGTGATCGCGGATCCCCTTGCCGGCCACCCTTCCTATAGGAGGCTAAGAGAGCCCATGTCCTGGTACTTGTGATCGCGGATCCCCTTGCCGGCCACCCTTCCTATAGGAGGCTAAGAGAGCCCATGTGCTGGTACTTGTGATCGCGGATCCCCTTGCCGGCCACCCTTCCTATAGGAGGCTTAGAGAGCCCATGTCCTGGTACTTGTGATCGCGGATCCCCTTGCCGGCCACCCTTCCTATAGGAGGCTAAGAGAGCCCATGTCCTGGTACTTGTGATCGCGGATCCCCTTGCCGGCCACCCTTCCTATAGGAGGCTAAGAGAGCCCATGTCCTGGTACTTGTGATCGCGGATCCCCTTGCCGGCCACCCTTCCTATAGGAGGCTTAGAGAGCCCATGTCCTGGTACTTGTGATCGCGGATCCCCTTGCCGGCCACCCTTCCTATAGGAGGCTAAGAGAGCCCATGTCCTGGTACTTGTGATCGCGGATCCCCTTGCCGGCCACCCTTCCTATAGGAGGCTAAGAGAGCCCATGTCCTGGTACTTGTGATCGCGGATCCCCTTGCCGGCCACCCTTCCTATAGGAGGCTAAGAGAGCCCATGTCCTGGTACTTGTGATCGCGGTTCCCCTTGCCGGCCACCCTTCCTATAGGAGGCTAAGAGAACCCATGTCCTGGTACTTGTGATCGCGGATCCCCTTGCCGGCCACCCTTCCTATAGGAGGCTAAGAGAGCCCATGTCCTGGTACTTGTGATCGCGGATCCCCTTGCCGGCCACCCTTCCTATAGGAGGCTAAGAGAGCCCATGTCCTGGTACTTGTGATCGCGGTTCCCCTTGCCGGCCACCCTTCCTATAGGAGGCTAAGAGAGCCCATGTCCTGGTACTTGTGATCGCGGATCCCCTTGCCGGCCACCCTTCCTATAGGAGGCTAAGAGAACCCATGTCCTGGTACTTGTGATCGCGGATCCCCTTGCCGGCCACCCTTCCTATAGGAGGCTAAGAGAGCCCATGTCCTGGTACTTGTGATCGCGGATCCCCTTGCCGGCCACCCTTCCTATAGGAGGCTAAGAGAGCCCATGTGCTGGTACTTGTGATCGCGGATCCCCTTGCCGGCCACCCTTCCTATAGGAGGCTAAGAGAGCCCATGTCCTGGTACTTGTGATCGCGGATCCCCTTGCCGGCCACCCTTCCTATAGGAGGCTAAGAGAACCCATGTCCTGGTACTTGTGATCGCGGATCCCCTTGCCGGCCACCCTTCCTATAGGAGGCTAAGAGAGCCCATGTCCTGGTACTTGTGATCGCGGATCCCCTTGCCGGCCACCCTTCCTATAGGAGGCTAAGAGAGCCCATGTCCTGGTACTTGTGATCGCGGATCCCCTTGCCGGCCACCCTTCCTATAGGAGGCTAAGAGAGCCCATGTCCTGGTACTTGTGATCGCGGATCCCCTTGCCGGCCACCCTTCCTATAGGAGGCTAAGAGAGCCCATGTGCTGGTACTTGTGATCGCGGATCCCCTTGCCGGCCACCCTTCCTATAGGAGGCTAAGAGAGCCCATGTCCTGGTACTTGTGATCGCGGATCCCCTTGCCGGCCACCCTTCCTATAGGAGGCTAAGAGAGCCCATGTCCTGGTACTTGTGATCGCGGATCCCCTTGCCGGCCACCCTTCCTATAGGAGGCTAAGAGAGCCCATGTCCTGGTACTTGTGATCGCGGATCCCCTTGCCGGCCACCCTTCCTATAGGAGGCTTAGAGAGCCCATGTCCTGGTACTTGTGATCGCGGATCCCCTTGCCGGCCACCCTTCCTATAGGAGGCTAAGAGAGCCCATGTCCTGGTACTTGTGATCGCGGATCCCCTTGCCGGCCACCCTTCCTATAGGAGGCTAAGAGAGCCCATGTCCTGGTACTTGTGATCGCGGATCCCCTTGCCGGCCACCCTTCCTATAGGAGGCTAAGAGAGCCCATGTCCTGGTACTTGTGATCGCGGATCCCCTTGCCGGCCACCCTTCCTATAGGAGGCTAAGAGAGCCCATGTCCTGGTACTTGTGATCGCGGATCCCCTTGCCGGCCACCCTTCCTATAGGAGGCTAAGAGAGCCCATGTCCTGGTACTTGTGATCGCGGATCCCCTTGCCGGCCACCCTTCCTATAGGAGGCTAAGAGAGCCCATGTCCTGGTACTTGTGATCGCGGATCCCCTTGCCGGCCACCCTTCCTATAGGAGGCTAAGAGAGCCCATGTCCTGGTACTTGTGATCGCGGATCCCCTTGCCGGCCACCCTACTTATGTCTTATAGGAGGCTAAGAGAACCCATGGAAACATGCTGCCTCCACGACCGCGCCCTCCTCCTGCGGCAGAGCGACGCGGTCATATCGTCCCAACGGGGGTCCCACCCCAACGGCCCCACCCCGCTGGTGCCAAAGCTCGCGCCACCGGCGGGCGGGTACTCCACCCCTCAGGAGCTGGCGGCGCTGCACGAGTGGGAGCGATCGCAGAATTTGCCGGCGCTCAAGGAACAGGTGGGCATGCCGGATGACGCTAGCCCACCACCGGGTGGTGGTGGGATGAAGCTAGCCACCGGGTGGTGGTGCCGGATGAAGGTAGCCACCAGGTGGTCGTGGGATGAAGCTAGCCACCGGGTGGTGGTGCCGGATGAAGGTAGCAACCAAGTGGTCGTGGGATGAAGCTAGCCACCGGGTGGTCATGCCGGATGAAGGTAGACATCGCGTGACAGGCGTGGATGCCGGTAGCTGCTAACCTCAAGGTGTAGCACTGGAAGGCGTAGGAATGTGTGCAACCGATAGCGCTGACGTGACATCGGGCGCTGACCCGCCCTGTTTGGGTCTACGGTTTGGGGTGTACAAGTGGGTTTACAAGTGGGCAACGGTATCGGGCGCTGGCCCCTTGATCGCAGTGGTCGATGGGGAACTTGGTATCGGCCTGCCAAGCAAGGGGCCAGTGGGCATGTCAGATGCGACGGCGACTGAGAGATGTCGCATTATGTGGCATGGGATAGGGCAGCCAGGGCATGTGCCTGTCATGCACATTTGAGCCGTTTTGGTAGACTGGAAGGCAAGCACTATCAGATTGGTGTGCTCCATGCCTGCCTGTTGCATGTCTGTGCGCTTGTTTGCATTTGGGTATATTTTGCAAGTGGGCATGTATATTTTTTGGGGTATAGAATTCGCTTGGGTACATTTTGCATGTGGGCATGTATGTGCGCTCGCGCTTGCAATTGCACATATGGTGTGTGCATACTTGGGTTTTGTTTTATCTGTTGTAAGCATCAGCACTTTTGTGCATGATTTACCTGTGTATGCGTATACGTGACCACAGCTGGTGTCTAACACAATGGCAAAGGATTGTTTGGCATTGTGGCGCAACCAATCAGATCGCGGCATTCATCGCCTCGCTGGCGCCTGCGGATGGGTACGTGCTGGACGTCGGCTCCGGCACGGGGGATGTCACCATCGCCGTCGCCAAGGCGCTGCCAAAGGTACATGCCAGATGCCAAAAAATAAGAAACCAACAGCGACGGCACCACAGTACAGGTGAAGGGCATGTGCCAGATGCTGATGGCTTGGTACTCTACCAGAGGCGAACAGTAGGACGAATGTGTCACTAGTCCTACCTTTTGCCCATACTGCGTAGTCTGGAGACGCATGGGGTGAAATGATAGAAAGTTTGCTAGCAGCTGGACGGCGAAGCCACCACGTAACCCGCCCTCCACCCGTCTCTCCCTCGCTTCTGTTTCCTAGACCGCCCCGATCTCATTAGTCGCTTCGTCCTTTCCTTCCATCACCTTGCCAAACCGCCCCCTTGCCCTTGATTACATTGTCCCTCTTGCTAAACTGCGCCGTCGTCAAACCGCCACCCTTGTGCCCCCCCCTCACCCCTTCCTTGCCCAGGCGCGTGTGGTCGCGGTCGACATCGAGGTGGCAGCGCTCCGCTTCGTGATGGAGCGCGCGCGCTCCCTCGACCTGCCCAACGTCGCACCCAGCAAATGCACGCCGCAGCGGCTGAGCCTGCCGCCACCCCCACGCTGGGGCGCCACGGTGGACGTGGCGGTTGCGTGCCAGGTGCTGGGCCATGTGGAGAACAAGGGGTTGCTCCTTTCGCAGCTCAAGCAGTCCATGAAGGGATCCGGCAGGTGGGCCACATTCGATGTATCCATGCCACAACCAGCACACGCTCGACGTGACTGTAGTATAGTGACCACGGTATCCATGCAGCAACCAACACAGGCTCGACGTGACTGTAGTATAGTGACCACGGTATCCATGCCACAACCAGCACAGGCTTGATGTGACTGTAGTATAGTGACCACGGTATCCATGCCACAACCAGCACAGGCTCGACGTGACTGTAGTATAGTGACCACGGTATCCATGCCACAACCAGCACAGGCTCGACGTGACTGTAGTACAGTGACCACGGTATCCATGCCACAACCAGCACAGGCTTGACGTGACTGTAGTATAGTGACCACGGTATCCATGCCACAACCAGCACAGGCTCGACCTGACTGTAGCACAGTGACCACGGTATCCATGCCACAACCAGCACAGGCTTGACGTGACTGTAGTATAGTGACCACGGTATCCATGCCACAACCAGCACAGGCTCGACCTGACTGTAGTACAGTGACCACGGTATCCATGCCACAACCAGCACAGGCTTGACGTGACTGTAGCATAGTGACCACGGTATCCATGCCACAACCAGCACAGGCTTGATATCGCGAGAATCGCAATAAAACGTTTTTAAAGGCTGTGTTCTCATGTAGTTGGCAGCATAGGCTGCCGGTTAGGTAGGCCCATGGTTTGAATAGTCGGCTCAAGCGACTCTCAGCAGCAGTATGGATGAGGCAAGGTCATTATAGCAGCATTCATCTTGCTGTGAAGCTGGGCCCATTCGTTCTTGGCTGACATACAACACAGGATCTTCCGCTTGGGATGGGAGACTCGCAGCGCCTGCAAACACACGTTCCCCGAATCCCGTCGCACCACCTGATAAATTAAGTCAAAAGTGGAATCGTGTGCCCTAGTAGCCCATATAAGAAAGTTCATGACTTGAGGTGTTGGAGCGCCTGACACACACCCTTGGCTGCCTGCTGCTATGCCTTCTTAATCGTGCTGCGTTATTCGATTGAAGGGCTGTCAGCTGTGTGATAGCTGGATAATTGGTTGCATAAGCAGATATTTGGACGTGGATGCCTGTGTCGAGATTGGATGTGCACTTAACATGAATCGCATCACTTGTGGCACTGCTGTATTCCAAGATGGGTCTGTTGTAGCGCCAGCGCCCTTCAAGTGTTTACTGTTTCCATGAGTTCCGTGGCGATGCTCCCTTGCCTACCGTTTTCTGGCTACCCCATGCTCTCAGCGCGGTGGGTCCAACATTTTTTTGTTCCCCCCCCCCCTCCCTTCCTCCCATTGCCCCATGCTCACATGGAATAGTTTTCCCATCGAGCCCTAACAATGTCCTCAACATGTTTTCTTCTGCGCACTTGCTTTCATGTCATCCCACCCCCGATCCCTTCTCCCCAAATCGCCCGACTTGACCTTGACCTGATTTCCCTTTCTCCCCCAACCCACCCAGCTTCCTGCTGGTCATCGACAATCTTTCCGACACACACGTGCTGACGCTCGGAGCGCTGGAGGCGGGCTTTGCCCCATGCGCACTGCAACGAGCCGACGCTCTGCGGAAATCCCTTCCGCCTTTCCTGACACCATCGCTATTTATGGTGCCATAGGCTTTGGCATCGATAAGGTCTGCACCATTACCCCTTATTTTGCGAGGGGGGGGGGGGGGTCGGGGGGTGTTAGGGTTGAGGGTTGAGGGTTTAGATCAGGACTTGCACATGTCAATGCGGCTATATCCGTGGCTGATGCTGGAAATGATTGGAGCTGTTATTCATGTCCACCTTGATCACGTACGGATGTAGACGGCGTGTCCTGCCATGTTTTGTTGTGTCTTTGATTTTATAAGTTTATGTATAAATGGCACGCGGCGGATGAGACAACAGCAGGCTCGAGATACCATGGTCAGGATTCTTTCAGATTTCTGGCCTGCGCTGATTGTCTCTTTGATATAGTAATGTTCTGCTCTTTGACATATGGCATGTTCTAGCATTTTACAGCTAATGGGATTGACGTGATATAAGTTCTACTCCTTTTCTGGCATACGCGGGCTTTTGGTTCCTGCCGCACATTTGAAAGTGCTGTCCTCCGGATTTTTGCCTTTGCACCGTGTGCAGTTCTTGGACGTGGAATCATGGCATGGCTAACGTTATGACTGACTAGCTAGACCTTTTCAGTGGTTTTGAACCATTTGCGGGTATTTCCTCGTAAATGGTGGGAGAGCGATCGTAGCAATGGTGCTCACCACTAGACACTCCCGGCCAGTTAGGCTCGAAAGGCCGCGCAGGCGCCCGTGGTATGAACTGTACCAGGAAACACGTACATTTGCACATGCGGTGGGCCGGTGCCAATGATTTAGCACCCGGCCATGTCAACAGGGATTTTTGCCAAGTACAGTACGTGTACAATATTCGAAGGCCGGACGGCCTGGGGATCCGTTTAATGTCATTGCTGCCAGGGAGTCACTCACAGAGTCGACCCATTACAAATGATACTACATCTTATTAGGGGTACAGCTCAACTGCATATGGGCTGCTAGCTGCTGTGGGGCCATCTGGCAAATACAAAAAGCAGCTCAGGGGGGGAAAGAGTTTTATGGGCACTCTTGAAAGGGTATAATGTACCACTGATTTGTTTGTGCACGAGTTTGTGTCATTTTTTCAATGATGATGGCGACGTACGCCTGATGGCTAGCTTGCGCCCCTTCGTAGATCAAAATGCTGATGCTAGCTCCATTGTGGCATATATAGGCCATTCTCACCCTTCGTAATTTAACATTCTCAATGAATATATTCTGATTTGGCACGCCGCAAAGGTGAAAACCATTTGCGTTCAGTGCCGGTCCGCGGAAAACGCGGTAAACGCGAATGAATATATACATTCAATAGCTGCCTTCTATTCCCCCAACCACCGGCCTGACATCGTGGTGCTGGACTTTGAGGGGGGTGGCCGGCATCTGCTTATTGACGTTTCGGTGGCGCGGCCCTTGGCTCTTAGCCACGTGGCTGGGGCCTCCCTCACGGCAGGTTACACGGCGGACCGGGCGGAGCGGGCCAAGCTCCTGGCCTACGGCGACGTCGGGCACCATCGTGTGGTGCCCTTTGTCCTGGAGGAGTTTGGGGCCATGGGGCCCCTGACCTCCGCCTTCTTCAAGGAGTGTTGCCGGCTCCGGGAGGACCGGCTGGACCTGGAGGGCCAGCGGGCCCCATGGTCGGCGCGGACCTGGACGTCATATTGGCGTCAGCGCTTGTCGGTGGCGCTGACTCGGGCCATGGCTGACATCATGCTCCGCCGTACGCGGGCTGATTTTGCGGTGCAGCAGGGCTATTAGGTTCCTCCCGTTAGGCGTTTCCATTGGTCTTATCGTAGTATAGAGCTTTGACATGGCTCTGTATATAGGTTTATAGCTGGGCGTTTGCTTTGGTTTGAGTGATTTCACTCTGCTGTAAGTAATTATATTTTTAATATATATTCAAGGGTTTATACAAATAATACAAATACATCCTGGGCAAATCCGAAACTTGGCCATGCAAACTTGTCCCCACTACAGCATTAATTAATTAATCTGTAGCACATAGCCCAGAGAAGGGGCATATGGCCTATAATACATTCTAAGCGACTTCCTGCAAGGGTGGGAATGTAAACAACACTTGCTCTAGGTGCACTAGGGCACCTGCACCACCCAGAGTCTCGGGCAACACCCAGCTAAGGGGAGCTCGTCATAGGTGGGGAAGATCATCATGGCTATACAAGAGCTAGGGCATGGCTTCTCAGCAGAGAGTGACTCCCTGCATGGGCACTGCATAATTAAATAAAGCTAGGCATCCTAGTATATCCTCTCTACATATACATGAATAGGCAAGCCCCATCCAAGTAAAGCACCCATGCACCGAAGTAGCTAACACTAGGACCCAAACAAGTCCGATGTCTCAAATCCAACCACTTACAATAAGCCTACACCACTTCTCGATCTACCTTTTACGGCATGGGGGGCAAAACCCCAAAGCCGTAGCGATAGTCAAGACCGGCCAGGCTGGCCGCGTGCGCGCATTTCCAATTAACACATTCGCACATCCGCGGGCGCCTACAGACACCGACCATCTCGGCTTCCTATCGCCGAAGCTGGGAAACTGACTTTTCAATGTCCCTTCAGGGGTGTCCCACCTCGTGCCGCGATCCAGGCGCGTGACTTTTCTGGCGCATGAAATCTGGAGGGAAACAATATAGCGGCTCATGCAGTCTTTTTGGACCTCAAACCGAGTCATGATCAGTTCGTACCCTTCTCAGTGCTTCTACTAAGGGTTTTTGTCATTCGTCAACTTGTTGACTGTTTGCCTCGGCATTTCGTCAAATGGTTGACTATTTGCCTCGGCAATTCGTCAAACTGGTTGACTATTTGCCGTGGCGCTTCGTCAACCCTGGGGGGGGGGGGGAGGAAGCTTTATTTCTTCATCGCTCACGCCTCACACACGCATGTAATGCATGTGGATAAAACACAATATCACTTGGTGGTTGTTGACAACTGCATTAAATACAGAATAATGACTAGTATCCTTCACAGCTAGGCCAGAGTCAAGTGTGCACATGCGCACGAGGCCAGTGCACCATCACGTCCTCCTCACTGATATCAACAGGCACTACTGTCTCAGTTTTGTCCGAGCTTGGCCCAGAGCTGCCGTCATCATCGGCCTTGCTCCTTTCTGTCTGGGCCCCCTCCTCGCCAGATTCCTCCTCGACAGAGTTTGAGGCGCTGTCAGATGATGCTGACTGGCCGCCATCTTCCTCTTCCTGCGCATTAGACCCATCCTCTTCCTCACGCTCTACCCTCTTGCGTTTGTCGCGACCCTGCCTGCCCTCCTTTCCATCTAAACTGCGGCCTAGGTCGACGATATTTTCCGTTTCTACAATTTCTCCAGCTTGCTTCTTAAACAGAGCATCTAAGGTGCTAGTCTTGAAACCTGCCAAACCGTTTTTCTTCGACATTCTCTAGCTCATGCAACACTACCTAAACATCGCCGCCGCCATTATCGAAACAATTTCGCATGCAATATTTTATCGCACATGAAAGTCGCCAGACGGCCTGAGGTCGTCACGTAATTAATACCGCCATCTTCCTCTTCCTGCGCATTAGACCCATCCTCTTCCTAAAGCTCTACTCTCTTGCGTTTGTCGCGACCCTGCCTGCCCTCCTTTCCATCTAAACTGCGGCCTAGGTCGACGATATTTTCTGTTTCTACAATTTCTCCAGCTTGCTTCTTAAACAGAGCATCTAAGGTGCTAGTCTTGAAACCTGCCAAACCGTTTTTCTTCTACATTCTCTAGCTCATGCAACACTACCTAAACATCGCCGCCGCCATTATCGAAACAATTTCGCATGCAATATTTTATCGCACATGAAATTCGCCAGACGGCCTGAGGTCGTCACGTAATTAATACCATGATTGCCCAGGGCGATTACAGGTCTTTACATGTAGGGATAATTTTTTCATGCCCTGGTCGGCTCAAGTCCTGCCTTGCTCGTCTTCAGTTTTGGTACCCGAGCATTGTTTTGAACCGTACTGACGTACTGTCTTTCCAAACCAACTCCAACTGCAGCGTACCTAGGATTCAGATGGTACGGGCTGACGGCCTGACGCCGCGCCGCTGGACCTTAGGTCTGGCCTTCAGGACTTAAATGGTTGACGAATACCCTAAACATTTCGTCAAACCGGTTGACGAACTTCGGAACATATTCGTCAATTGGTTGACGAATTGCCGAGTTGGTTGACGAATGTGGTTGACGAATTGCCCAAAATGGTTGACTATTTTACTACTATTTTCAAAATTCGTCAACCGGTTGACGAAATAGTCCCGTTAGTAGAAGCACTGACCCTTCTTCAAACCATGGCAGCAGCCTGTTGCAGGTACGTTGGTCTTGCATGTTTTCCTAATTTTCCGGGTAAATGGGTATTTTTGTTAACCAATGGGAATATCGTTAGGCAAAGGGGTACCGCGTAGCGACCAGCATGTTTTCCTAATTTTGTTGTGCTGCGAATTCTCAGAGCGTACTTTCAAGGTAATTGATTCTGCAGTTGGGTTGCTTGACTATCACGGTTATGATGAACGGGCTTGCCTCCGGGTTTGTGAGGGAAAAGGGGAGTCTCTGCCCCCCTTCTTGTGCAACAGACAGGGATGGAAAGCAGTTAAAGCACTCCTCTAACTCAAGGGGGAATCGCGCACACCAAATTACAGCAAATACGTATTTGAACCATGTTTGAACCACGAGCTTCTTTTTTGTGCTCCAACTCCCCTGGGCAACGTACGTGGCAACGACGTGTGTAGCGAGCTGCACGAACCATCTGAGCCTCCTGGGCCCAGCCATCAACCTGACCTTTCATTACTGACCGTACCATCTTAGCCGCAGATGCAAAACCTTTTAGTGAAGATCCGCCGTCGAAATATTATCTTCCAATGGTAACTAGTCCTGAAGACTTCTAGCTATGACCTCTTTAGACCTGTATACGAGGCACTGGGAAGGCTAGGCCCTCTTCAGGTATACGAGGCACTCGTTTTGCGTGCCGCATACAATGTCCTGTGTATGGACACCAGAGATAAGAAACAAACGGACGCAACAAGGCAGCATACTTGAGCATTATTTAAAAACGGGAAAAGTCACGAAGGGCGCCATACAGCTGAGAGTTAGTTTTCCAAGTCATTTGTGAAACCCATGATTACATACTAGTAGAGTCTCATGTAACATCATGCATCCACAAACCCACACAAATAACATACTAGCAGAGTCTCATGTAACATCAAGCATCCACAGACCCACACAAATATATGTCAGCCTGCACATTAGCAGAGTCTTATGTAACATCATGCATCCACAAACCCACACAAATACATGATTACATACTAGATTACTAGTAGAGTCTCATGTAACATCATGCATCCACAAACCCACACAAATAACATACTAGCAGAGTCTCATGTACCATCATGCATCCACAAACCCACACAAATAACATACTAGCAGAGTCTCATGTACCATCATGCATCCACAAACCCACACAAATATATGTCAGCCTGCACACTCACCTACAACGGCGATTGCCGATCACCAATCTCACATACCTGATTCCGAGCCCGTCCTATTCATAAATGTCACGTCACAAACACACATACTGGCACTCCATGATTTCTGTTGCTTCCATCTCTGCAGAATCTTCCTCACGTCTCCTGCGACTGCACGTGTTTCCGACAAGGCCAAGCTCACCATTGCCAACTGTCTATGACTCCATCAGTCATTGAGCGCTGGTTGTAGATCATGGATATGTAATACGCGGTCCCCTTGAGGAGTTCTAATTAGTGTCATCAAAGCAGTGTGCTCAATTCTACCGGTCCTATCGATTTGCCTATATACCTAATCTTCTCCACCCATCGGTCGACAGCTGCACGACCCCATGGCCCTACCTCCTGCAGTCATATACCCACACAGAAAGGCTTGGCTCCTACCAAGCCCAAGCATGTTTGCCCGTGCATGGACAATCCTTCTATTCTTGCAGAGACAATCAATATCACACTCGGCTAACTGATTTGTCTCATCATGGAAGGGACCTTCTAAAAAAACAGGTGCTCGGCTTCTGGACTAGTGGTACTTCTGCAGGGGCAAAAGCCTCTGGGAGTCTATTGCAGGAACCTATTGTAGGAGCTTACCGCTAGAGTCGATCGCAGGAAACTGATCGACTCGCCGATTGTATTGCGGCGGCCTCTGGTAGCACCCTTGTGCATGAGCCCATCGTCGCACTACTCACCTCACCGTGCCCTGCGTTGTATTACACTAGCCACCTTGCCCTGCGTGGTGTTGCACTACCGCCTCTCCTTGCGCTCGAGCGGATAAACACCATGTCCCAATATTGCATCACAGCCTCACCTTGCCCTGAGTCGTCTCCGCATCGAACGTGTCGATAGCCGCATACATCTCCGCATGGAGCTCTGCGCGGTGGCCTGTTGGTTTCCATGATGAGGTGTCACGGCGATTGACAAGAGAGGATCCGTGGAGTCAAACGGGAGGGCTTGAGGCCCTGGGAGTCAGTGTCAGTGCCCAGCCAGGGAGTCATGCCCAGCCATCCAAGCCAAGAGCACCGCGTGAACGCGAGGCACCACCTCACCACACCATACAATCGGAGGAGTGCCTTGCCAAGCCATGGCAGCGACAGGCGGGTGCAGCTTGCCAATTGCAAAAAAGCCTCAACAAACTATGACGTGGCTACAGCCGCAGGGCATGCCTCAGACACAGCTGATGGGCACACTCCGATGCTAGCGTGAGAAACGCTAGCATTTCTCAAGCCGCGACGCGAAGCTCAGGCACTGCACGCCCCCGTCGCTTCATGGAAGGCTATGCGTACGTCCTGCAGACGGCCTTCCTATACTTCCAATAATTGAACAACTCCTGTACTTGAACACCTGCAATACTTGAACCGCTCCTTTATGGACACCCCCTTTCCTGGTGCACCTCCTGTACTTAAACAGCAACATTTGAACACCTCCCATAACACCTCCTGTACTTGAACCCGTACATTTGCACACAAGTCCACCCACAGAACGGCTTCCTTTCGCATGCTGCATCCTCCCCATAACACGGCTGATGGGTACCACACCATAAAAGAGAAGAGACACACACAAAAACGCACACAGCCAAGTGAAGCAAATGGAGGATGTACGCACGTGGCAAGCGGGCTACCAAGCCCTGCCCATCCCGTGCAGCCGGCTGGAAAGCTGCCTGGACAGGAAATCTCGCGCCTCGACAATCCCAAGCCGTGCATAGGGCCATTCACACCTTAACCAAGACATGCACAGCCTCGACGCCTTCGCCCTGCTGGTCTCACCAGTCGTGAGGCCAACAGAACGATTCACAAGACACCCAGCCATGCAGGTGAGGCCAGGCCAGCCGCGGTGCTTGAGACCGCTTGAAACCGCTGACAGCTCGGCAGGGCATCGGGCAACCAGATCCCGAAACCCCGTAGCCAGATTCATTTCCAAGAACGTATTTTAAAACCAGACTTATGATTATTATTATTTTATAGTATTATTATTACTTTTTTTTTTTTTTTTTTACTATCCAAACTACTTTAGGATTTAGGGTTTAGGGTTCAGGGTTTAACATTACTACTCATCCTAGATCCACATACCCTTCTTCATTTAGGGTCAAGGGATTAAGGTTTAGTACGACCATTATAACTGTTTAGGGTTTAAGGTTTAGTACGACCATCATAGCTAATCCACGCACCTTTCTTTGTCAGGCTGAGCCCTTCCAGCGTCCCCCCCTCGGTGCACGCAATCACGTTAAGCTGGCCCGCGCTCCCTATGCCAAGCGACCGGGGGTCCACCTGCACCTCCCACACGTCCCCGGCGGCCTCTGCCGCCTCCGGTGAACCCCCCACCGGGAACAGGCTCCACTGGCAGACGCTGTGCGACCGCGTGTCGGCGACCGCGATGTACCCGCCGCTGCAACCAAGCTGTCCCCGCCACGTCGCACCGTGCCACGTGGCGCGTTGCGATGAGAGAAGTAGATTCGTGGGGACGGCAAAGAGAGGACATAACCACGCGCAGTCAGCATCGGCCTCCAGAGATGAATGGGCCAGGGTAAGCCGAAGGGCATCCAAGTGACACAGGCAACGGAAACTGGAACCGCAGGAACGCAGCGTATGTACATAGGCGGAATGCACTGCCAAAGGTCACTGGCCTTGAGCACGGTATATAGGCGGAATGCAGAGTCAAAGGTCACTGGCCTTGAGCACGGTATATAGGCGGAATGCAGAGTCAAAGGTCACTGGCCTTGAGCACGGTATATAGGCGGAATGCAGAGCCAAAGGTCGCTGGCCTTGAGCACGGTATATATACGGAATGCAGTGCCAAAGGTCACTGGCCTTGAGCACGGTATATAGGCGGAATGCAGTGCCAAAGGTCACTGGCCTTGAGCACGGTACATAGGCGGCATGCAGTGCCAAAGGTAAAAGCCCTTGGAAAGGCTCAAGCAGCCCCTCTCTCCGGGTCCCTTATTCCATTCCCCTGAATCCCCTTGTCCCCTCCCCCTCCTGCCACCCCCCAATATTCCAATATCCAAAAACGACAGCTCGTGGGAACCACAACTGGATTTGGGCGCCTGCTATGTCTGGCGAGACGTAGGAGCATAGACTCGCAGCAGGCCACGAAGCAATGGTTTATTATTAATCTACAGGCCGGAAAGCTGGGTCCACGCGCTGCATATCTTACAGAAAAGCTAGCCGGAAACTGGCTGGAAACTGGAAAACCGAGCATGGCTAGGAGCTAGGTTCAAGCAGATAACGAGTGGTACTAATGGTACCAATGGTACTAATGGTACTAATGGTACTAATGGTACTAATGGTACTAACAGTACTAATGGTACTAATGGTACTAATGGTACTAATGGTACTAATGGTACTAATGGTACTAATGGTACTAATGGTACTAATGGTACTAATGGTACTAATGGTACTAATGGTACTAATGGTACTAATGGTACTAATGGTACTAATGGTACTAATGGTACTAATGGTACCAATGGTACTAATGGTACTAATTGTATTAATGGTACTAATGGCACTGATGGTGCTAATATTACTCACAATTACATAGTGTTCCATTGGGCTCGCGATGCAGTTGATGAAGCCCCTGCCAGGAACCTGTTTCAGCCTGGTTGCGAGAAACAGACACGGGATGGAGCGAAGCAGCCAGATCGCAGGTTACATGGTGGTCCGCATGCCAAGGCTCGCCATGCAGTGCATGAAGCGTCTCACTGGCATTTGCTGCAGCCACCAGCTTGTGGCACCAAAGGGGAGACCCAAAGACCTGATCAACCCTTACCAATGGCCAGCTGGGCGGCCAAGGGCACAAACGTACTAACGTAGACGGCGTCACGTGAGCACAGGTCCTCGGTCGGATGGAAATGGGATGGGATCATATAGCATAAGCACTAGCATGCGTCACGTGAGCACAATTAAGTTCTCGGTCGGATGGAAATGGAATGGGATGGGTGCACAACCCCATGACACATTCTCGACACGAGTGGGTTTCCTGGTCATATTGACAAAAGCCACTTGCATAGGAACTAGAGTGCATTTTGCCTGCTCACCCTCCCGCCCGGTGGCCACACACCACCCCCTCCGCCACCTTTGCATGTCGAAAGGAAACGATAGACATGAGATGCTACCAAACCTCTGAAACAATGGTAAATTACTCACGGCTGGCGCGAAATGCGCAGCCACCACTGCATGCAACGAACGTGGTCAAAGTAAGGCTGATAGCAGGCACCTCAGAGAAACCCGCCGTGGCTGCTATGGCCATTGCCCCATGTTCATGCCCCAGATATCGGACGAGAATAGACCTGAAATGATTCACTAAACAGACTAGATAAGCCTCCTGCGTGCCCAGTACGGCACACCAGGGCACGCTCCGAGCACGGTCTCTTGCACCAGGTATCAATCAAGGCAACCACCAGGTATCAGGGCGATCATGCGATCACAACACACTTGTGTGGCTGCAAGCTTCATCCCAAGAGCATGCATTCACAAAGTCAACCCTCCTCTTTCCCAAGCAGCTCAAGGTGCCACCCCGCTCGCTATCCCTATCATTCAATAATGCAAGGAGGGGTCACTTGATTGCGCCTCCTGTTTAATATGTGAAATAATTGATTGACTAATTAATTAATCAATCAATCAACCAATCTGATAATGGGTATGTACATGCCCGCATCGCACGGGGCTGTGGCAGGTGTCAGGGGTCGCCCTCCTCAAGCCCGCGTCTGACACGAAGGCCGGGGCATGGTGCAACAAAAGACCAGGGCATTGGGCAACAAAAGGGCAGGGCATTGGGAAATACAAGGGCAGGGCATTGGGCAATAGGAGGGCAGGGCTTCGTGGCACGCACAATAAAAGGCCAGGGCCTGGGGCAGTAAAAGACCAGTAAAAGACCAGGGCATTGGGCAATAGAAGGGCAGGGCTTCGTGGCACGCACAATAAAAGGCCAGGGCCTGGGGCAGTAAAAGGCCAGCAAAAGACCAGGGCATTAGGCAATGGAAGGGCAGGGCATCGTGGCACGTGCAGGAATACAGCCAGGGCAAGGTTCAGCTCGCCCACCAGTTCCCAGACTCGTGCCGCACGCGCCGCCGCTGGCGAACGTCCCACCAGAGCATCTCACCCCCCTGGCAGGCGCCCACCAGGAGCTGTGGGCCATGTGGGGATCGGCGCATGCAAATGGGGCACCTCTGCGGTTATTGAATTTTAGTGGATTGAATAATAGTGCACTTGGCGATCACTCACCACCATGTGGTCATGTGGGCACGCTGTGTGTAAGGATGGCGAGCAGCTGATTGAATTTTGGTAATGTCAGTTTTAGGTAGCACCGGCATCATGCGGGCAGGTGGTGTGTGTGTGTACTTGTGCTTGCCAGTCTGTATGTGTGCGCGCGTGCTTAAAGAGCCGTCTGTGTGTGCAGGCGTTTGGTTGCACACGTGGCAAATGGATGTGTTGATAACGCACGCACGCACGCACGCACGCACGCACGCACGCACGCACGCACGCACGCACGCACGCACGCACGCACGCACGCACGCACGCACGCACGCACGCACGCACGCACGCACGCACGCACGCACGCACGCACGCACGCACGCACGCACGCACGCACGCACGCACGCACGCACGCACACACACACACACACGAACGCAAGCGTGTGTGACTGTCTGCACAAACAGATGGCAGGACACAAACAGAATCTACAAACAGAACGCGGTGTGCTATGATATACTTGCATATGCAGCTTTTCACGTTTAATAGGAGTTTTAAGTAATTAGACACCGCGGATTCGGCGTGGTTTCGGGTCAAGGTGGAGAACATGCGTGGGTTAGTTTGATAGAAGACGTGAGTAGTAGAAGGATAGATTTATTTTCCTGTCCACTGTGGGAGGTGCTACTGGACTTCTTTTATTTACTTTCTTTTTATTTTCCATTATTTATTCATTTAACGCCACAAGAAGTATATTCGGATCATGATGCCCATGCCCTATTCATGGAGCCATGGGGCATGAACATCACCATCCGGATATCATTGGCAAGGACCCAGACAACCGCGGCAAGTGCGCAAAACATCCGCACGGGTTGCCGATGGGCTGACAAAGACCGACTGCAGCGGGTGGCTGACAAAGCAAAGCTCGCGGGTCTCAGCGCCTATGGTACTGTGCTGGGGGGGGCCACACAGACGCATGCGCAGCAGCTTGGCACAAAGTGATACCGATGACTAGAAGGCGCATTCGCACACAAACAGACCAAAAGATGGACTGCAGATTGGCATGATGTAGACCGATAAAGAGAGGACGGCAGGACGGATGCTAGGGGCAGTACTTGCTGTACCAGAGAAAGGCAGGAGGGATAGTTATAAAAAGGCAGGGGAAATACAACAGAAGGGGCAGCACCTGCTGCGTTCTCTCCCACCCCAGCCAGCCCCAAGCCATCCCACCCCAGCCCAACCCCCCTGTGCACCCTGCACTCCCTCCTTCTCAGCCACTCACGTTGTCGCTGAGCCATCGCACACCGCGGATGGAACGGGTGCCGGGGGCTCCTGCCAGCATTATTGTTGGAAGCCATGCCAATGCACAGACAAGGGGCAGAAGCAAGCGAGATACCAGATACCCATTAGATAAAACATTAGATACGATCATAGACACGATAATAGATACCGATAAGATACGGCATTAGATACGATATTAGATATCGATTATGTGGCCACCAGATCCTGCTCTGGGGGTCGTATAGGGAGCGCACAGAGCCAAATGCGCTGCCTAGCTTGCGCCCCCCCAAAGAACTGGGGAGTACCCTGGGTTGCTACTCACATACTGGGCATGCGGAGATGGTACGGTGCAAGGCATCTATTCAATCATTCTAAAAACACGATCGAGGAATGCCTTGAGGGAGGTGAGAGCATGCGGGAGGTGAGAACTGTCTGACAGTAGTAAAGAATCACAGATTACGACGTGCAGAGCACGAATCCGGCCGGGGCACACAGCTCTATGCTGTGTCACTCACACGAACCGGCGTACACGGAATGATTGCAAATGACATGAGGCAATGAAAGGAGCCCACCCAATATGTGCACATGGGTCGACCCACCACACCTAGGTAGACACTTCCCAGGAACTGGAATCCGTTTTACTTCCGTCGACTCACTTCCTCGCGCTGAACAAGGGGCAGCCGGAACTAGACGTATCTAGCCCTCATTTGCCAGCATGTCCCTGGGCTGGCATGTGCAGGTGCCCAGGGATATGTGGGTGGCCAGAGGAAGGCCACCTACAGGCTACAGCCCAGAAGAAGGCTATCTTAAGAACCCACAGGGACAGGCGGGGTCTGTCGATGTACAGGCTTATTGCAAGCCTCATCAATGTGTCCACTCTCGGCAGGATCTACTGGAGAACCTAACGATGTAGCAGCAATACTGACACCACGACTGCCATCGGCAGCATCACCCACGAGGAAGACCTCACACTCAAGCTAGCAGCGGAACTCGAATACATGGGGACACTTGGCACAATCCTGTGCCTTGTCCAACATGGGCATCCGGCAGTGCCCCCCTCCACGCCCGTCCGTCTAAGCGACACCAAAAGGGACATCCCTCGAATAATCTCAAACAGCAGCGAAAAGGGCCGGAGCCACTCACCTGTGTCCATGAGCGTTGCCCTTGGCTGACTAGCCGCCAAGTCGTAGGTATACACGCAGCCATCCCCTCCCCCGCTGGCACCCTGTGAGGCACGGCAGGGAGGCACAGCAGCGAACGAACGGTGTGAAACACAAATGGTACTCCGACCCACGGGGGTGACAGCTTTTTCCAAAGAAGGGCGGGGCGGGGGGGGGGGGGGGGGGGGGGGGGGGAGGGGGGGGGGGGGGAAGGGGATAGCCAACTGATATCCCACGTCGCCTGCAACCCATTTCCTGAAAAAATTACAGACAATGCAGACACTGAGGGTCGGTCGGGGGAGAAGCTGCCTGAGCCAGGCTAGATGTTGCCAAGGCATGCTCATGCCTCATATGAAAATAACTATTACCAGGAATCGCCAGGCCATTTCCACGAGACAAGGTCCCCGGCCCCTTTATACTGCGAACCAGCAGGAGGGGGGGCATCCGGGCAAAACAGCAAACTCTGTCACCGGTCCTGCGCGGCTCCTCGGGACGTCGAGCGAGCTCCCAAAACCGGGAGAAACGTATCCGGCGCCAGAATTTTGGCGACGGAGCGCGCTCTGGTCGAAAAAAGGGCGGCGCCAAGGAAAAGTTTCAGGAGTGCACTCTTCCCGCCGGTTCAGCGGCTGGTTTTAGGACAAGGAGTGCGCTGTGGTGATCCCGCTAGCGTTGTCCGGCGCTTGATTTTTAGTGCAGGAGTCAGCTTTGACCACGCTGTACTTACAACTTACGCTGAGAACTGACCAAGGATTGGTTGATTCTAGGAAGACGTATAAACTTTCAGGCCGGCGTCAGGTTGTTATTGTTCATTCTGACACCGGGCCTGGCGTCAGGCATCGTCATGATATTTGCTTGACGTTCTTGCAAGTTGCAAACCACCCTCGCACCGGCTTACACCAACAACCGGCCTGAAGCCGGAGCACTGCAGTACAAAATGTTGAATCATTCATTGAACTGCTCCTACTCGGATACTATGCTAATATCATCGCTTACTAAGAGCTTCTACTAAGAGCTGCTATAAAAAGTGCCACGTGTCGTACAACCAACGTAGCTCGTAGCACACTCCCAAAGTACCCGTTTTCGACCCGGCACAGCCCGTTTGCTCGCGGAGCGCACTTGGCCATTTTCCACTTTGGCTGGCGCCGGGCGGCGCGCTGGGCCAGACGAGGGAGTGCACTCTTGTGCGATTTCAGGGGGGGATGCCCCCCCTCCTGAACCAGCCGTTATGCTGAGTACCGCGAGGCGTGCAAGTGCAATACGTGAGCGAGGACATCCTTGGCCTTGATAGTGAACAGGTCCTCGAACAGCCAAACAGGCCCTGCCGAACATGGCCTTGATAGTTAACGGGTCGTCCAACAGCAAATGAGGCCATGCCGTGCCAAGTGTGCCAGCCCACAAACCACAGCGTGAGTACGCGCCACTGTCACCACACCTGAAGGGTCCCTGGGCGCACGTGCATCGCCGTCGCCCCGCCCGGCCCCCGGTGCAGCCCCTCCAAGTGCGGCCGGACCACGCGCTCGCCCGTGTCCTCGCCACTGGTGTCCCCAGGGTGCTGGAATGGCGCCAGGCAGCCCTCGTCAACCTGCAAGTGGAAAGGGGCAGGGACGCGTGACGAGGCCATGAGTGTTACAACGGTCAATGTCACGACTGGCTTCCAGAGGCACCTCCATGGCCTCAAACGGCTCCGAATGGCAGTCCTATGATAACAGTTCCATCGCACACTAGAACGAGGCACGCCGCATGGCAGACCTCCCCCTTCCGTAACATCACACCAGCAATAGGCACTTTGTTGGAAATGCGAACCGACTCAACCAAGGATCTCCGCCGTGACCGCCGCATCAAGGATCTCCCTACCTCCGCGGCACGAATAGCCTGCGTGACCAGCATGCCAGATGGAGGCGTCGTGAGGGTACCCCTGTGCTAACCGGGTTGAATCCCGTAGCTCCAGAAGATGATGAATAGCGGCGGATGGGGGCTACACGCGAGGTTGCTTGGAAGCTGCTGTGTCTGAGCTGTACCAGTGGACAGGATAACCTGTGAAATGTCCAAGTTGATGTGGGTTGGCGAAATTGCGCCAGTTTCGGACTATTGCCCTCAAATACCTTTCCAACTGGCTTCATCGAGACAGATATATAATGATATGGGCTATGTGAATATGATCTTTTGCTAGTATGATTATAAGCAAGGCCTTCCCAACTGGCGTCAGGGAGATGCAAAGATAATGATGTGGCGTATGTGAATACCAAACTGTAGTACCGTAGTGGCCCTACTATCAAACTGTAGTACCGTAGTGGCCCTACTATCAAACTGTAGTACCATAGCGGCCCAAATATCAAACTGTAGTACCGTAGTGGCCCTACTATCAAACTGTAGCACCGTAGTGGCCCTACTATCAAACTGTAGTACAGTAGTGGCCCTACTATCAAACTGTAGTACCGTAGCGGCCCAAATATCAAACTGTAGTACCGTAGTGGCCCTAACATCAAACTGTAGTACCGTAGCGGCCCTACTATCAAACTGTAGTACCGTAGTGGCCCTACTATCAAACTGTAGTACCTTTGTGGCCCTACTATCAGTACACGTGATGACGTACGAATCGCCCTCGTACAGGCCGAAATAAAAAACTCCTTCCGGCCTCGTACATCCCAAGATATCAACTTCCGATGCTACGATATGAGGGCCTATACATATGAGGGCCTATACATATGAGGGCCTATACATATGAGGGCCTATACATATGAGGGCCTATACATATGAGGGCCTATACATATGAGGGCCTATACATATGAGGGCCTATACATATGAGGGCCTATACATATGAGGGCCTACCACACGGCATTTGGCGCGGCGCGCCCAAGGTACTACCGCCCGACTATACCTGCGACATACGTTTACAACATACCTGCGTGCACTAAGAAAAAAATCCCAAAGTTCCCGTGTCCCATATGTATCGTAAATATTCCCTAGAAGCCCTCGTACGATAATGAAGCGCACAGATATGAGGGCCACTACGGCAATAAAAAATGATAATGATCACGATAACAATCACCATACCAATAAATATAGTGACCCGTATGATAATCCATGTCCCATCCGCATCGTGTAACGAAATGACTTGTGAAAAACAGCTTCCCTGCTGAAGGGGACTGAAAAAGCCTGCAGGCAACAGCAGGAGTCAGCTCAATAATGCGCGGAAACCTTTTGCCACTCGGCTTTTAAGGTTCCGCACAACATTACCAGCGATCACCGCTCGCAATAACCACCCCCTCGTAATATTGTGCGGAACCTTAGAAGCCGAGTGGCAAAAGGTTTCCGCACAACATTAAGCTAACTGCAGGCTGTAAGAGAACCTATCCATAGCGTAGTACACGGGTGCCACAAACAGCAAACACATAGGAAACACACGAGGCTCTCTGATCCTATGTGATTGCGCTCTTTCACGAATAGGATACTACTATCTCCACATGCAAATATGGAGAGCATTTTATATCTACTATCTCCACCCAGAAATGGACAGAATTCTGAAAAGGAGAAAAAAGATGAATCGCAGAGCCTCGGTGTGTGCACTTACATTCAGCCTTGTGTCTGCGGGGGGAAAGGGGGTGGGGCCCAGGGAGGCGCCAGGTGGGGTTGCGCGATGCCGTGGGAGGGCAGCAGGCACCACCCGCGCGCCGATCGGCCACACCACGGTGCCACCACGGGTACCAAAACCAGCGCCATCAAGGCGGCCGAAAGAAGCGATGATTGAAGTAAGCTCAGGGACATGAAAAACGTTTGGATGACGTGAGCTAATGTAAGAGAAAACAACAGAGTGGAGGAGGCAGCAAGAGAGACATTTTCAACATAGTGCGCTGCCACCACCCCACAAACCCTCGTGCCACCACCCACAAACCCTGGTGCCAACCCCCCACACACAAACCGACCGTCACGCGCGTGGTGGGTATAAACCATCTCCCTCGAGAGAGTTGGCTACCTCCCCCCAGGTGGATACATGACCGCCACCGCCACCTTCCCCACCACCACCACCACCACCACCACCCACATCCACTCCTGTGCGTACCAGTAGGCATACGGTGCTGGGGCACCTGCACGCTCATGCACGCGATGTCGCCACTTGATGAGCTGGTGACGAGCAGGGAGTTGCGGTTGCCGCCACTTGGCGGGACCACCTGGCCGGGTCACATCGAGGGAGAACGGAGCACGTGTCCGCACAGTTTGTGCATGAGTGTGAGCTCGCGGCAATTGCTGTAAAAGGTTGTGTACGTGCCCTCGCACACTATACTATACTATAGTGACCACACGCCCACGCCCACGCCCGCGCCCGCGCCCGCGCCCGCGCCCACACCCACGCCCGCGCCCGTGCCCACGCCCGCGCCCGCGCCCGCGCCCACGCCGACGCTGACGCCGACGCCCCCCACCCCCACCCCACCCCCACCCCACCCCCACCCCCACCCCCACCCCCACCCCCACCCCCACCCCACCCCCACCCCCACCCCCACCCCCACCCCCACCCCCACCCCCACCCCCACCCCCACCCCCCCCCTTCCCCCCACACAAACAAAGCAAGGCTGAATTCAGATACCTGCAATTCCGTAACTCGACCGGTGTGGCGCCAGGATGCCACCCATTCCAGGGATGGGGGCCCTGCAGGGGCTCCTTGCCCAGGCAGCCGGAGGCTCAGCACCGATAGCCGGTCGGTCTGTAACACGGCGACAGCAATGAACGGGAGAAGGCCCAGCAGCCACCGTAAGTTTCACCTCCCATTGGCCAATGCTGATAGATACGCGGCCCCGCGAAGCACGGCAACGTACAATGTCGTAGGATATTTTAATCTATGGGAAACGGCGGGTTTACCTGGCAGTCCGTGTCGTGGCTTCCCAAAGCCACCATTTTCTCCACATAATTGTCATCTCCCAAGGGTGTACCCTGTAACCAGCGAACTGCGCTGATGGATTGCCCTAAAAACAGTCGCGTGCTTTGATGGGCGAGCATCGTGTCGTTGGCAAATGCTACCATGCTGCACCCGTTGCAGTCGTGCCGTAAAAGGGTAAGTTAAACTGCCCACAAAGAGAACTACAAACCGTGGGTGCTGGAAAGACACATGTCCAAAATTGGCGAATTCACAGGTATTCTGCGGACAGTTTTAGCTAAAAGACTGTTCGCTTTTCTTGCGAGGTCAATGCCTGATAAACCTTCATGTCCCCGCACGAACTTCCACAGTGCTGAGCCACCTGGGTAATGTATTATGCAGACGTTGTGGGTGGGACCTCGGTCCACGGACATGCTGTGTCATATTTACTAACTCGAATTGCCAGTTGCAAACTTGCAATAGCGGTGAGAGGCTCTTGTTATTGGAAGTTTGGAAGGTTTCGGGCTGCACTTATGCTGCCGTCTCTTCCAGAGACCGCTAGTAGGTAGTACAACTTCCGGTAGCTAAAACTAGGAGATAATGTCCAGAGTTTATTTTTGGCCGTCCGCCTCGCGCTTTTCTTGCCTTTGGCGTTGGCTTGCCACGTGCCAGTACAAAACACGTGAATCGGGTGACTCAGCAAGCAACCTGCAGGCGGACAGACCGCAAAACGAGCGAAAATATCGGGTTACGCAGGGCTGCGTAAATACGGGGCCACCCGCCATACTAATTGGCCATATCAATAACTCACAGATTTTCGTAGGCGTGCAGACAACGTATCGAACTATCAAGTATTTAGTGCACATTGGTGTGCCTGCGGTAAGTTATTTCAAAACCCCGAGTTAGCTAGAACACAGCCGATACATAAGCAATTACGTGATTCACAATTAGACAGGAAGTCCCCAAGGTAGCCTAGCTAGCTCGACGCTGTGGTAGCGTCACCAACGTTCTTGGGGATAAACGAATTAGAAAGGATGGCTAAGAAACAATGCCTCCAGCGGCTGAAGCGCGAAATGCAACTATTTTACAAAGACCCTCCACCTTACATTCCCGAGGTAAATGGGCGCCTGTGCCACGCCTTTCTACAGTTTCGCTGGGCAGTCTGGAAGTGTGTGGCGTGCATGTCGACGTGCGCAACAGTTTGGCATTGACTCTTAATAATCGACTGGCCGCGTGGCTGGACGTTTTCTACTACCGTGACGAACTCTCTCTCTCTCTCTCTCTCTCTCTCTCTCTCTCTCTCTCTCTCTCTCTCTCTCTCTCTCTCTCTCTCTCTCTCTCTCTCTCTCTCTCTCTCTCTCTCTCTCTCTCTCTCTCTCTCTCTCTCTCTCTCTCTCTCTCTCTCTCTCTCTCTCTCTCTCTCTCTCTCTCTCTCTCTCTCTCTCTCCCCCCCTCTCCCTCTCCCTCTCTCTCTCTCCCTCTCCCTCTTTCTCTCTCTCTCTCTCTCTCTCTCTCTCTCTCTCTCTCTCTCTCTCTCTCTCTCTCTCTCTCTCTCTCTCTCTCTCTCTCTCTCTCTCTCTCTCTCCCTCTCTCTCCCTCTCTCTCTCTCTCTCTCTCATATAGTCATGGCAGTGAACGTCGCGGTAATTGTATGTAAACAGGCGTTCTGGAAGGCCTTGGCGCTAAGGTGCCAACTAACGATAATTGCTGACAGTTGCTCGAGCCCACGTAATGGACACGGCTGTTTGCGAATTGATGGCGGACACTTGTGCATTTTTTACCCAGCGAATTCGTGTCAGACGCTTTTGCATTTTTTAACCAGTTCGCTTCGTCGGGATGGCTTGCCCGTGCCAGGTGTACGTCAACGAGAGCAACATGCTGGAGTGGCACTTTCTTATTCAAGGCCCCCCCGACACGCCATATGAGGTACTGCCTATCACCATGAAGAAGACAATGTCAGAATCCATGCCAGGTTGTACGACCCTGAAGATGCCGTGAACGCCAACATCGTGAAACGACTGACTAGCTGGCACTCCTAGTATGGGTTGTCCTCGAAGCCTCATGACATGGTCATCAACCCACAGGGACGCGCGGGAGGGCCGAGCATCACCACCAGCCACGCAGCATGCACTGACACATGACCTTGCCGTATGCATGGATTATCTTCGCAGCTTGGGGATACACAGCTGAACTGAACTGTACTGAACTGAAATTGACCTCCTCCCTGGCTCGTGGCTCACACACAAAGTCATGACGTGGAACGCGCTGCTGGGAGCACCATGCTGTGCAAGCGTTTGGGCCATGGCCTTTGAGATTTTATTCATTCCATCCAGCCCAGATATCCACCCCACTGAGGACTTATGCTCACGTGGCGCAGGTTACGTGTAAATTAATTGATTCAGCCCAGATGACAAAGCAAAGCCAAAGCCATGGCAATCGCCACTGCCATCGGCATGCCTGCCTGCCGTCACGCCCCCCTGGCAAACATCCCCATGGTTGCCCCCTGCAGGGTGGCTGGTATATCGGCAAGATCAAATTCCCCCCCGACTACCCTTTCAAGCCGCCGTCGCTCATGATGGTGACCCCCACCGGCCGCTTCCAGCCCTCCACGCGGCTGTGCCTGTCCATGTCAGACTTCCATCCAGGTGCGTGCGCCCTCTCTTTGCTCATGCTCAAGTGGGTGAGTGCGCCCTCTCTTTGGTAGGTACTCCTGTGGGTGAGTTTTCCCTCTCTTTGGTGATTAGCCCTGTGGGTGAGTGCGCCCTCTCTTTGTTCATTCCAACGTGGGTGGGTGTCCTCTCTCTGCTTAGTGCTGAGGTGGGTGAATGCTCCTTTTCTCCCCATTCATGTCTGTATCCAATGCTCTATCGTGGGGGGAGGCAGCCGTCTTCAAGCTCCCTGAGCTCCAACGTCCCTTGTCTCCAATGTGGCATGGATTCTAGGAACTTGTATCACTTGCCCCGCCTACGCTTCTGTGACTTGGGCAGCAAGGGCATGTCATGCTGGCGTGCGGATGCTTGGTAGTGGCATCGTATATGTGGTCATCTCGTTGAATATGGTAGTCTGGCGTCTGAGCTGGCCTCGTTCATGGCCATGTAGAACCAGGTGGGTGGTAAAGCTGCCATAGAAAACATCGCCTCGGTAGCACACTTCAAATGGGGGCACCCAAGCCCTGCCCTGTCCACTTGGCGTCATCATTGTGGATTGTCAAGCACTTTTCCCCACATCTAACGCGGCATTTGCCGCTATCCTTTGGTACCTGTTCTCTAGCCAATATTTCTTTCTAATGTCTCCTTGGGTAGCTAAGCTCCTGCTATCAAACTATCACTGCTATCGTACTAGCTGCAAGTTGTCGTCCGCGCACAGCTCTTCGTACCCGCCTGACAAGGGGCATGCTCACGTGCCTGTTATCATCTGCCGATGTCACTTACTAGTTCTCTGTGCCCTTCCGCTGGAGGCATGTCTTCAACTCGCGAATGCAATCATTTCAATTGATAAATCGGTCAGTTTTTTTCCCAACGTCCCCGCTGAAGCTTCTCTGCTGCACCCGATGCCCCACCCTGCCCTCCTTGCATGCCCTTGTCCGCATGACCCTTCCAACCTTGCGGGCGTTCCGGCTGGCGTGTGCTGACCCCTCGGCAAACAACATCTAATCCTTGCGCTGCTGCCCTCAGAGACTTGGAATGCGATGTGGTACGTCAGCGCGCTTCATCGGTGATGTACCTCATAGGTTGCATTGTGTGGGTACGCCGGCACTCTTGGGCGTCTGCACTGGATCGAGCGGCTCCCTAGTGTACAGATCGTTTTGGGGTCCCTGTCTTGGGCCCAGATGTGTCGTTGCTGCCATTTTCCTGGCACCACAGGTACCTGTTTGGATGTGGGATGTGGGCCCTAGGGCGGCATCACCGATCACCCGGTGCCGTGCTGTGCCTGCGTCAACCCAAGCCTGTTTTTGCCTGCCGGCAAGCCTGTTTTTGAATGCCGCACCCTGTCTTTGCACAGGAGTGTGTTTGCCTTGTGCGCGCCCCTTCCCTTGCCCCCATGCCTAGGGCTAGTTGGGTGTTTGCCCCCCTTGCTCTACTAGCGTGCGCCCCCCGGCGTCTCCCTTGACTCGTATGTGCAGCAGCGGGTCCCAGCTACCTCATCTCTCGTTCTCGTCCGCACATCGCCGCCCATCTTCGCAATCGTATCGTGCCGGTTTGGTCTTGGCGCATGTGCAGCCACGTGTGCACATCAACCAGCGTGGTTGCAGGAGTCTGTCTCCTGCGACCCCATTCCCCCATCCCACCAGCGCGCTCATGCTTGCGTCCGTACTCCGTCTGCATCTCCCTAGGCATGCACGTGCAGGAGTGTGCCCCCACCGTGTGCGTGGTACAGCCCCTTGGAGGATGCACATTTAGTTTCTAATGCTGCGCCCCCGTGTGTGCGCAGGAGTGATCGCCCACCGTCTGGCCGGCAGCATTCCCCCGGGTATTTGTAATTTGCGCCTATTTCTCATCGGCTGTCAGAGTTTTGGTGTCATGCTACGAGAATGTTTTGGTGTCATGCTGTGTTTTGGTGTCATGCTACGAGTATGTTTTGGTGTCATGCTACGATGTTGTTTTCTCATGCTGCTGTCCTTCATGTTGAGACTTGTGCGCGTGCAGGAGCGTGGCCACCGTGTGCGTCGGCCTACTGTCGTTCATGCTGGAGAGAACCGCGACGACAGGATCCATCGAGACCACGGTACGGCCTTACTCCCATACCATTCGTTAGGGACCGCAGCGATGGACATGGATTGCGAAGACGCGGTCCACCGAGACCACGGTAAATGGGGAGCATGGCCTTGAGGTTGGGTGTGGCCTTCATCCCATGCAACTAGTTAGGGACCACGGGAGGGTGGGCGTGGTCTTCCTATACAAGTGATCAGGGACTACAGTGATGAACATGGATGGCGACGATAGCGTCTATCATGGCCACGGTAAGTGGGGGCCGTAGCCTCTAAGTGGTGCCTTTCCAGGACAGGAGACATAGTGAAGCCCTATTCTCCAGGACAAGAGACCTCATGAAGCCCTGTTCTCCAGGACAAGAGACATAGTGAAGCCCTATTCTCCAGGACAAGAGACCTCATGAAGCCCTGTTCTCCAGGACAAGAGACCTCATGAAGCCCTGTTCTCCAGGACAAGAGACCTCATGAAGCCCTATTCTCCAGGACAAGAGACCTCATGAAGCCCTGTTCTCCAGGACAAGAGACCTCATGAAGCCCTGTTCCCCAGGACAAGAGACCTCATGAAGCCCTGTTCTCCAGGACAAGAGACCTCATGAAGCCCTATTCTCCGGGACAAGAGACCTCATGCGCTACCAGTCCCCCATGGGGCGCTTGGTACAGGTTATCTGGTATGGTACAAGGCTTTCATGACAGGTTATGGTACAGGTCATGGTACAGGTTATCTGGTATGGTACAAGGCGATTGCTTCCCGCCTCTAGCTTTCCTAATCGGTGCACTTTACCTCCGTAGGGGATAGGGGACTTGATACAACCTTCCAGCACTCTCGCTTCCCACTATGGTCTGCGCCGCACAATTATGACATGTTCTTCCCACATACTGACATGTGCTTCACAATTATGATATGTTCTACTGACCTGCGCTGCCCACGTCGCGGCATATGCCATCGGTGACGTGGTACAGGACGCGGAGAAGCAGCGGCTGGCTCGTGAGTCCCTGGCCTGGAACGTGGGCAAGCCTATGCTCGTGGCCATGTTCCCTTCGCTTAAGGACAAGCTGCTGCAACAGCAACAACAGCAAGACCAGGGGGCCAGCAACAACAACAACGCCCCAGGCAGTAACCCCACCAGCGATGGCAGCAGCGCGCCCCCTGCCAGGGATGCCGGAAAGTCCGTGGGGGCAGCGGATGGCAGCTTGGCAGGTCCCCAGGTCGCCGCCATCGTGGCGGATGCCAGTTCACCCTTTGGCGCGCTGGCGGCGGCCCAAGCGGCCAGTGCGCGTGGAGACAAGGGCCAGTGGCGTGCCGCCCTCCGCGTGTGCCAGCAGGCATGTGAGCGGTCAGGGGCTGCCCCGTCGCACGCGCTGTACGCGGGCCTCGGCGCCTGCTACCTCCGCGTGGGGGCGCTCCAGCAGGCGGCCACCGTGCTGGCCGAGGCGATCGGTGGGACAGGGGAGGAGATGGACACAGGGGCAGACGAGGGGGGCCCGTTTGGAATGGCAAACGGTGGCAGTCCCCAGGGCGTTGCCGGCGGCAGTGGTGCAGATGCGAGTAGCAGTAGCGAGGAGGTAGAGAAGGCGCTGGCCCGGCTAGCCGAGGGCGACGAGGGCGATGTGGGGGTCATCGTCAGGGGGCTTAGGGCGTCCGTGAGGGAGGCGGAGGCGCATGTCGCCAGGGGGAGCGAGCTCATGACCGTGGGGCACGGCAGGGTCCCTGGGCCGCGTCCCGACCTCTCGGCGGCTGAGTATGCGGCCGTGCTGGCGCGCCTGTGCCCCGCGTCCATTCTGCTGCGGCTGCTGCAGGTGGGCGCCGAGTTGGTCTTCGCAGACAAATGTTTTTGGTGAAAGCAGTAACTCTGAGTTGCAGATGCTCTGTTGGGCTAATATTCTGCTAGCAACCGTGAAGATGCTCTCAGAAACGTAGTATTCTTGCTGTTGGTGTTGATGGTGGTGGATCAGGATCCACTCAGCACACCGCTTCGCCGCAGGGGCCGAATCTCCCCAGCAGATCGGCATGCGCACCTCCCACTCTCTCTCTCTCTCTCTCTCTCTCTCTCTCTCTCTCTCTCTCTCTCTCTCTCTCTCTCTCTCTCTCTCTCTCGCGCGCGCGCGCGCGCGCTCGCTCCCTCTCTCTCTGTGGCCAGCTGCTTGTTTTAGTCCGTTCTGCCCTCCCATTCATGGCAAACTGCGCGGCTGCGGCCAAGCATCGTTTCCAAATCCAAGCGATATCCAGGCAAGCGAGCAGCCTAGATGACAACTGCCTTGCGCATCCTGTAAGAAACAGCATGCACTGCGTGGCGCCTCTTTCGTCGGGAGACCCTCCCACTATAGTGACTATACAACAACCTCCCACTCTAATCCACCCCGCCCTATACCCCCCCGGCCTTACACCACCCTGCTTTACCCCCTCTCGTTTTACGCCCTCCCTGCCGTACCTGTACTTATGCTCCCAGGTGGCCGCTCAGCTGCGCCAGGGTGACGTGGACGGCGCCACACAAACGTGTGCCGAGGCCTCATCCATCACTGGCACCCCACTTGCAGACGCCGGCCCCGCCTTTGGCCCTGCGACAGGCGGCGCTGCCGGTGCGGGGACGCTGTGGGACCTGGAAGGGGAGATGTCTTTGGAAGACATGTTGCGCACGGTGGCAGAGGTGTCGGCACGTGTGGCCGAGTGTGGTCGCCAGAAGCGCCTGGGCAACGAGGCGTACCGCAAGGAGGCCTGGCGTGACGCGCTGAAGTTCTACCAGCGCGCGCTGCAGGTGGAGCCGACGTGCGCGTCCCTGCACTTCAACCGCGCGCTCACGCTCGGCCAGCTGGCGCGGTGCGTTAGTACAGAGGTGCCTTGTGCGTGATGTCAGGCAACTGGTACAGCCCGTCTCTGACATCATGCTGCTTACAAGGAGGGTATCTCGTGTGCAGTATTGACCCGCTGGCGCGGTAAGGTGTTTGCATAGCTGTCCTGTGTGCAATGGTTGGCAGCTGGCACGGTGTAATGTCTTGTGTCTGGGTAATAACCCATCAAGGTGTGATGCTTGGTGTGCATGTTTTGCGGTGTTTTTCCATAGCTGTTGCCGTCAATGAGGAGCTGCCGTTTTTTTTTTTTGCTGGTGGTATGAATGACTGCCTGGAAATGTGATAGTAATATTTCTGGGATTGCTGCAACAAACTAAGCGCCGTGCAGGTGATTCCCGGGGGAAGTGGTCTTATTCCTCGTTTCTAGAGGTGCCTGCCCTGTTTGCACTCTATGGCACAGTCTCATGGCACAGTCTCATGGCACAGTCTCATGGCACAGTCTCATGGTACCGTCTTATGGCACAGTCTCATGGCACACTCTCATGGCACAGTCTCGCACAGTTATCAGTAAGGCGCTGTGTGGCTGATAATGTCCGGCTTGTGCTGATCACTGCATCTCCTACACTGCAGCCACGATGAAGCGCTCGCTGCCTGCAACGAAGCCCTGGCGCAGCACGCGGGGTATGCCAAGGCGCGGAGAAAGAGGGCGGACCTCTTGTCCCTGCTTGGCAACCATGAGGAGGCGGCAGCCGAGTACCAGCGCCTTGTGGAGTTGGGAGCCTTTGACTCCCCCGAGGCGCGGTCAGAGCTGGAGGCACGGGCAGGGGACTCAAAGGCAAAGGCGGCCGGTGCCAGCTGAAAGGGATGCTCATTGCGGGGGAGTGTACTATGTAGGGATTCTTTTTTTAGTACATTCATTCATTCATTCACGCGCCTCCGTTGGGAGAGTCACGGGGTACCAACTTTTGAGTAGGTACCTTCATCCCTGTTTGATGCACAGCAAGATGGGGACATGGGACCCCCCCCTTGTCTCGTTGCCTTGAAGGGCAGGCCACAGGTACTATGAAACTGCTCACTGGGAGAGTCTAGCAACTACTGGGGGTGCAATACAGCTTCGACATAGCAAAAGCATAGCAGATGCAGTAGGGCTGCCCCATGGGTCAGGGGCCACAGATAGCCTTGGAACTCATTTAGAGGCGCCAGTTTGGAATACTATAAAAGGCCTCTCCCGGAGCCTGAGGGTTTGTAGGACGCAGTACATATAGGCTCGTCTGATCAGCCATAAGCAGTCTGCCGCGATTCCGTTATGGATTCTCCCACAATGCAAGGCCGTATACTGGTCAATATACATGGGTAAGTCCTGCGATCGAACATTTAGTACTTAGTATACACACAACTTCCATCAAGCAAGCTAGGGAATACGTGCTACATGATATCTCCCCATGGAGTCATGTTATCATTTATTTTATTTTATTTTTTATATAGACACAAATGATCACTGAGCATGCAAGCGGCTGCATCACATGGGTACCAATACAGAAAAAAAATTAAAACTAAATTATAACATATGACTTCGCTGGGAGATCATGTAGCACGTAGTCCATGCATGGACTGATGGGGGTGGCCGGGTGGGAATGACGGAGCTGCAACAATTCCTAGCTAATCTTAAACTCATCTAGATAATATTTACAAAATCCTAACTACTCTACTCAGTAAATCGCCCCTTCCTCCTGGGGGGGATGGCTTGCCCACTGACATATGCAGCTGCATGGGCTGGCTCATGGGCCTGGACAATGGTCCGCGCCATCTCCGCTCAAGTGTCCTGCATGGCAGTCCAAGCTAGAGATCGGATTAAATTAAATTAAATTAAATTATAACATGCCTCCGTGGGGGGGTCATGTAGCACATATTTCATGATGGATGGGGTGGAGGAAGCCGCGTGATCGGACTATCCTAACTCTATCTAGAAAATCCTAACTACACTACTCATCAAAACGCCTCCTCCGCTTGGGGGGAGGTGGCTTGCCCACAGGGTCGGGCGTGTGCGCCTTGACAATCTTCTTCCACCGCGTCTTGTCCTGCATGGCAGTCCAAAGACGGGAGAGAGAGTGGATGCGGTGCTCAAACTGGGCTGGGACCACTAGGTCGTCCAGCAACATCTGAACGTAGTTGGTGACAGGTTTCCCTACCCTTTTGGGAATGTCCGCGGGGCCAGGCCAGGTCAGAATGTGCCGCCCCGGCTGTCCAAGCCGCTGGGGGCCGGCCAGACCAAGGGTGGTGTCGACCTGGCTGGAGGATCGGATGGAGAGATCGGATGGAGGAAATTAATACGGTGTTGAAACGGATCGAGCTTGGGGACCATAAGGTCGGTAGCAATTAAGGGGACTCGGCGCGGCGAATATTTTCCGCGCCAAAAAAATTCTGATTCTGGTCTAGCTGTGTAGTTGATTGCTGCATATGCATGGTCTACCACCCTCTTGGGGATGTCCTTAGGGTCATGCCACGTCGATCAGGATATGCATGCCGCCCTGGCTGGCCAAGCCGTACGTTGTGGGCCCGCCAGGCCAATTAATTTAATTAACAGCGTTACGCGATCGAGCGAAAGTCCTCAGTACAGTCATGCAAGAGTGGGAGTAATTAATTAATTAATTAATTAGACTCGTGCTCCCGTTGGGGAGTCACGGAGCCGATGGATTGATGAATGGGTGCAAACAGTCTTACCGGTCTAATCTATCTACATCAGCTACCTACAACATCTATCTTAAGGGGACGGGACACCCCCGAATTTTTTGGCGCCAAAAAATTCGCGCCGGAGCCGAAGGTCACAAATTTCACGTGCACGGTGCGCGCACCCCTTGCGGAAGTGGCCATGGCGACTGCGTTCAGGCGAAACTACCACACTAGGGCAGGCGAAATGCAAAAATTTTACTCGAATCTAAAAGGAGATGAGTTTATGATGTTAGTTTGTGGCGGAAATCAGCTGGTTTACAATATCGCTGTTGTCTTTTTATGCCATCGGCATGGGGGGTAATCTGAATTTTTTGGTCGCGCGGAATGAAATAGAATTCATGATAGCGGCTGTAAAATAGCGGTTTTGGGGGCTGTTCTGACCTTGAAGCAGGCATTAATATCGGTTGCATCGAATTCTAAACCGAGCTGGTGCTTTTTGCCAGATTTTCGGCCATTATCGGTAAGTAATTGTTCAGACCTGCGCAGTGCGTGTCTGACCTGTCCATGGAAGAACGGCTGTTGTTGCGCGCCTGGGCGAGGGATTTACGAGGGCAAGGTATAGATTTGTCGCGAACGTTATCTGCTATCGGTGCTTTCTTCTATGAGCTCATCGTTCGAGGTTTTTTGCGTTCTTTTTGGGCAGTTTCCGCCAGCTAGCTCGCCGTCGCTTGCCGTTGTGTTGTCGAATACCTGGCAGCTTTAGATTGTTTTCGTTGATGTCGTGATCAGGGCCGCTTCAGTCGCAGCCTATAGCTCTTCGGGAAGGTATAAGGCATTTCATAAAACGTGTTCTGGCAAGGATGTTGTGCGTATGGACGCTTCTTGTTGTTTGAGAGTGACGCACCCTCTCCTCACAGGCCGCAGCGGCATCACAGCGCTCATGCGGTGAAGGGCCGCCAATGGTTTCTTTGCATTTTATCGTGCAGGGATGGAAGTGTTATAGTGATGATGATGTTGGAGATATTGCATTTGTGTGACTGCATGTAGATAGCTGGCACCAATGGTTGTTTGAGCTTTCCTTTGTTATGATGATGTGACAAGACTACAATGTGCTGAGCCAACCATGGTTGACATGCATGACTGCATGCAAGCTATATATACCATGTTCTTACTTGGTTCCTTGCCCTCCATAGTCCCAGTTTGTCATCCATGCCGGGGAGGACAGTTTAGGAGGTGTTGTTGTGTTGATTAGCTTGGTTGGCATCAACCTTACACTCTAACCTGGGAGAAACATAGGAAATGCCGCTTAGGCATGTTAGGGCTACCATTGTCAAGGCTATGCACATATTTACAAGGCTGGCCATGCTGGAGGGATGATGAAGACATATGAGGTGCGTGGCCACCCCTTTGTACTTTGTAAACATACTCTGCATGGTTTTGGTGCATGTTGGATGGCATATTAAGTGGCACTGTGGGGTTACTAACTTACTGAGTGGTCCTTAGCGCCTTGTCATGTGGTCATATAGGAAACCCATCAACTTGAGCAGTTCTTGTCGCAATGACCCCCCACATTGAGCATGCGTTGCCGTCAGCGTGCAAGAGTTGATTATGTGTGCTTTGGTCAGTTTGCAGATGTCTTTGATGAAGAAGGAGGTGCTAGTGTGGCTAAATGGTTACTCTAATTTCCTTGTAGCGTCTACATGGGTGGCTGTCTTGGAATGGTTGTAACTTGGGCAGTTCTTGTCAGAATGGCGTCAAACCTTGAACATAGGAGGTACCATATGTGCAGAGAATGGTAGTATGTGGTTTGGCCAGTTTTCATGAGGCTTAGATGTATAAAGGGGTGTTAGTGTGGTTAAATACTAGCTAAAACCTCCCTTAGCTTCGTCACAGGTGGCAATCTAGGAATATCCATCAAATAGGGCTGCGCTTGTCAGAATGACCTGAAAATTTGGGGCTGCATGTCCCCCAACCTCTAGTATTTGGGAATATATGATTTGGCCCTATTCCATGTGTTTATGATTTGATAATTTTTTTTTTCATTAAAAAAGTACCCTTTTTGCGGGAAAATCCATCAATGTGTGTAAACATGATTATTTTGTGCTCAAAATTAGGTAGCATTTCTCAAAAGTCAGGGAACTATATGGGAATATATGATTTGGTCCCAATATGTTTGCCCACTGCCCTAGGAAAAATGTGACTAGAATAGCGTCTTTTTCTATTTTTAGCGCGTTACCGGTGCCCTGTGGGGGCTAGTACCCCCCCCAAGTGGCTGGAAAATTTTTTTTTTATCATATTAATGGTCCCCAATCATCATTGGATTTTTAGCACATGCATAGGTATGGTTTCCAGAAAAGTGCCCTTTAGGGGTGTCCCCTCCCCTTAACAACATCACTAACTACAACATCTATCTAAACAACATCATGCTACCCTAGGGGAGCTGTCTGGCGTGCCTCCCGCGGGTTTGTACACGCGGGCGCTTCCCCACGGGGGGGGGTTCGTTGTCCTCTATGACCTGGGCCCACCGGCATGGCCTTGTCCATCATCGACTCGACGGCGCCGTCACCAAGATGCTGCGCCAGGCCCTTAACACCCCCTTGGTTTGCACATTAGTAATGAGGATTTGTACGCTGATTTGCCCTATGTTTCCCACATTATTAGGCACAGGCGCCTGGGCCTAGCCGGGCACCTGGCCCGCACAGATCAGGTAGATACATCAGATAGACTAGCTGGCACCAAGCCCGCCCAGCCTGGGCGATATGTCCTCACCTGGCGTGCCCCAGGCCGCGCGCGGCAGGGCCGCCACCCGTGGACTTTTCGTGATAGACTCGGCATGGACATGTGCTACACTAGACGTGACGGGCTCACCCCCGGGCAGCCTCCTGGTTTGTCTGTAATATGGAGGCAGATGGTGCGCAAGGATAGATGGCAAGTAGTGATGAAGGAGACCACCCCCAAGCCTGTGGGGGCTCCGCGTGTGACCAAGTATGGCACTCATAGCGATTCGGGCCGCGGTGCCCACACCCCTGTAACTAGGACCTAGATAGCTTATACCATCCATTCCATCCCATGTTCCCCTCCCACTGAGGACTTATGCTCACGTGACGCAGTCACGTGTCTATTAAGTAATTAATTAATTAATCATCTTCTTCCAAATCACGGAGAGGCCTAGGCCCCCCATGTCCTCGATCTACTACTGCTAGCTGTTCTTTGAAGGTGCGGGCCTTGCGGCGTCTAACATCACGTCGGGGCCCGGCCCACCTCAGGAGGTGCCGGCCAGGCTGTGCTGGTCGCAGTCCCGCGGGAGGCGGGGCCACGTGAGGTGTCTAGTGTCTACCTGGTTGGTGCGAGCTAGGTGCCCTACGAGCGCTGCAGGCGCCGCTGCTTAATGGTGCTGGTGATATATGGCATGCCCAGGTAAAGGTCCTCATTGCGGACTGTCATGAGCAGCAAATCCTACTCTGAAAATGGATCGCAGCATGTCAACTGGTGACCGCGCCGTCCAGCTTGCGGGCCAGGTCGGCGGTGAGGGTCCACGTCTCGGCCCCATCAGTGAGAACAGGAAGGACGAGGACCTTAAACAGGTCCTGTTTCTCGATCTTGCCAAGGGGCTTGCGCCACAGGGCCCCGGGTAATGGCGTAAAGCGTACCAGGCGAGGGAGATGCGATGTGGGATGGGATGGGATGGGATGGGAGGGAGCTCGAGCTATCTAAGACCTAGTGACAGGGTTGTGGGCACCACGGCCCGAATCACTGTGAATGCCATATACTTGGTCACATGGCGGAGCCCCCAGGCCAATGGCAGTGTCTACCTGACTGGTTCGGGCAAGATGTCCTGCAAATGCTACTATTCTACGATGCCTAATCTCGCCCGAAATGCGAGGCCGGCATACCCTTATAATAAAAAATATAAGTACAAACCCTTATATACAAAGACTCGAGTGACCGGTGCATCATGTGTTGAAAATCCTACATTCAAAGCCTGCCGAAGCATCCTCATTGGCCACCACACCTAGTCACGTGCACCGCTAACGCACAGTACACAACCAGCCATAGCCTTATAGCTCAGCCCTCGTGCAGCCAGCCATGCAACGTCCTTGCTATGCTTCGCTTGCTTGCCCACGCTCCTTGTTATGATATCATGCTCACGCGCGGGTCTTATTGCACCCACAGAATTCGCCGGCGGATCGTCTATCGTGTCCGATTGCTGCTGTGGCATGCCTCTGGCATGCATGAAGGAGAAAGGCCGGGGTCTCTGCCCTTTTTCATTCCTGTTGACAGTGCACATACAGGGTACGTTAAAAGCACTAGGCTGCGGTGCTCCCCATCATGACTCCCCGACGGGAGCACGTGTCTTCCTGCAGTAACCAGGCTCCGGGAGAGGCCTTTATATTCTCCCAAACCGGCACCTCTGAATGAGTTTCAAGCCTATATCTGTGGCCACTGGACCATGGGGCAGCCGGCAGCCCTACTGTGGGCACCCGCTATATGCTTTTGCCATTAATAATTAGTTGAGGGGATAACTAGTGTGACCCCGGGGCCCGCTGGCTTCGCCCAGCAAAAAAAAAAGTCACTTTTGGGCGGTAGAGGGACCTTTTGGGCGGTAGAGGGACTGCCCGCTAGCTGCCCGCTGCGTAGTATCTTACGTGGTCCTTCGCTGCGCTCCGGAGAGGGCCGGGAACAGTACGGTGCTAGTCGCTTCGCTCGCTGCCCGCTGTACAGTTGAGTTTATTATTCCGGCCCGCGCCGGTGGTCCGACAGGGTTATGAATAGTGGATGCAACGGCTGGTCCCGCTGATCGAACAGTACGGTGCTCGCTTCGCTCGCTGCCCGCTGAACAGAACGGTGCTCGCTTCGCTTGCCCGTTCAGCGGGCGGCCCGCTGAACAGTACGGTGCTCGCTGCGCCCGCTGTGTGCGCTGAAGCGCAGCTCACAATGACTTAGCTCTCGCTCGCTTAGCTCACTTGGCGCTTCGCGCGGGTTGGTAGTCTTTCGTATTGGCGTTCAGTAATTCGCAGGCTTTTTGGATTGGCGGGGAAGACTCGTGATGCGCTGGCTGGATAGTGGCGGATGAGTGACAGTTGCTGTAATAACGTGCCAAGCCTATCTGCCAGACATTTTGGGAAAGATCGTTTCTGAAGTACGGGACTATATATCGTCCCGAGGTCAATACCTGCATGCCTGAGAAGGGAAGGGAATCACTATCAGTGCTATGGGCTATATACTCAGTTGCTGTGATCACAGCGTGGGCGCCGGCCCATGCATTATAATAATGACCTTCAAGTGCATGCCTGCAATTGTGGTTGGACTCAATGTCATGCGTCGGACATGGTTGAATTAATCAGAATTGGTTTACGTAGATCAGCTAGATCGACTGCATGATTAATTTGTGTGAGCCAGATTGCAAGACGACTATCGTTTTTCCCGTCTTTGTTCTTATCGTGTCGATTTCATCACGACTCTTGTTGAACTCTTGCATCGTTTGTTGGTCAAAGACTATGACCGAGACATTAATAATGCTCCGTCAAGTCCGGTGTTTTTTGCAACGTCACCCTCATCTGTTCGGTGCTGCCCCTTGGCACAAGCTCTACAAAGTACAAACAGATCGTGGACCGGCTGGGTCGCATAGTATCTCCGCACATCTGAACCCTGTGATGCCAGATCTCCTTTGCGGCCGTTCCGAGCTCGGCACTGGATTCGTTGTCCACATCGTCGCGTCGCTGCAGCAACACGATTTTTTCTGGCATACGCGGGCTTTTGGTTCCCGCCGCACATTTGAAAGTGCTGTCCTCGATCCGGATAATTTTGCCTTTGCACCGTGTGCAGTTCTTGGACGTTTGGAATCATGGCATGCTAACGTGATGACTGACTAGCTAGACCTTTTCAGTGGTTTTCCATTTGCGGGCCACTTACGAGGAAATGATTTAATTCCTCGTAAATGGTGGGAGAGCGATCGCAGCAATGGTGCTCACCACTAAACACTCCCGGCCAGTTAGGCTCAAAACACACGCCCTGATCAAGCATGCTGTTTCCGGCCCCACCGTCTAGGTCATCTAGTCGCTCTACACGTAAGCCAGCCATAATTTCAATGCACAAGGATACACATTTCCATCACCATTCATCTTCATCATCCTGAACGACTCGAACACGCGGACAAGATAACGGCAGGCTTGAGCTACCATGGTCCGGATTCTCCCGATTTCTGGCCTGCGCTGGTTGTCTCCTTGATCTTGTCTGGACATCGTACGTCCTAGCTTGCACACCTTTATATGCCAAGCAGACCGAAACTAGCTGGTCTGAGCACGACTTTGACGTTGACAGGTTACTTTCCATCTTCGACGTCCACAGACCCGGCTGATTTCGACATATGCCACACATCAGGATACTGGAGCTCGTGTTTTATGGGTCCGGTACCCCTCCCTTCTTGACCTGTGCCAGCGCCTCCAACGCCATAATTGCTTCCGCAGCCAGTCTGACGGCCAGGTTCAGCACCGCGGACCTGCCCTGACTGGTTGGTCCCGACCGGCCGCGCCTTCAGCTCGCCGCCCTCTTTACCATCCTTCAGCGCTCTGCCACGGACCTCTGGGTCCCCAGTCCGCCCCTTGACCGAATACACCTTCCTCCTCCACCTCCAAGAAGCCATCTCACAGCACGTGACGTGCCCCTAGCTGCAGACGTGGCAGCGCTGTGAGCCGCACGCTGGCTAGCTGCTGAGCTCCCCACCATCCCCACCGGGTCGCCACCGCCGCCCTCCTCGCCTCCAACCCCCCCCCGGCCCCCCCTCCGTCTCGATCCACCGACTCCATCACCGCCCAGCTCCGCGACATCGACCAGCGCCTCAACGGGACAATGCCATTGCCATAGGCGAGGTCCTGCAAAACACCGCAGGCCTTGAGCACCGGCCCAGGCGGTGAAGGATATTGCCGCCAAGCCAGCCCCAGCTGGCCTGGCTGGCGATGCTCCTCCCATCCCGACCTGGGCGGACATGCTTAAGCAGCACACCACCTCCACCACCTCCACCACCTCCACCACCTCCGCCGGCCGCCGCAGCACAGGTCCAGCAGCAGACGCTCGACCTCCAAGAGGAGGCCGAGCTCGCCAAGCGCAGCCCGATCAACGCCATCGTCAAGAACTTCAACATGGAGGAAGTTGAGAATTCCGAGAAGCTAGCGGCCGTGCGTTTGAGAGAGAAATCCTTGGTCGCATGGGCCTTACCGCTGGTGAGATCGAGCTTGTCGCCCACCGCCTTGGAACCCCGCGCGCGGGGTAAGGCAGGGGCGCCCCCACTCCTTCTCACCTTTGATGAGAACCCGGCGGACAAGATTTCTTTTCTCATACGCCGCAAGGGGCTCAAGAAGACTCACTTCACCCTTGACGACGACTTGACCCTGGCGCAGCAACAACGGTGACGGGAACTATGCCCGACCTACCTCTGAGCTCCGGCAGACGAAGGCGGGGCAGCCGGTGTACTGGAAGGGGGCGACCATCAACGTCGGCCACAAGCCCTGGCACGCGACCCCCGCGGCCCCAGCGTGCACGACTCCAGACGCCCCAGGTTAAGGGAATACAGCAGTAGTAGTGTAGAATAGATAGACCGTCCGGCCATGTACATGTACGCCTCCTACAGGCACTATACTAGTCAGCTTATTCAAGAGCATTATTTAGCCATGTACATGTGTACCTATGATTTGCCACACCCCAGATGATGCCTAGCTTAATATTTAGTTATGCTGTGCCCATGCAGGGAGAGTACTCCCTGCTGAGAAGCCATGCCCTAACTAGCCTTTGTATAGCCACATGCTGATCTCCCCCCCTATGTCAGGGCCTTTCGATAGGTTTCTGAATACATAGTGGTGTGCAGGTGCACTTTGTGCACCCAGAGCAGGTGTAGTTTACACCCTACCCTTGCAGGAAGTAGCCCAGAGTGTACTATATAGGCCATATACCCCTTCTCTGGGATATGTGCTACATATACTCCCAACGGAGTTATGTTCCTGATTAATTAATTAGGCCCCCCATGTCCTATACGAGCTGGTCTTAGAAGGTGCGGGCCTTGCGGCGTCTAACCTAGCTGGGCCCGGCTCACGTGAGGAGGTGCCGGCCCGGCTGGGCGGGGCGCAGCCCTGCAGAGGGGCCACATGAGGTGTCTACCTGGTTGGTGCGAGCTAAGTGCCCTACCGCTGCTTGATGGTGCTGGTGATTAGTGGCATGCCGAGATACAAGTCCTCCTTGCAGACATGAGCAGCGTATCCTACACGATAAATTGACTGCAGCATGTTGGTGACCGCGCCATCCAGCTTGTTGGCAAGGTTGGCGCAGTGAGTGTCCACGTCTCGGCCCCGTACGTAAGAACTCGAGACTTTAAGACTTGAGAGCTATATACCACGTATATTCTGATTTCTCACCTTTCTCAGGGCTATGTGTTACATATGCTCCCAACGGAGCTATGATTTTAATTAATTAATATTCTGATTTACCACGTATATGCATGTTTAGACTCTGTATCCATATCTCAGGCCCTGTAACGTTAGGAAGTAGATAGCTAGCATCATCCATTCCATCTGGGCATGTTCCCCAACCACTGAGGACTTATGCTCACGTGACGCAGTCACGTGTCTATTGATTTAATTAATTAATCTCAGGCCTGCTTGCATGCGTGTGCCTGGTACGTCATGTCTTGATTAATCAATGCATATCATAGGATCAACACATAGGTGCATAGTTGTCGATATCACTTAATAGGAATAGCACATGTGCATGCAGACCACATTATGCACAAATTTTCAACGTTGATTAAGTGCATGACCCCCCCCCCCACACACCTACACTAGTTACCAGCTGTGTATGCACCACATGCCGCCATCCTAGGAAAATTCTTGTAGTGCCAGTTGGTGCGCTGCGATCGATGGCCATGGCCTAGTATTGCATGGTTTACAAAGACAGGGCCACTGGGATCTCTAGAGGTCTCCCTAAGGTCCAATGGTATTGCAAAATGGAACGTCATACTGGTTCTTGTCAGCCATGCACCACATTCGTCTATCATGAGGCCAACTGCGGTCTCGCGCAAAGTAGCTGAAGTCCCAGCCTTCAATTAGACTCCCTAAATGCAACAACTGCAAGGCCACAGCCAGAAATCTTACTTCTACGCGAACATGAGACAAGGCTTATCATTTGTCCAGACGGCACTGCCCTTGCCAGAGAGAAACGCTGCCAGCATTGCGCCATGTCGTCCGACATTAACTGTCCAACAGCTGCGCAAGACAACCAATTTCTTGTATGGGGGGTGCCTTTCTGGGGCACATGAGGCCCTTAAGACTGAATGGCCAGATTCCGCTTATCTAGTCTGATTTATTGGACTCCAGCAGCCTTGAGGTTCGTGAACACCTTCTCGTTCAGCATTGTGAGCAGCTTAGTGGCCATGGACACCTTCTTGCGGCCGGTGGGCATGTTGTGCGCGAGCATAGCGACCGCGTACTCAAACTCGGGGAAGCTGCGGAGAAGGGACCGTTAGTCCATTCAGGAAGAAAATACACGAACAGGCCGAGACAGTGCAAAGCAGATAAGATCAAGGAAGATGCAGGACAGGAAGAGAAAAAGAGGAAGCTTTGTGTTTTTGCCATGGAAACAATGTCAGGTGAAAACATCTAGCAGCCAGGTAAACATCGAGGATGACAAGTTGCAGGCATGAGCAGAACTTTGAAAATGAGCATCCAAATAATTAGTAGTAACAAGCCAGGCTTGGACCTGCTCTTCCCTCTTTGCTTCTCTCTCCTCCTCCCTCCCTCGTCCTTCCCCCTCCCCCCTCCCCCTCCCCCTCCCCCCCCCTCCCCCTCCCCCCTCCCCCTCCCCCTCCCCCTCCCCCCTCCCCCTCCCCCTCCCCCTCCCCCTCCCCCTCCCCCTCCCCCTCCCCCTCCCCCCTCCTCCTCCTCCCTCCTCCCTCCTCCCTCCTCCCTCCTCCCTCCTCCCTCCTCCCTCCTCCCTCCTCCCTCCTCCCTCCTCCCTCCTCCCTCCTCCCTCCTCCCTCCTCCCTCCTCCCTCCTCCCTCCTCCCTCCTCCCTCTTCCCTCCTCCTTCCTCTCTCCTCCCTTCTCCCTCCTCCCTCCTCCCTTCTCCCCCTCCCTTCTCCCTCCTCCTTCCTCGATTCTCCCTCCTCCCTTCTCCCTCCTCCCCATCCCCCCTTCGACGCCCACCTCATGGCCTGGTCCTTGTCATCCAGCACCACCTCGCCCTTCGGGGTGACAAACGACTCGTTCGCCAGCACATAGCACGCAATCGCCTTGCTGACCGAGATGCCCGACCCGATCAGGCCTGCGCGCCGCACGAACAGAACCCACTCCTGGTAGTCCATCTCCGACGTGGCAGGGCCGTCGTGGCCGCGTGCCGAGATGCCGCCAGACTCCGCGCCCATGGCTGCGAACGTGGCGAATGCCCGTTGCAGCTGCGGGCGTGTGCGGGCAAGCACCTCGGCCACCTCCTTGGACGCAAACTGCGCCTGGAAGACGGCGTCGACGCGGAGGGACTTTGCGTGGGGGAGGATCTTTTGGGTGATGAGCTCGTAAAGGGGTGCGTCGAGCGCAAGTGTGCCGCGGCGGCGCTTTAGCGCGGCGATGCGCTGGCAGACGCAACGGGACGAGGCCAAGGCGAGGGGCACGGGCAAGGGCGAGGCGAGGCGGCCAAGGTTAGGCCACAAAGGCAAGGGTTTCAAGGTGAGGCTAACAATCAGGAATACATGCGCATGTACGCTGGTGGGCGCAAATGAGCCAGACCGATGCCAGATAGCTCATGCCAGACCACAGTGGCGCAACCAAGGCGCGGCAATCCATCGTCAAACATGATCGTCAGACATGTATGCATGCACATACGTGCTGGCGGGCGCCGATGGAACAAGCATCACACACATAAAGTAGCAAACCAATGAGCAAGAAGTGGTGCAACCCAGGGTGGCTCGACCTTGGTGAGGAAATCGAGCGAAGCTATACATGCATGCACGCACTGGCGGCCGCAAAATGAACAATTATCGCACACGTATTAAGTGAAAAAGACGAGCGAGCACAAGGCAAGGCAGCCATGGGCGAGGCAAGCAAACAAGGGTACCGCGAGTAGCTTACTTGCATGCATGCAATTGCGGACGTGGCACACATTAAAAGAATAAAAATCAAGGTAGTATGGCACTGGTATGCGCACGTATAAACATAGCAAACACCAAGCAGGGTTGCGGGCAGGCTTCTAAGTTAAACATGCCAGCATAGCTTATTTTCAACAGACGCAGGATGCAACTTCATACTGGCTGCACTAAGCGATGAACACTGGCTGGATGAAAGCTTGAATTGGTGGGTAAGAGCGGCTACTCCTCCCCCCCTGCCCCCCTTCCCCCCCCTCCGCGCCCCCTCACCACCATGATGGCCGCGTAGAAGTCTGCCCCCCCCCCCCCCCCCCCCCCTTTCTCAGACCACATTCCTGCCCCTCCCCCCCTCCCCCCCTCTCCTCACACCCACCATGATGGCCGCGTAGAACTCGTGCAGCGTCACCCCTCCCTCCCTCCTCAGACCACATTACTGCCCTCCCCCCTCCCCCCGCAACCCACCACGATGGCCACGTAGAACTCGTGCAGTGTCATGTCGCTCGCGTCGTCGCCCTCCTTGTGCTCCCTCGGCGCGTCGGGGTGGGTGTTGGCCGCCGAAAAGATGGCGTGCAGCTGCAGCGGAGTGGGGGTGTGCTCCCACGGAGGCACAGGGAAGAAAGGAAAGGGAGAAATGATGGAAGACGAGGGGGGTGGGGCAATGTGAGGAAGAGAATTTTTTTTCTTTTTGTTGATTATTTTATTGCTTGACTATTGCGGGTTTTGGCAGAGAAAAGTAGACATCCATATTCAGGAAAGAGGAAATGAAGAGAAAGGGGTGGGAAGGGGCCAGGGCTTTGGGCAGGTGGGCAGAACAAGAACAGGCAGATAAGAGTCCAAACATCAGCACAAGGGCGCTGGCTGGCAAGACAGTTGCCCATTGCATTACACACATGCAGTAGCGAAACCAGCAAGTGAATCTGCGCGATGGGGCCAGCGGGCGTGCACGCCTAGAGTTCGCGATCATGATCCGTTGCCATGGGGGCTTCATGTTTATGATACTCATAATACTGCTGGGCGGCGGATGATGTGAGAACCGAACCGAACAGCCCCATGCCCGCAAAGCCAGGGGAAGGCAGCTAGGGTCGTGCGGTTGTTAGCCTACCTGCATGTCGTTCAGCTTGATCCTGCAGTCCTTGACAAATATGCTGAACGCCTTGAAGGAAATGAAGTAGGGGTTGTCCATGCCTGGTGATGCAAGACGAAGAAAGCATTACAAAGGAAGAGACAAAGAAAGCATTACAAAGGAAGATACAAAGAAATCATTACAAAGGAAGAGACCACCGAAGGGGACAACGCACGGTGGCAACCGAGATGTTACAGATGCAGGCACAAAAGTATACCAAGAGCTAATCACGTCCGAGCGTGAAGCGCTACAAGAAACCTTGCCTGCGTTGGGGGGGGCCTGTAGGGCCCTAGCGTTGAGGGGCAGCTTTATCCTGCAGGGATCTCCACACAGTGGATCACCACACGGGGGCATGGATTGTGTGCGGGTCGCAACGCACCGACGGCGCCCGCGAAGAGCGCGTAATGCTGGAACACGCGCCGCAGCCGCTGGTTGAACGAGCACAGCACCATCTGGACGCCCGTCGACGCGCGATCCCACAGCACCACCTGCTGCTGCTGGTGGGTGGGCGAGCTGGCGACCGCCTGCTCCAGCTGGCCCGCCGACATCGCGCCGCTGCTACCACTCCCGGGGCCCTCAAAGCGCAGGTCGGCGATGTCGAGCGGGTAGTAGTTTCTGACGCACGTCACGTTGTACAGCTTGGTGTCCTCGTCCCGCACCAGGAACGCCCTCAGCTCCGGCGCAAACGCCTGTGCTGCCTCCAGCTTCTCATCGGGGACACCCAGGAGGCAGAAGCCACCCGCGGGGCTGGCACCGCCAGCATTCCCCGCAGAGGCGTTCACGGGGCTCCCTCTGGCGGTGAGCGCGCCCGAGCTGCCGGTGCGAGACAGGTCGCCAGCCGGGCCCGGGCGGGCACCGAGGCGGAAGAGGGCGCCGGACGCGTTGGCCATGTGGGGCTTGAGGAGGGACGCGGTGGCGGCGGAGGAGTGGATGGCCACCAGATGGGAGTTGTCAAGCGTCTTGACGGATGCCAGCAGCTCGTCCAGGTCGACATGCTGCGACGGTAACGAAAGAGAATCAGAGAAAACCCAGTCAAAACCCAGACAAAACCCAGTCAAAACCCAGACAAGACCCATTAGGATAGCCACAGGAAAAAACACATAGAAAACCCAGTCAAAACCCATAGAAACACACACAGGATGGGAAAGGGCATGAGCATCTATTTAGGTTAAAAACAAATGAAGCAAGATACCAGCGATGATGAGCAACTTGGCACCATGGCCACATCCGTCGAGGTGACGTAAAAAATCATAGGAAAAAGTATAGGCGATAGCATGACAGCGATGACAGATGCGACCAATCCAAGGGGAAATTCACATTTGATGAAACGCCACCCCGCAATGACGCATGCATCAAACGGCGTGGCCACCACCAAATATGATCTCAGCAATAAACACAACATCCTCGTGCCTGAGCCTGCTTCCTCCATTCCTACCCCCTCCACCCCCTGTCCCTCCCCTTCCATTACATCATGCACCGTCCCCCCAATAACCCCTGCTGCCCCCTCTCCATCCCCTTACCCTTCAACCCTCCACTCCTCAACCCTCCCCCTTGTCATACACTCCTCCACTCCCCCGCTCCCAGTGTCATGGACCCCCTCCCCTCACCTTGTCGTAGACCTCCTCCCCTTATTGGAGGCACACCTCCTGCCCCCCTCTTCTTGTCAAGCACTTTCCTCCAAGTTTTCATACAGCTCCTCCCTCCAAGTTTTCATACAGCTCCTCCCTGCAAGTTTTCATACAGCTCCTCCCTCCAAGTTTTCATACAGCTCCTCCCCTCTCCCATGGCCCGTAAGCAATCTTTCCTCCTCTCCCCTCCTCGTATCCCCACGCCCTCACCTTGTCATACACCTCCTCCAAGCTGGCGCGGTCGAGCACCAGCAGATGGAATTGCTCCGGCCTCCGAGCGATCCACTCCCCAATATCCTCCAGCATGAGCTTGCAGCCGGCACGGCCCCCCTCGTTCTTGAAGTCCACCACCACCACGTCGACCAGTGACCTGCCACCCTCCTCGCCCTCCCCTTGCTCCCCATCGTCCTCGTCGCCTTCATCCGCATCCTCGTTTCCGGTGTCCCAAGCAGGGGCCACGGTCGCGAGCGGAAGTGGCGGCGCCACGGCGGCCTCCATGGACTTAAATAGAAGATAGGTGGACCAGGCCTCCCACCCGGCCGCGCGCTGCTCCACTGCGGCGATCTCCCTGTCAAGGAAAAAGGAAGGGTGAAAAAGTGGGGCAGAGTACGGGCGATGGAAGGTGGGCAGGGGAGGGGCCAGGGGAGGGAGGGTGGGTGGGGCGGACCCGTGTGAGGACGGGGTAAATGGCCGGGGGCAGGGCCGGGCCCGGGCTGGGCGGGTCCGGTCGGGTCAAGTTGGGTCAAGTCGGGGTGGGTGGGTGGGTGGGGTGGCATACGGTGCGATGAGGTGGAGTGGGGGTTGGAAGAGATGGCATGCATTAGACGCAGCCGGCAGCATGTGCACATGAAGAGGCAGTATATAGGTCATTGGGATTTCAAGTGTGAAGGGTGATGTACTATTACAAAGCAGGACCTGTGGCGAGCTAGCACATAGCAGCGATAGGGCTACCCCCAGCCCACCATCGCGGTGCTACATTGCTAGATACTACGCAGCTATCTCATGATGACCAGTTCATAGATGCACTGAAAAGAGCGGGTCCTGCGCTGTGCTACACTATAGGTGCTTTACTATTAAAAAAAAAAAGGAGCATGGCATACGAGCGCTCACCCTAGGGGGTCGCGAACGGTGGGCATACGGTTGTCGCGCAGCTCCTTGATGAGCGTGAGCAGATCCTTTTCGCGCTTGAAGCACACCTCGATCTCCTTCTTGCGGCGCTGCGGGCCATAGGATGGCACGGGCAGGAATGAACGTGATCACGGGCAAAAGGGATATCGTCAGGGCCAGCGCGTGAACCAGAAACACCCAAGGCTCGCAAAAAGGGAGAAAGCGAGGGGGCCAAAGCAACACGGGCGAAAGCAGAAAGGAGAAGGGTGCAAAGAGGGCCCAAACAGAAGTATCAGGATCCAGAGGCGTCTGATATGAGAAGAATTTGTTCATCCCATCACGAATGGCTCAATATGATGCTTTTTGTGCATGTCAATCTTTTGTCGATCATGCCAACACTTCCGTTGTGGCAAAGGGAAGAGCGGACTGCACCGAGAAAGTCACGGGGTGCACCTGGCAGTCTTGGCTTTGCCACGTGGGCTTAAGGGGTTAGATTTTGCCAGTACATTTGGCCTCTTTCGATTGTCAGTTTCCCCGCACATTTCGGTATAGTACACCAATTAGATACTATGGGTAAGGTTTATACTGCTATCAGTACAACAGGTCACAGGGAAGCACCTTGGACAGGCAGATCACATGTGCCCAGCCAGGCACTAGCCACCCTAGCCAACAGCACACAACGAAACGCCTAAATGGCCCAGAAAACTTGGAAGAAGCTGCCGCAAGAGCGATGCACACTGCACTGCACAGGACCCACACATGTAAAAAAATATTTAGTGTGGTAAAACATGCAGGTTGCCAAGAATTTGGCACTACAAAACCAGTAGAACTGGGACCAAGGCATCGATTCACGCGCCCACCCTTGCTCTTGCTGCCTCTTGTCCTGGCTCATGACCTGCCTTTTTACCTGCCTTTTGATCTGCCATTAACCTGCCTTTTAACTGCACGTGACACTGCTCCTGCTGTTTCTTTGTCTGCACGCGCCGCACCTGCTGACTCTTTACTGTCACCTGCACATGCCCCGATCCTTTCCCAATCACGTGCCACTCCTGCTTCCACTTTACTTGCATATGCCACTGGTCCAACCATACAACTTTACCCTCACGTGCCACTCCTGCTTCTCCGCCCACTGCATGAGCATCCCCTTCATCCCCTTCCCTGCACAGATCGCCCCTGCAACTCTATTTAGTTACCTGCACGTGCCACTCCTGCTTCTCCGCGTACTCCATGAGCATCCCCTTCATCTCCTTGTCCGCGTCCGTCAAGCTCTTCTGCAGCGTCTCCACCTGCATCTCCAGCGAGTCGCGCTCGCGGCTCTGTGGCAAGGGGGAAGGACGGGACCACGGGAGCCAGAAAGGGTAAGCCACGCTCGCGGCTCTGTAGCAAATATCTATAAATACCCCATCTGGAGCTCCAGCTGCTTGAGCACATCATAGTCACCATGACCATCTACCATATCTAGTCATGCCTCACCTTGAGCTCCAGCTGCTTGAGCACATCATAGTCACCATGACCATCGACCATATCTAGTCATGCCTCACCTTGAGCTCCAGCTGCTCGAGCACATCATAGTCACCATGACCATCTACCATATCTAGTCATGCCTCACCTTGAGCTCCAGCTGCTCGAGCACATCATAGTCACCATGACCATCGACCACATCTAGTCATGCCTCACCTTGAGCTCCAGCTGCTCGAGCGCCTCATGGTCCTCACTGTCATGTTACACCGACCATATGACATACTGCAGTATCTATTTATATCCCACATTGAGCTCCAGCTGCTCGAGCGCCTCATGGTCCTCACTGTCATGTTACCATTGACCATATAACATACTGCAGTATCTATTTATATCCCACATTGAGCTCCAGCTGCTCGAGCGCCTGGCGAAATTTCTTCTCCAGCTTGGAGAAGGCGTCCTTCTGCGCCTCCTCCGCCTCCTTGGCCAGCTTCTCTTGCTGGTGAGATTGGTGCATGAGTGCATGGGGAAGCAGGGCAAGGGGGGTGGTTGCAGAAGCAGGGCAAGGGGGGTGGTTGGGGATGGAGGGCAAGGGGGGTGGTTGGGTAAGCAGGGCAAGGGGGGTGTTTGGGGAAGCAGGGCAGGGGTGTTTTGGGGGCTTTGGGTAAGCTAAAAAGCTTCTCTTGCTTGTGGGGTTGCGGACGGGGAAGCTGAGAAAAGGAGGTGGTTTAGGCCGTGCGCCAGTAAAATGAAGTAATCGTAACCGCTGGGTGGATGGTTGCGCTGGGCAGCCAGGTGGATGGCGGAGCAAAGCAGGTGGATGGCTGCGCTGGTGGGTGGGGAGGGGCATGGGCGGGGATGCCGTACGTGGAGAGTGGGCCAATGGTGGGGCACGGGAGTGGAGTAAGTCACATCCACAAGGAATGCGTGGCTAGCGACCAAGGACAGACAACAGCTACAGCATCCAACTGAGGGATCCCTTCACATGAATTTCGCGCCGATAACACACGGTAAGGGTTCTTCTCTCCCCGGTTCGTCCCACGTGCCCAGTCCGTTGTCAGGGTACATGCCATGCAGAAAGCCAAGCATGGACGATGAAAGGGCATCCGCCAGGGAGCTCCGTGTCAGGAACACGAGAAACGAAAGCGAGTTGGGATGCCGCGCGCTGGCGGGCCCCCATCTACTGTAAGCCCCGCACGACCCAGCCAGTCATCCATCCAAGCCAGTCATCCATCCAAGCCAGTCATCCATCCAAGCCAGTCATCCATCCAAGCCAGTCATCCATCCAAGCCAGTCGTCCATCCAAGCCAGTCGTCCATCCAAGCCAGTCGTCCATCCAAGCCAGTCGTCCATCCAAGCCAGTCGCCCATCCAAGCTGCCACCACCCACCAGTGCGTACGCGCGCTGGCTGGCCTCCATCTGCTCCCGGTGGCGTGCGTCCGACGATGACAGCGACTCGCGCAGCTGGCGGTTGTCCGCTCGGGCCTCCGCCAGCGCGTCCGTGGCCTCGGCCAGCATCTGGGGTAAGAGGGGGGCAGGAAGGAAGGGGAGGAAGGGGGGGAGTGAACAGGCGGGAGGCAGACGGGGACCAGAAAGGTATAAGAAAAGCAAAAGGGGGGAGAGAAGAAGGGCGCAGTCCGTGCCTCCATTCACTGGCATGCATCTGGTTGGAACAGTCACAACTTTTAACCCCCCCTCTTTGACACGGAGAGAAAAGGACGTACCACACGGGGTAAGGCAGGGTGGGCAGGGGGTGGAAGGCATAGTGAGAGGAGTGGTGTTGGACTTGTGTTGGTGTGAGCTTGCCGTGTCTATGCGCGTCCAAGTCAAAGAGGGGGAAGCGCTTGTGCGTGAGTGGGTGGAAAAGGGAAAGGAAGGATGGAAGAGTTTCAGGCTTTGTACTCCAGGCTCTATATTCCAAGCTCTGTATTCCAGGGTCTTTAGTCCAGGGTCTATATGCCCGGCTCTATATTCCAGGCTCTACGTTCCAGAGCCCTCCTCCCGCTTACGAATTAGGGGCCCAAGGTGCTTACTTTCATACTTGGTGCCTCGTGCTGGCTGCGGCCTTATACCCATCACTTACTAAAATGCACGTGTTCTAATTTAATTCATTTCATGGGCTCCAGGCTCCAGCCTTACTTGCCAACTCATGGTTGCCCTAATACATGTATGCGTAGTACAATATATTTCGTATGAGGACTTTGCTTTTCTGTGTTACGTGTACGAGCTTTTGGAATTATTCTTGCTGCACGAAGGTATCTTGTCCAGGTTTAGTCGGGTGATGCTACCTTGAGCTTGCCGCGCAAGAAGCCAAATGGTAGGCCCTCATATGTGTATTGTTACATCACTTGGGATGCCTTCGGATCAGGAAACCCCTCTAGTCGCGAAATCATGAAAGAGGTCGTGTGTTCGAATCCAGTATCGCACCAAATCTTTCATCGGAAGGTTACATCTTGGGCTGTACGAGGCCGGAAGGAGTTTTTTTTCGGCCTGTACAAGGGCGATTCGTACGTGATCACGTGTACTGATAGTAGGGCCACAACGGTACTGAGCCTTGCTGGTTGCCACCTCACGCCCCTCACGGACGGTCACCCTACTGGCTGCCACCTCACGCCCCTCACAGATGGGCACCCTGCTGGCTGCCACCACCCGCCCCCTCACGGACTGGCGCCCCACTGGCTGCCACCACCCGCCCCTCACCGTCTCCAGGTTCTGCACCAGCACCGCCATGAGCGCGCCTCGCTCGGCGCAGTGCACAAACACTTGGCGCGTGAGCTCACGTAGCACGATGTGGATCACCTCCGCCACCCTGGGTAAGAGGATGTGTGGGGTGGGGTGGGGGAGGGGCACAGGAGAGGGACAGGGGGTGCGGGCAGGTCTGGACCGACATGACACACGGGATATGATGTCTGATATGAGATGCCCATCTAGGTGATATGAGATGCCCATCTAGGTGATATGAGATGCCCATCTAGGGATGGAGGGCCTTCAGCCACATGCACGCAATACACAACCTCATGTGGACACAGGAGTAAACAGGGCCACAGCAGATACGAGGGCAGCCATGCTACTTGACTGTGCATGCGTGGTCAGCACACCATGCCAACCAGGCGGAGGCATGCCCCTCACCCCCTGGTCGCCACGTACGGCCACCACCTGTCGAAGCGCAGCATGAATCGACTTCATGGCATCGCGCAGTAATGTAATGTGCATGTCGGCCCGCCCGCATGCCCAGCAGTAGCCAGCCAGCCAGTCGGAAAAAACTAGAGATTGGCTTTTTTTAGCTCATTGATCGACAGATGAGTGGAGCACCTGATGCAGTGCTTAGCAGCTGTATCGAGATGCGGTGACCTCGATGGACGCCTTACCTGCCAAAGGCGCCGTGATTGGACTCAAGGAGGATGGCGTGCAGGCCGCGCCCTAGCTCCCCACCCACATCCATGTCGAGCTCCATCATCATGTCATCTACAGTCTTGGCCAGTTGAAGCACCTGCACGGGGAGGGCGGGGGGGGGCGGGTAGCAGGGGAAGGGGTGGGTGGGCATGGGTTGGGCAGTGGGCACAACACACGAGTCACCACAACGGAGAGAACTAGACTTGGCTAGGACACAGTAGAGTGGGGCTGGGTAGAGCCCAGAGCCCAGACATGATGATCCAAAACAACGGAGAGACAGGGACTCGGAAAGGCAGAGTGTGGCTCTTGACGCTAGGTGTGCACACCATAGATTGGCACCAGGCTGCGTCGCGTTGAGCGGGCGATCACTCTCCTTTCGGGGGGGGGGGGGGGGGGGGGGGGGGGGGGGCAGTCAGACAAGGGACACGGGAATAGAATGGCTGAAAGCACCCTGCCTTCTCCATCCTTGCTGATAGCATCCTGCCGCTCGATGGTGGTAACAGGCACCTGAACCTCATGATGTGTGCACGTCCTCCCACCGGCCTTAAGACCAGCAGTACCTTGCTTAGCTAAGTAACATGCCCAGCCTGTTGCAAAGGTAAGCGTTCAGGTAGTACACGAGGGCGACATGATGCAATCGGCGGTAGGGCGCACGAGCCACCGGGGAGTGCCCACTGGGTTGAGCGCGCGTTAGGATTGACGGGCCAGACAGCAGGAAGCTAGGCAGGAGGCGCCACGGGCAGCATTCGCGGGTGCACCGTGCGCGGTAGCAGGAGCATTAGTAAGCTCTGCTGAGCGGATAGAATGCCCCCAGATTACATACGCAGGATGTGTTGTGGTTGTTATTGATACTGTATGTAATACCTATTGATACTGTATGTAATACCTATTGATACTGTATGCAATACCTATTTATACTGTATGTAATACCTGTTGATACTGTATGCAATACCTATTTATACTGTTGCTTTGTTGCTATTCTTTTCTGGAGTGGATGCTGACATTTTGTTGCTATTGCTCTCTGTGGTGGCACGCTTACCTCCCATCGGCTGGAGGGTTGCCGCGACGGGAATTTGACGTCCATGGGGTCCTTCTTGCCCTTGGCCGTCTGCAGGGGTCGCGGACGAAAGGGGTGGTGGCCAATTTTGTGCATCTTAGTAACGGAGCAGCCGAGGCGTGGAGGAGCAAACCTCAAGAGGTGGTTGCCAAAACATTAGGATAGTTCACAAAGCCGGCGGGGCGCCCTGGTGGAAACCTAACACGCACCATTTTCAAACAACTTACGCTGACCAGGTGCCTAGTGGGTCCATTGCCCACACTTCAAAGATCATGTTTCCACACACACGCTTATATCAATACAAGCTTGCTGGGGTTGAAACGGGCTGCAACTCTGCCGGGAAGATTCGAAGCTGCACATCGGCAGTTGCAACGCAATAGCCGCCCCCAGCTTGGACCGTGTTCCTGACCGCCATACACCTGCCAGGCCTTTGCTGTGGGGGCCACACAAGAACTACAGGCAGCCCCTATGCCGGCCTAATTCTGCTTACACTTATGGCAAGGCCTTCCTTCCATTTGATAACTTCACATAGCAGGCACTCACTATCTAGAGGCCTGCCTAGACTATCCACAGGTGTCAATCATGACCGCCATACCGTGAGATTTTTGTAATGGTACAGGATGACCACCAAGCCAGGTATAGCATGGCAAAAGAAAACGTAACCCAAGCATCCTTGTGTGACGCACAAATGGTACGCAAGGCCGCATAAACAAGGGGAGCAAGGGGAGCGTTATACCTCTAGACTCATCACACTATGTCGAGATAAACGATTCTATGCAAAGAGGAAATGACCAACAGAACAGGAAATAAAACCAGCAAGCTAGACGTAGAGTACTAGTAACAAAACAACGTGCAAAGATGCTTGTGGGACGCCATAAGGATATGAGAGGCAATGAGAGGCAATATGAGGCAACGAAGGAGCGGACGGCTATGAGAGGCAACGGAGGAAGGAGGGGAGGGGTGCGAGCGGCAACGGAGGAAGGAGGGGAGGGGTGCGATCGGCAACGGAGGAAGGAGGGGAGGGGTGCGAGAGGCAACGGAGGAAGGAGGGGAGGGGTGCGAGAGGCAACGGAGGAAGGAGGGGAGGGGTGCGAGAGGCAACGGAGGAAGGAGGGGAGGGGTATGAGGGGTAACATAAACAAGGCAAGGAAAGAACAAGGGGAATGGTCAGGAAAGCAACGGGAACCAGGGCACCGTGCACGAACCCGCGCCGCGGCCTCTGCGGTCGACAACATCAGCTCCACCGACGAATCGGTCATCGTCACGTGGTATCTCTCAGGGATCTCCGATCTGGGCAACACAACGTGCTGGCAGGCAAGCACCTGCGCTTTACGGTTGGATGGGGAGCACATGGGGTGGGTGGGGGGTTGGATGGGGAGAACATGGGTTGGGCAGGGGTGACGGGAGCCAGCATCATGCACGTGAGTGGTAAGAAACCTGCATTACTGCAGCGGCCACTTGGTTCACCGTTGAAAATTGCTTGGAAAGCAAACACGTCGCCAAGGCGTACGTAACAGCGCTGTGTCGAGCACCGTGCCAAAGAAGCGGCGAGATAACTACTGACAGCAATAACAGCAAGGTTGCGCGTGCAGCATTGCATGGCCTAGCAATGTCCAGCCTCATGTCCCCAGCAACCTCCCCTACGCCACGAGACCCAGGCATCACTATCCTGCACCATCGCTATCCTGCACTGGTACCAGCATCTCAATCATGTTGTGTGGCTGGAGCGATGCATCCAAACTAGCACAACAGCCAGCTTGAGGCATAGCCATAATTTAGAGATGATCCGAGATGAGGCATAGCCATGGACCACTCTACCATCTTCCCCCATGCGAGCGTGTGGTGCCCCCGAAGAAGAGGACCCCGTTGCAAAAACACCCGACCATTCCTTTTGCCTTCTGCTCATCTAGTGCGAAAGATAGATGCAAAACCGATAACAAGAAGGCAAGTTTGGCAGCGAGGGTAACGGGTGGCAGAGCAAGGGGTGGTGCCCACTGCGCAGACACATCCAGGCACTTGGTCCTCCATTTGTCAGATTGAAAACTAAATATGACCTAAATTTTGGCGTATATACAATAAATAACAATATAAGTACTTGGTAGAGCGATGGGACGCAAGGCCACTTGCATCCCTGGGGGTGCGCATCCAGGGACCCACCACCACCACCGCCAACTGGGAGCAGATGCCGTCCCCAGGGCCCCAGCCACCCACCTGGCTGTAGACGCCGCCGGCGTCACGGCAGAGCAGGTCGTGGCTGTTGCGTGTGTCCCACAGGCTCGTCGCCCTGCGCACCGGGTTCACCGCCGCCAGCCACGCGGGCACGTGAGGAGACAGGTCAGGACATGCTCACGAGCCCCCACCATCTGAAGTAAGTATGTGCGTATGTGCGTGCCATGCGTTGCGGCATGTCACCCAGCATGATGCTAATCGCATGAACATAACGACACAAAACACAAAACGTAACCACCCCCATCACGTGGTATAAGAACACAAAACGCGGAAACCACGACCATGAATGGTAGCACGCTCCATCAAGTTAAGAACAGGCGGGAGCAGGGCGTGCCAAAATGATGACAAGGCATCATGCTGGTGTACTCAGTTGCTTCCACCAATAAGGCGCAACGGAAAGGTTAAAAACCATCTTACGGTAAAATGGCCATCGAAATCAAAATACAGTATTTAATCTCTTTTGGGTATAGTCCCCGCCGCATTGCCCTTGTGCAAAATCAGGTAGGCGAGCAGCTAAACAAGGTAAGCAATCGGGGGGCAAGATTGTGTGTATTGGGGGGGGGGGGAGGGGACTCCCCTGGGGTCACCCCCGTAGCCATAAGCTATCTATCAGCTTCTGTCATACGGCAGCCACAAGATATAAACTTCTGTCATACGTGTGTGTGTGTGTGTGTGTGTTCGTCGTTCCCACAGTCTGAGTGTCTGTACGTGTACGTGCAGAAGCACGCCCATATTACATAGAAGAACGGGCCGTGCATTTGGCAAGCCACCACGATCAAGGAACTTAAAATGACGGACAAGAAGAGCCGGTTCTACTACACCCACAAGACAGGGCACCGAAAAGATTGGTGCTCCTGCAACTGGCGAGTGCCAGGCCCATGCGGGCTGTGGCACATGGCTAGTGCTTGCGGTGACTCACTGCTCGGATGGCCCCCTGGGTGGCGTGAACGCGCGCTGGCTGGTGTCCGACAGGTAGCTGATGTCACGTCGGGCGATCGAGCGATCCGTCATCCCGTCCTTGCAGCTGCACGTGCGCAGGGATGGGGGAAGGTGGACGGCGCACCGTGGGTCGAGAAAAATCATTCAACGCAACAGTTTCCTTATTGGCTGGTTTGAATCTATCTATTCGTGGGAAGATAGATATAGTAGAATTGGAACTATCTATTCGAGGGAAGACAGATTTAGCAGTATTGAATCTATCTATTCGTGAAAGAAAATATCCAAGACAACTGGGAACCGAAGGACAAAAACGTTTACACGGGCGGAGCACATCCCGTGGGTATAGTGTGTTCGTACATACTAAGTACGCATCACGTTACTATGCGCTCAGTGTGCTCTTAGTACTGGGGGAAGATGCTACACGGCGCTGCGCACTCACCGATACGTGCTGGCCTGGTGCTCTGGGGGGAGGATGCTGCCAGGGTGCCGACCCACAGGCCACACAGGGGGGGGAAGGGGGGGGGAGGGGGCGAGCATCCAGCAGGCAAGGGACACATCAGAGACCCTCCTTAGGTGACGCAATGAGGCTAAGACAGGATCGGATACGCACTGCCCTCGTCAGGGAACGCACTGCCCTCGCCAGGTGACTTATAATGAGAATCGCACAGAGACACATTCATTTTGATTTGTGGTTTAAAGGGGGCAAACGGAGCAGAGCCTACTTATCCAGCTGGGACGCGTAGGGTGATCTCTCTCCCTCCCAATACCTGATCAGAAGCCATCGTGGCACGCGATGGCTGCCATCCTCACATTGATTGGCCAAGGGAGCGCACGCTGCTTTGGGTCATCCTATCCACGAGACGCCATGGCCCTAACTATGTTAAGACCCACAAGGTCTGTAGTAGGGTCCAAGATTACTCGTCCGCGAAGGTCTGCAGCTGATTCGATGCATGCGGCGACACGACACGATGCGCACCGTGCTTCTATCCAGTACCAACCCATTCTGCTGTAGCGAGAAGAGCGCGCCACGTGGCCCATGTCTTGACAACCAATCCCACACTATGACCCACCGGGCGAAACGCGAAAGTAGGTGTGCAGCCAAGGCCAAACTGTCCACCAAACTGCCCACATGGCACCCGCAGCGAGCCATGGAGCTTGATGCTGTGCTTGCGCGCACCACGTATGGGAACAAGGGGTCAAGAACATGCTTGCGTGCGCCGCCGTGTGGGCATGCTTGCTATGCTTGCGCGCGCCATGTATGGGAACAAGGGGACTGGAACAGGAGGGCCAGTCACACCCTACAGATGCTTGCCATCTGCCAATCAGGTCGCACCATGATAGCAATCCGTCAAGCAGGTTGTTGCTATTTACTTACCACAAGAATTTTCGGAATAGCACACTACTATAATGATATATACTGTAATTTCATATTACTACAATAGTATACTACTATCATGATATATATTGTAATAGCATGCTACTCTAATAATACACTAGAATCAGTGTTTTTTTTAAGGTTTTCGTAACTAGTGGCGCTAGGCCACTTGTGGCGTTTCGAACTATGAAAACTTCAGTTTACTCAGCCAATGTGTGGCTTTAAGCCAATTAAAATTGGGCTTGGCACGGCCACGTGTGGCGGGCTGGCTTTTTGGTGCAGCAAATGACCCTGCCTGCAGCGCGGGGTCAGCGCGGCGCGGCGCCGTACACAAGGCTGTACACAAGGCGGGCGAGCGTCTCCGTCTCAGGCATCGGCGCCGGGCGTACTTGGTAAATTAACAACAACGATTACTAGAGCCGAAAGTCGAAACACATTAGTCAATGCAGTATGGCTGGCGAGTGACTTAATAACTGAGGCGCCAGCCGCCAGGCCGTCAGCCAGCTGAAGGCTGAAAAGTGAAAATGCACACAAGCTGCAGTCTGCACAGTGCACTCTGGTCTCTGGCAGCGGGCCACTTGCCACTTGGCCGGGCTCTACGTACATGCACTATGCAGTCAGTAAGTCAGTCAGTCATAGTAGTACTCATAGTAGTATTCTAGTACTAGGGAGGCTTGTGGCGGAACGCCTGCCGGAAGACCGGCTGACACCGCCAATTGTGGCGTAACCTGTACTAGAGTGAACTTCAGGCACCGCCAACCTGTGGCGAAACGAAACTACAAAGTAGAACAGCACGGCCAAATTGTGGCTTCTTGGGAGCCCTGTCAAAGTGGGTGGCACCGCCACATTTTGCCAAAAAAAGTGCTACACCGCCACATTTGGCGGCATATCGCCACTAAAAAAAACACTGACTACAATATATAGTATACTACTATATATTGTAATAGCATACTACTACAATAGTCGGATCAAAATTGGCTCTTTTTTTAGCAATTAGCAAATTAGCGGAGGGTGGGGGCCGAGAGTAATTAAGAGGAACCTTGATATTAAATAAGAAGCAGTCCTCTGTCGAGATATATTTTTGGAGGCGAGTTTCTATTGGCGTTAATTTGTAGTATCGTACGACAACATGTCAAGGGTGACGAAAGGTACTGAAGTCGCGGAGTGTCGCAGATTCGTTTCCAGATCGATTGGGCATTTGACGGTTAAAAGGCAGAGATGCGGTTTTGAAAATGTGTGTGGCGTGTGGGGTTAGTTAGTTAGTTGTCAGTTGAATCCCACGCCGCACATGGGCAGGCAGGGCAGCAGAGTCTATGGTGGCGCGTGGGGTTCGTGAGTTATTTAGTTGTAGCCCGCGCCAGCCTAACCCTATGATTTACCCGGGTAGCCCCATGATCCACTAGCAATAAGCCTGTCGGACCACCGGCGCGGGAATAAACTCAACTCAACTGAGTTGCAAACTTGCAGATGGGGAACGACACCGGGTGTATCGACCAGTAAAAACCCGTGGTCAGTTTCAAACCGAAAATCTATTGGACCCTATGTCAGCACTTCGTAGATGCCGCTTAGTTCGGCATTTTCGCGCATCCGCGCCAGGGAGCTGGCGGTGGAGGTTTCAACACCTTGGAATCTACCGAATAGCGGTTACGGCAGTTCTCGGTACATGGAAATGTGGCGATGTTGGGACGTGGCGCGTCCAAGGGGTATAACGGTGGTGCACATGGGCACCAGTGATTTGGAAACGGCCGAGGGCCAGAACACTGATCCGCACGCCATCACAAACAAACGTATCTATCACTGGGCTAGTTGAGCACTGATGGCGGTTACGCAACTTAAGTTGCATGTGATAGGCTGGCCCCTTACGGGGCACGAAGAGCAAAGGCACAAGGGGCGGACACGCGTCACGATGCATGTGATTGACAGGATGCACACGAAAAAGGTGTGTGAGTCAAGGGAAACAAAAAGAAACGAAGACGCGGCTATGACGATGGGTAACCTGGTCTAGCAGGACCTGTTTACGGACCTGGTAAAAAAAGTGAACAAGCAGCGCGTGGATCTGACAAACGCGATCAGGGACAGAACCATTAACTTGGACCGTTCAACGGAGGGAATACAAGTTCCAACAAAAAATGTCAATGCAGCCAAGGCCACCTACCATGAAAGGAAAGAAAAGGAAGAAAAGCAGTGCGAGGAGAGGGTTCGCAAAGCATACGAAACATACGTCGAGCCGCAATTGAAGACTCTAGAGCGACTCAAAGTCGCCCTGGGGAAAAGGGAGGAACAACTATGGAACGGAGTGGTGAAGAAATGCCACACAGGAGGTACTGTCCACCCTAGAAACCATCGCGCCGCTGCTTGCCAACGTTGTAAATAAAGGGGCTCTCGCGGAGACCGTCAATCTGACGGGATCTCAGACGGAGGACGATGGTTTATAAAATTCTGTGCTTTCTGCAGCTGGGAAGACGGCAGGCGGGTGTTCATTTGTAAATATCACCCCATCGTCAACACAAACCATGGGACAGAATGGCAAAAGGAAAAAACTTGGTAACTCATCGCGACAGGCAATGGGACCAAGCGGACACTGGAGTTCGACGAATGCAGCGTTGACCCAATAGTTCGTCCCCAGCAGCGGGACCCAACGGATCCCGCGCATCCGGACCTGCAGAGTCTGGAGGACAACCTACTGCCTAAATTGATCCCTACAAGGCAACGGTGGCCCCAACTCTCAACTTTATTACACGGGTCCCCAACTCTCAAGGGGCGATGCTGCTTAACAGCCTACAACTTACTCGAGCGCGCCGCTGTGTACTGGTTCAAGCACCACAATAGCATTAGTTAGCGGCCAAACCTGATAAGGACCCTCGGCCACATGTTCAAGACTGGGCGATATTCCCTAGATGCTTTCTCGTGGGCAAGGGCCTTGACTATCCACGTGAACAAGCTGCATTTGAGATCATGGTAGAACCTAGACTCGGTGAGCGTTCATTGCCAGCTGTAGCACGTGGGCTTGAAAGAGCCCTCTTCAATCCGTGTGAGCGATACTTTGAATCGGATGAGATAGATGCAGTTTTCCCGGATGCTCGTGCGGCTCAACGCCAAGAACGCGCAGCACGCACAGCAGAAGATCTGCCTGCCTATTTTGACATAGATGCCATCATCGAGGAGGTGCGTAAGCCTCCTCGTGATGATGCCGAATTAACGGATTAACAACTCCTTGACAAGGGCCTGCGTGACAACCGGAATAAGGATGCTGCTGATATCATGTTGTCGGTTGACTCTGAGTCATAACGGGCGTTTTATCCGTGAATTTTCATTATATGTGACTATATATGGTATTTATGACTTTGATGATTTAAATCGACAATTTTGTTAATTTGATAATTTTCTAACTGGGGACAACCCAATTAAGAACATACCTCCGTGGGGAGGATATGTAACACATATCCCTGAGAAGGGGCATATGTTTTTTTAATACATTATAGGCAACAACCTGCAGGTGGTTGGTGTAAACAGCCACCTACTCGGGGAGCACAATTGAGGTGCACCTGTACCACCATGTATTCCAGAAGCTGTGCAAAGTTGCGGACATGCGGTGGAAGATGATCATGGCTAGGCAATGGCTTGGGCATGATGGCGTCTCAGCAGAGAGTGTCTCTGCATGGGCAAAGCACGGCTGACTCATAGAGGATGCAGTAAGGCTTCCCCATGGTCCAGAGCCCACAGATAGGCTTGGAACACACACATTTAGAGGCGCCGGTTTGGGAGAGTATAAAGGCCTCTCCCGGAGCCTGAGGATTTTTAGGGGCATTCCCAGGGTTAACCCACAACCCACCTAGGGGACAACCTAGTCGGGGTAAATTAGGAGTATACTACTATAATAGATATATTGTAATAGCATACCACTATAATAGTATACTACTATAGTAGATATATATTGTAATAGCATACTACTATATTAGTATACTACTATATTATAATAGCATACATCTACAATGGTATATATTGTAATACTACACATGCATACCATGAAAGCGTGGGTGAGAACGAGTCAACAGGTGGCCGTGACGGTTGGTGGGGCGCCGCCGCCATGCGCTGCAGCACGTTGATCACCGCGCCGTAGTTGCTGCTGCTGCCGCCCCGCCGCTCCAGCTCGCGCAGCACCGTAGCGATGGCGTCCGCCACCTCCTCCCGGTAGCTGAACTCTTCATGCAGTGCCTGGCGGTGGTTGGTGGGTTGGGTGGGTTTGTTGGTGCAGGATGTGTGGGGTGGGCGTTGGTTTGGTTGGAGGGTTGGGTGGCGCATAGAATTTGGGGTGGGCGTTGGTTGGTTGGAGGGTTGGGTGGTGCATAGAATTTGGGGTGGGACTATGTTTGGTTGGAGGGTTGGGTGGTGCATAGAATTTGGGGTGGGACTATGTCTGGTTGGAGGGTTGGGTGGTGCATAGAATTTGGGGTGGGACTAGGTTTGGTTGGTGGGTTGGGTGGGACCATGATTTGATGATTGTTTGACGATACAACGGGCGTGGGGATGAACTGAATTTGAACGATTCCGCCGAACTCGCTAAACGCAAATCACCTGTGTTGATGAATGCATGATATGTGTAGCGTTTTGATCAATGGGTGGATGGGTACAGGGACTGTTCCCTACATGAAGGGGTGGAGTGATGGATTGTTGGGTGGATGGCTTGTTTTATGGATGAATGATAAGTGATTGTTGGGCAAATCGAAGGCTGCAGGAAGTCCGTGGCATCGGGGGGGGGGGGGGGGGGGGGCGGAAGCAAGTGGGGTAAGGGAGAAGAAAGGGCGGAGGAAGAGGGGAGGAAAGGGGGGGTCCTGACTACAACTCTTTGAAATAGAGCTCATCTAATACGGCCCAAAAGTATAAAAGTGTTGGTGGACATTAATATGGTTGGAATAAGTGAGCGTGAACACATTGCCCAAAAGTAGAAGGCAATCATAGGGCCAAGGCGTACTGAGCAATTCAGCTGCATGTATGGCAGGGAGTCGCAGGGATGCGGCGTGCTCTTCATCCCGTGGTCAGAAAACGAACCATGTTTAGAAACCAATTCTTCAGGACGCATTCCCTCCGCAGTCCTCCCTCCTCCTAGATCCGCCCCCAGCCTGCACTCCCCTCCTGTGCCCCCCCTCCACTCCATTAGGCCAGCCCCATTCCATTCTCGTAACCCAACCCGCGCAATCTCACCCGACCACGCCATCCCGCCAAGGACATCGATGATCTGCTATGGACACGTAATATGGGCCAGGAGGTCCGAATTGCCAAGGTAAAAAACGGTCGAGCTCCCATCCCACCAGCCAGCCTCGTGACACCGACGTCGTGGACAGGCTTGCACGGGGTAACTCACCTCATTGCTGTGCGTGTTGGGACGCAGCTTGAAGGTTTTCCTGTACGGGCTCTCAGGGCGAGGTAGCTCATCCCCGCGCCTTGGGGATTCCTTGACCGATGGGGTAGAGTTTGACAGAAATTCAGCTTCGTGTTTTTGTCTGGTGGCCGCCCACGGCGACGACGGTCCGTAGAGTCCGCTTGGCTGCGATAATGACGACGGGGCAGTCATTGGCCGCTCTGCCGATTCAGACACTCGCACTTTCCGAGCATCGCCCACTTGGGGACTCAACGGAAAATCCAGTTGGGTTGTTACCCCAGGACTCGCCCTGCCTACTGGCGAGCTTGGCAAGGTTGGGGGAGTGCAAGGCCTTCTGATTGCATCGACGTGCGGAGCCTGCGCTGTCCGTCGAAACAGCCGCTGTGCGGCATTGCTGCCCGAGCCGGTCGGGGATGCGGCATGGCGAGCGCTCTCGTAAAAAGCTGTCGGCGACTTCAAGGGACTAGACAACCCAGAATGGCTGGGCGCCACTGTCAGGTCAATACTACTCTTTCTGCCTGCCATGATCCGTTAGTGGCAACTGCCGTTTGGTCAATTGTCACGCCAACATGGGAGCTCCGACAAAAAGCGCCAGAATGAACTTCACAAATTACAATTGCCGATCACGTCGAAAGGATATCAAATCGTTGCGAATACGACCGGACACGCAGTTCCATACATTCTTATTAGTCACGTCGGCACTCTGCCATGGCTGCCACGATTTTTCCCTCAGCTACCTAAAAATGGTAGAATTTCCCATTTCCCACGTGCCGTTGCCTACTTGCCTGTGATGAGATACGCTCCTTGTACAATTACGTTACAGTGACTGTGTACCAACGGTTCACAACTCACAAGGTGACATCCGTAAGTTCTAAGAAGTAACCGTTTCTACGTTTCAACATCTCAACCTCAGTGTGAGCCTGTCCAGGTCCTATGTAAAATTAATAGGATAAGCAAGGATGAGGTGATGAGGATACTGTACCTAAGTCGATGACTTGATGTTGATTGACGTTGCTAATTTGCTATACAAGCAACAGGAACTGCTAAAGCACTCGACCGGGACATATAACTGATATAAGACAGTGATGCCTGGTCGGCTAATCGGCAATCGCCTAGGTACTAGCTTAGTACCTAAGTGTACTTGGGCCTTATAATTAGCCAGGAGTCACGCTTCTCAGAGAAGTTCTCATTCAGTCTGCATAGCGTGCAAAATTGCAAAATTGAAAGTTATGAGCACCACTTCTATAACGACACAGAACCAAACTTGATTTTACTCATGATCAATTCATGACCATGCAAGTGTGCAAATAATTGTTGTTAATTCATCCCTTGATAGCTAAACGCCAGGGATGGTATTTACCTTGGTACGCTGATACGTACGTTACGGTCGCATTATGTGTGGACGCAAGGCCGGTCGCAAGGTGTGCACTCAGAACTTGTGACATATTTTTTTTGTCGCGATGATGTATTGCCGATTTCTCGATGACTCTTGATAATACCAAGTAGTAACCATACGGGCCCCGGTTTCACATCCTGCAATACAGATCTGTGATCAATAGTTGATATAGTTCGACGCGCGCACTCGAGCCGCACGTATATATTGGCTTGATCTTTACTTGGTGTGATCCTGGCGATGGTTCCTGTTATGTCGGGTTCCTCCTGCTGCTAAAAAATGATCTTCGGTTCTTGCGTTTGTTGAAAGCCCGTTTTTTCTGCCAAGAAGCGGTTTGGTTAGGTCATCGAGAACCCAGCGAAGGCAATTCAGTTAGCAAAACAACGCCAGGCAGATTTCCTAACCATGACCGATAAGCGTGACGCCCGCAATCAGCGCCTGCAGAATTTGAGATATAAGTCGCGTGGTAGAGGCAGAGGCGCCGGGCGTGGCCGTGGTGCTGCACCTCTGCCTCATGCAAAGGGATCGCACGAAGTTCTCGCAGCTTCAGATGATGAGTTCGATTATGATGACGACGACGTGGCGACCGCTGACACCATTCGCTCCTCTGGTGCTGACCTGGCTGTCTTGCTGGCGGAGGAGGACTACGGAGGTGATGTGATGCCTCTTGGACACGCATGGGTTGTTCTGTGCCCTGTAGTCCATCTGCTCAAGGGACCTACCTATCTTTCCTTTGCTGTGCGTTCTAGCTGCTGACTGGGCTTTTTCTCCATGTCGCTGACCAATAGCATGCCCTACTCTGAATCTATGTGCACGCATGTCAGCAGGCTCATTTCCCAGAGGCCGCGCGTACGACAGGGACTACCTGGAGGAGCTGGAGAAAGAACGCGGAGTGAACTATGACGACACGCAAGATGTAAGGCCAAGGCTGTGGATGTCAAGACAAGGAGAAACATGTCCCTACCCCTGCCACAGCCACCGCGATAGGTTTTCTTTAATGGTTCCTCTCAATCTTTTTTCCTGTGACCAATGCCAGTACCGAGTAGGTGCTGTTGACTCAGGTTGAGAACCCGATACCTTGTTTGCGGCGGTATGGGAACCACAGTACCTCCCATGACCACGGCTACGCTGCTCGGCCCCATATGTACCAAGGCATTTTGGGGGGCACCTTGCTCAGTTATATTCTTATCATGCTCCTATTTTCGCATGCGCAACTCCTGCCCCCGCCATCTTCCAACCTGCCAGCTTCCCACATGCCTATCTTACACGTTATTAGTGACCACATGACCCAAATGACCCCACGCCAAGCTCGTGGTCTCCTCAAACGTTCACGGGTCTGTGTGCCCTTCGTTCTTTACATGTGATCATGTTCACTTTTGGCACTGTCCTCCCAGATGTTCTCCGTCGAGTTGGGCGCGCTGGCCGTGACGCTAAGCCAGCTGCCCCGCTCCCTTCTGCTGGCCACCGTGCCCTGGCCTCGGTCCTCCGAAATGCCCTGCACTTGCGCCTTGTCCTACGAATATGGGCCGTTTGGAAGCCAAGATGAATCGGGTTCAGGGGATGCAGGCGGGCTCCAGGTTTCGCCGGTGAGCGAGCACAAAGACGATGCACAGGCAGGTAAAAGAGAAGAAGAAGAATCACAAAGTCATCACGGTGGGAGGACCTCTGGACGATCAGCATCGGCAAGTCGGGGCAGCGCTAGGGCCGCTGATGTGCCCTCTGCCGATTCTTTGCGAGACTCGGGAGCTCGGCCATCCAGTGAGGGTGCCCTTGCCTCATCGGCCAGGCCGCCTGTACAGGCAAAGCCAGCTATCATGTCCACAGCTGCAGCCGATGAGCTGGATGAATTGCTCAACCAACCCACCCTGGACAGCGGAGCAAAGCCCCCTGCAAAGAAAACAGCATCCGCAGCTGCAGACGACGACGAGCTGGATGAATTGCTCGCCCAACCCATCCTGGACAAAGGAGCAAAGCCCCCTGCAAAGAAAATAGCATCCGCAGCTGCAGACGACGAGCTGGATGAATTGCTCGCCAAACCCACCGTGGACAAAGGAGCAAAGCCCCCTGTACACAAAGATGTGCCTGGTGGGGCAGATCTCCAGGGTGTAGGGATGAGCACGGGAATACTGCCCTTGGCATCTGTGCAGTCTCCGCCTGGGCCTGCACCAGCGAAGGTACAACCAATGCAAGCTGCCACTGCGCCGCCAAAGGATGACTTTGATGACTGGTTAGACTCAATATAGCACTCTGGGCCCTGAGCTTGTCGGATTGCGCTCATTTCAGCCATTTGTGTTGGCTATATGCGCGCAAGGCCTGGGCAACAGTGTCTGCGACTTATGTGAGATCCACCCACTTTGTTGGCAGCCGACTGTGTGCACGTTCTAATGACTTGTGCCATGCATGGCCAGCACATGCCTGCCACATGCAACCCGGGTCATCTCGGCTTCTTGCCTCACATCAGTGTAACAGCAAACTGTGCACATAAGTTGGTTGCATGATAAGACAATGCCAGCGCACGGAAGATATCCGGATCGGTGGCATGGTACACACGTATATACTATTATTCGTTGATATGATGGTATAGAGCTTCGGAGGTCTAGACACGCATTGTGTTGTGCGCATGGGTTTACCACTAAAGAAGCAGTCGACCCCGGTAATATGTTCTCCCAATTTCTGGCCTGCGCTGGTTGTCTCCTTGATATGCGTTCATGGAATGAGGAGGGAGCTAGTCACGATCGATCGATCGAGAGGGCCCACACGAGCTCCTAGCTAGGCTCCGCATTTCACTTGAACACTGCGCGGCGCTGGCCGGAGCCGTGGCATGCAGGCCACAGAAGCTAGAATACTACAGTACGTGTGCGTTTAGCTTTGCATGCACGCTTGCATGCGGCGATAAAGGTCGATGCATGTGCAGCCATGCATGGGCCGGTACCGCGTGTACTACTATTTAAATTAATGATTTAATTCAACTCATGCTCCCATCGGGGAGTCATGATCACGGAGCATTTACCCCGATAGATGGATGGATGAGCCCCCCATAGATGGATTAGCTTAGAGTTAGCTTAGAACTTTCGGTTTCGAGGCTTCACCCACCTCCATCCATCCAGCAAGGGAATGTGTGCTACATGATCTCCCAACGGAGTCATGTTATTATTTAATTTAATTAATTAAACTCGTGCTCCCGTTGGGGAGTCACGGAGCACCGAAGTGCTTTTAATCCCTGTGTGTGCACTACAGGAGAAAGGGCAGAGACCCCCAGTCTCCTTCATGCCAAAGGCATGCCACAGCTGCAATCGGGCGCGGCTAGCTAAAAGGACAGGCTAACGATCCGGCAAACTGTGGGTGCAATAAGACCCATGTGAGCATATCATAGCAAGGAGCGTAAGGCAAGTAATCTGAACATAGCCAGGGCGTAGCATGGCTGTACTAGAACTAGGCTAAGGCTATGATATTAATTTAATTAGTTAATACGTACACGCCATATCCATCCATCCATCCACCCACCCACCCACCCACCCACCCACCCCGGCACCCACCCACCACCCACCCACCCACCCACCCACCCACCCACCCACCCACCCACCCACCCACCCACCCACCCACCCACCCACCCACCCACCACACCCACCCACCCACCCACCCACCCACCCACCCACCCACCCACCCACCCACCACCCACCCACCCACCCACCCACCCACCCACCCACCCACCCACCCACCCACCCACCCACCCACCCACCCACCCACCCACCCACCCACCCACCCACCCACCCACCCACCCACCCACCCCGGCACCCACCCACCCACCCACCCACCCACCCACCCACCCCGGCACCCACCCACCCACCCACCCACCCACCCACCCACCCACCCACCCACCCACCCACCCACCCACCCACCCACCCACCCACCCACCCACCCACCCACCCACCCACCCACCACCCACCCACCCACCCACCCACCCACCCACCCACCCACCCACCCACCCACCCACCCACCCACCCACCCACCCACCCACCACCACCCACCACCCACCCACCCACCCACCCACCCACCCACCCACCCACCCACCCACCCACCCACCCACCCACCCACCCACCCACCCACCCACCCCACCCACCCACCCACCCACCCACCCACCCACCCACCCACCCACCCACCCACCCACCCACCCACCGGCCCACCCACCGGCCCACCCACCCACCCACCCACCGGCCCACCCACCCACCCACCCACCCACCGGCCCACCCACCCACCCACCCACCGGCCCACCCACCCACCCACCCACCCACCCACCCACCCACCCACCCACCCACCCACCCACCCACCCACCCACCCACCCACCCACCCACCCACCCACCCACCACCCACCCACCCACCCACCCACCCACCCACCCACCCACCCACCCACCCACCCACCCACCCACCCACCCCCACCCACCCACCCACCCACCACCCACCCACCCACCCACCCACCCACCCACCCACCCACCCACCCACCCACCCACCCACCCACCCACCCACCCACCCACCCACCCACCACCCACCCACCCACCCACCCACCCACCCACCCACCCACCCACCACCCACCCACCCACCCACCCACCCACCCACCCACCACCCACCCACCCACCCACCCACCCACCCCCCACCCACCCACCCACCCACCCACCCACCCACCCACCCACCCACCCACCCACCCACCCACCCACCCACCCACCCACCCACCCACCCACCCACCCACCCACCCACCCACCCACCCACCACCCACCCACCCACCCACCCACCCACCCACCCACCCACCCACCCACCCACCCACCCACCACCCACCCACCCACCCACCCACCCACCCACCCACCCACCCACCCACCCACCCACCCACCCACCCACCCACCCACCCACCCACCCACCCACCCACCCACCCGGCCACCCACCCACCCACCCACCCACCCACCCACCCACCCACCCACCCACCCACCCACCGGCCCACCGGCCACCCACCCACCCACCGGCCCACCCACCGGCCCACCCACCCACCCACCCAGTCACCCACCCACCCACCCACCCACCCACCCACCCACCCACCCACCGGCCCACCCACCCACCCACCCACCGGCCCACCCACCGGCCCACCCACCCACCCACCCACCCACCCACCCACCCACCCACCCACCGGCCCACCCACCCACCCACCCACCGGCCCACCCACCCACCCACCCACCCACCCACCCACCCACCCACCGGCCCACCCACCCACCCAACCACCCAACCACCCACCTGGCCACCCACCCACCCACCCACCCACCCACCCACCCACCCACCCACCCACCCACCCACCCACCCACCCACCCGGCCACCCACCCACCCACCCACCCACCCACCCACCCACCCACCCACCCACCCACCCACCCACCCACCCACCCACCCACCCACCCACCCACCCACCCACCCACCCACCCACCCACCCACCCACCCACCCACCCACCCACCCACCCACCCACCCACCCACCCACCCACCGGCCCACCCACCCACCCACCCACCGGCCCACCCACCCACCCACCCACCCACCCACCCACCCACCCACCGGCCCACCCACCCACCCAACCACCCAACCACCCACCTGGCCACCCACCCACCCACCCACCCACCCACCCACCCACCCACCCACCCACCCACCCACCCACCCACCCACCCGGCCACCCACCCACCCACCCACCCACCCACCCACCCACCCACCCACCCACCCACCCACCCACCCACCCACCCACCCACCCACCCACCCACCCACCCACCCACCCACCCACCCACCCACCCACCACCCACCCACCCACCCACCCACCCACCCACCCACCCACCCACCCACCCACCCACCCACCCACCCACCCACCCACCCACCCACCCACCCACCCACCCACCCACCCACCCACCCACCCACCCACCCACCCACCCACCCACCCACCCACCCACCCATGCTTAATGTTTGCCACGCTTGGCCACCTAGCTAGTCACGTGCACCGCTAACCCACGGCACACAACGTACCAGCCCTAGCCATAGCTTAGCCCTTGTACTGCCGTTAATTAATTGATTAAACACGTGCTCCCGTTGGGGAGTCACGGAGCACCGAAGTGCTTTTAATCCCTGTGTGTGCACATAGTTCAAGAGAAGGGGCAGAGACCCCTGGGCAGTCTCCTTCATGCCTAAGGCATGCCACAGCTGCATTCGGGCACGGTAGCTAAACGGATCGACACGCTAACGATCCGGCAATCTGTGTGTGCAATAAGACCCATGTGAGCATGGCATATAACAAGGAGCGTGGGCAAGTAATCTGTTCATAGCCAGGACGTAGCATGGCTGTACTAGGACTATTAAAGCTAAGGCTATGGCTGGTTGTGTACCGTGCGTTAGCGGTGCACGTGACTGGGTATGTTGGCACAGCTAGGCAAACATTCTAAGCGCATGGCTGCCATATAGCGCGGCAGTGAAATGGATACAAGCTAGGGCTAGCTATTGCAAGCTATTATACCCTGCTGGGGGCGTCCACATCTTGTGGTTGATCATCAGGTCCCCGCCCCTCCAGTACACCTTTGGCTTCTGGGGGTCCTGCTTATGGCGGAGGTATTCCGGCCACAGGTCGCGTTGCTGCTGCTGCTGAGCGGGGTTCATGCAGGTCGTCGTCCAGCGTCCAGGTGAGGTCGTGCAACCTCTTGTGACGAGAGAGGAACAGCTGCTTATCCTCAGGGGAGGGGAAGGTGATCGAGCAGGACTGGCGGGGGAGCCGCCTTGTCCCGTGAGTGGGGAAGGCGGTGGCACCCTCGCAGTTCTACCTCACCTACCAGGCCCATGATCGAGGGTAAGAAGCTGGTTCTTGAGCTCGTCAGCAAGGGAGGTTGACGTCTCACCTGGCTTCCGGGGGAAGCGACGCAGCACCACTCGGCACTCGCGGCGAGCGCGGTCGGTGACCTCCCGTTGCTGGGCCTGGCGGTGGTCCTCCAGCTCCTGGAGCTTCGTGGCGATGGCGTCACTGGTCAGGGAGGCGGTCGCTGATCGCAGCAGGTACGTCCGCGTAGGAGAGCGGCGGGAGGTCGCCAGCATCCTGCCGGGGTGGCTGGGATGTGATGTACAGCCATGCTACGTCCTGGCTATGATCAGATTACTTGCCCACGCTCCTTGCCATGATATCAAGGAGACCTTGCTATGATATGCTCACATGGGTCTTATTGCACCCACGTACAGCACTTGCCGGATCGTCTGTCGTGTCCGATTGCAGCTGTGGCATGCCTCTGGCATGAAGGACTGAGAAAGGGGGTCTCTGCATGCCCTTTCTTCCTGTTGTGCACATACAGGGATTAACCCGTGTTTTTTTAATTAGAACGCGATATATCGCGTTGTAAGCTTTTTTTAGAACGCGTATAGCACCTAAGGAAAATTTTTTTTCATGGTCATGTATATACTTTCCTGAAAGCCCATAAATCAAAGGATTTTTTGAGCTACTCAGACCTACAAAATGCTTATTCATTAGAGAGATACACTGGTTTGAATACAGGGGGGTCTGACCATGACCGCGATTTCTTGACCCTAGGTCACAAGTCATGTGCTTATTCACAAATGGTTCATGAAAAAAATCTGGCTTCTTGCACGAGCTATGGGCAACATATGCAGGCTCTGTGAAACAAAACTCAGGCCCATTGGGCCACTGGAGCTATTTTTCATTAGCATCACAATTACAACGCAGTACAACGCAGTGGGAAACATGAGAGCCCTTGACAACATTACGCAACGACCCGAGCCCCATAAACGGGGCCATAGTGAGCTTGGAGGGTCAAAACGTTGAACATAGGCGTTGTATAAGTTATACAGCATCAAACATGCATCAAACATCATGACTGGATGACCTAATATGACTGAATCAGGCAGCCATAGCCAAAGCATCATCCACTCTCACAACGTGTTGAGCACATGCCTCGTGGGAATGGAGGTGCTGGGTTTTCATTCCATAACGCGTGCAATACTGAAAGAAAGAGGCACGTGTAATGCAAGGCTTGGATAGGTTGAGTGATCCATGAGCTTACATGCAGGCAAAGATGACGCTGGAATGCATGCTAGCAAATGGTGGCAAGATGCTAAAAACACATGATTATACACCATGATTATGGGCACCCAGCTGATCTTCTTGCACAATCAACGCAGTATAAACCATCAACATCCAATCCTCACGATATATGCACGGCTTGACGACGTATACAGCACCTAAATACTGCACAACTGCAACCTGCTATGGCTGACATGCAAGCAACGTCGAGTAGGATGGCGGTCTTAGAGAGGCTGGGCAGAGGTCGGTAGAAATAAGTGGAAAACTGGCAGAAACTAGGTAGAAACACGATATACTTACGCCTGCAAGCACTATTGAGCCGGTGGCAGAGGCCATTTCCAGGAAAATACAGCATACCGTAGCAATAGCCACGGTCACGCCTTACGCTATTTGCATGCACCATCATGCCCGGAGCTACCCATTAAAAGTCTGCACAAATCTCGGTTTAGCCGAGAGTCCGGGCGTCACAACACCTTGAAATGGCCTTTTTTTTACATAAATTATGGCCCATGGCAAGTTTATTGTCAGATTGACCTAGGATTGGATCTCACCACTCCCCGGGATGTGTCTGGCTAGTGGTGGAGTAGTTGAGTCAAAATGTTAAGTTTACATGGTACTCCCTGCTTAAGTTAACTCCAGATCCAAGGCCAAAACTGGCCACCTAAACCACTTGCACTTGCATAGAAACAATAGTTGACATCAGATTATGCTGTAACTTTGCAGTGGTGATGAATAATAGTTGTTCTGACCTTGTACAAAGTTCTACGCCATTTGGAGCCCTAGTTGGTGACAAATGCTAGCAAACTTTTGCTAGCATTTGTCATTAATGGCCATTTTAAATCAATATTTAACCCAAATAATGTCAGAATGCCACCAAAACTTATTGCCATCATGCCAGCACCTGACGAATGGTCTCAACAAGTCATGAGCAAAAATTCAGATCATGCAGAGCCCAAAATGGTGACATTTGCCAGCAATTGTCACCATTTTTTGCTTTTTTACTCATAATTTTAACAACATTAACCACCAACACACTCTCCAAGCTGGGGCACATCATTTAAATCTTTGCAGGCAACTCAAGAATGACTAGTACAAACAGTGTGAAAAAACTTGGTGCATGTGAATGCCTGAGTGGTGACCATTGCTAGCAGAATCCATCATGTAAGGTAGGCATTGCCAGTATGCCACAAAGCTGTGATGTGCAGTGCATGTCCATATGTATACCCCATGACACCATGCCTCTAAACTACTTGGCACATTGCAAAATGGGAAGGAAAGGTGAACAATACATGCCACATCACTAACACAGCCATTTGAATGCTACCAACACGAACCATGCATGATATACACTACGTGTAATACATGTCGAGAATATGCCGAGCGAGCATATCAAGGTGCAGTGACCCCAACGCTGGCACATGTCACCTGGCATCCACGTATGCTCACATGATATGGCATTGGCATATCCCATGTCTCCATCTCTTGCACTTTGTGCGCACCAAGCCACCCATGCAGTCGCCCACCCATGCAGCCACCTGGCCACCCACCCACACAACTGCTCACACACTCGCGCGCCCGTGCACCCAGACAGCCACCTGTCCTCCCACCCAGTGACCCACCCACCAAGCCAGCCGCGCACGTGCTTACCCAACTTATATAACCATGCGTGCACCTAGGCACCCAACCACCTACCAACCCACTTGGACATCCACCCACCCACCAAGGCACCTGCGCAACCCACACACCAACTAGGTAATAAGGAGGCAATTTCCCCCATCCAATGAGCCAACCACCCAACCACCCAACCACCCAACCACCCAACCACCTAAACACCCAGCCAGCTGGCCCCATATGCACCCGTCCGGCCACCCACAGTTGACCCACCCACGCACCTACCCACTCAACCACTCACTGCCCCCACACCCTTATACCCAGTGACCCACCCACTGACCCACCCACACATGCATTTTCTCAGCCAGCACCCCGACACCTACCTCACCCCAAACCTGCACAGCCCTTCACCCGCGATAGGTGAGTCGGTCCCAACCATAAACCCATCCACGCATCCATATCTGTGCGCCCACCCGTCCATCTACCCGTCCCTTCGCCCACCCACCCACATCTAGTCATCTACACATCCACCAGCCACCAACCACCAATGGCACACCCACCAACCCACCCACACACACACATCCCTAACCAACCAACCACCAACCCACCACCCTCAAAACCGTGCAGTTGTTTCACTCATGCATCCAACAAAACACCCACTTCAAAGTCCCCAAAGCCTATCATCACCCAGCCACCTGGCCATCTGCCAATAACCGACCGCCCTTGCACTCATCCACCATGACCAGCCAGCCAGCCACCCACCCTCTCCAACTGCCTGTGCTCCCACCTACGCAGCCAGCCATTTACCAAGGCATCCACCTATAAGCCAGCCACCTGCCATTGAACCCACCCACGCCTAGGCATCCCTTGAAGCATCTATAGCCCAAGCCTCCCACCCAAGGCTCTCTGGGCAATCAAACAACCAAACAACCAATCACCCAGCTACACAACCACCTAACCACCTAACCACTCAACAACACAATCACCGAACCAACTAACTACCCAACACCCACACCAGCCAGGCATGTGCCCGCCTCGCATGCCCTCACCATTGCAACACCCCATACACGCCCCGCTCACCTAGCCAGCCACACACCCAGCCAGTCTCCTGCTCAACTCACGCATGAAGGCAACATCAGCCATGCATGGCCTCACCTTGCACCACTTGCATTGCCTGGGTAATTTGCATGAGACAGCTTCCATCTCATTGTCAGCAACTGAAAAGGCTCTTTCTTCACAGTAATGAATAAGCAACAACGTTGGAAACGCTCTCCCACTCCTCTTTAAAACAGTCTTTAAATCAGAAAGACAAGGGCAAATCTCTGGACAAGGTGGCAAAACCACTGCACCATGCTCTTGAGAAAGTATTAACAATCCAGCTTTCTACCCTTTCAGAAGCAGCCTTGCGTTAGCAACGATTCTGGGCCCTCTGGCTCGCTCACCTCGCTTAATCTGCGCTTCTTTATGGCAGCCGGGATATGCGAAGCTTGAGCCGAGCGTGTCGTGGCGAGGTCGTCTGCCCGACTCATCACATCTCGCAACCGCACTGCCGACTAATAAAAACGATGCCCCCCTTTGCCTTTTGTATCTGGCATCAAAAGAACAATGAACTCGCTTGGAAAACACTGTCGCAAACAGCTTCCTACAGGCATTATAAGCAATTTTCGCAGCTTTTACCGCACTTACTGCACATCCGGAAGACCATTAGCGGCCTTAGCGCGGAACCTTGGGCACGCCATATCCTCTGGTGGCTTACTGCCGCAGGCTGGCAGTATAGGAAGGTCGGGCATAGCCTAAAGAGCTGATTATCTGACGACAAAGATATGCATTGCATGAAACAAGAAACAGACGGATTTCGCACCCCCATATTTATTCACGTCAATGCCGGACAATTAAAAGCGAAACTCAAAAAACGAAAACACTAACGTTTTCGGGAATATTATAACGAACATGCCGAGCTATCGTGCCGGGATTTTCGTTTCCTCCCGTATCCAGGACCTTGAGACACGTACCACCGAGAAATCCGGTTTTCGCGAAAAACTGGTCCGCTGTGAAAAAAACTTTTTGTCCCGTTCAATGCCCGCGTCGCAATCACAGCGTATATAAGTCCAAAATTATTCCATGGATTAACCGTGATGTAAGCTTCGTTTTGACACCTCGAGCGGCTGCAATGACGCAAGTTTCAGAACGCTAGCTCATGCTCGACCGCCATGGGTGTTTTCGTCGTTTTCGCCTCTCGCGTGGCGGGAAAAATCTAGATCTCGGACGAATTCCGGACAATAATTTATGTAAAAATTTGGCGGGGCTCGCGGTGTTGTGGTTCGGAATGAATAAACATGTGTTAAGAAGTCGAAACACCATGGAAATACCAAGCATGGTGCCGCAGCAGACCCGAGTCTTGACGTAATAATATGTATGCCGGTTTCCAGGGTTTCCGCATGAAAGTTGGGTGAGAAACTGGAAAAAACTACGTTTCCTTTGCCCCAGTACCTCAACAAACTCGTAGAAACCTAATTATCAACCTTTGAACGCATCATCATGGTCGTGCTACCCAACAGCCACTGAAATTCGCGCGAAAACTGGCGAGATCTACCTGCCGCCATCGCCGTCGTCTTCACCTTCGTCCCGCGAAAATGCCTGATTTCAGTGGTACATATTTGTTTGCAGCTGTCACAAAAAAAATACCAAAAATACCAGGATTTTTTCTTGAATTCTATGAGATGTTTCTGACCTATCTTGAAAGTTTCAGACCAAAAATCGCATGTTTAATAGGTTTGCCACGTGTCAGATTACAACGCGATACATCGCGTTCTAACCCTACAACGCGATGTATCGCGTTGTAAAAAAACATGCACGGATTAAAAGCACTTCAGTACGTGCTCCGTGACTCCCCAACGGGAGCTCGAGTATACACGTGTGTAGTACTCCTACACACACAGATCTCGAATGATTTATCTAGTACAAATCCGAATGGCTTGCATCACTCCCCGGAAAGGAGAACTTTTGCGGTTGGACTGTAGGTGTCAGTTGGCGATGCCTTAGGATCAGGAGACGTCCGTCCTATAGTCAGCAAAATTAAAGTTGGTGCGAGAGGTCGATCCCCAGTTCGATTCCGGCCTGGATTCATTTGCACAGATCGCGTTTTCCGCGGACCGGCACTGAACGCAAATGGTTTTCACCTTTGCGGCGTGCCAAATCAGAAATCAGAATAATTCATTCATTAATTAAAAATTAATTAATGAATGAATTAATTCATCCATCCATCCATCCATCCATCAGGGCTAATGCTCCGTGACTCCCCAACGGGAGCACGAGTTTCATTAATTCATTCATTTCCACGATCATCCTGAACGACTCGACAAACGCAGATAAGATAACAGCAGGCTCGAGCTACCATGGTTCGGATTCTTCCAGATTTCTGGCATGCCCTGGTTGTCTCCTTGATATAATGTATATTCTGATAATGTATAGTACGTTGCCTAACAAGTGTTGTATGAATCCATCTCATGCATGCATGTAACCTTGGACATGCAGGCCGCCTGCCTAGCTGTCGGCCTGACATCGATCACGCACGTGCAAAGGTTGCATGGTGCACATGCATGCATGTATGGTGTTATGCAGCGCGCAGTGATCACTGATCAGATAACATTCACAAAGCATGCATGTTGCAATGCGATCGATTTAGAACGTGGTTGTCGCATTTGATATCATGTCATACATGCGAATGTTCAGCAAATAGTGAGCACTGCTGGTACACAATATGCTTGAATTTCTGTTTGAAAATGGTTAGTTCTCGACACCACTCAAAGCTGACACAGATGAACTGCATAGATCCCCTTGCGAGAGGAGGTGGGGGTGTGGTGCCACGCATTACGGTGGGTGCCCATCGCCTGTGCTGGTATAACATTGGTTAGGTGGTGGCAAGTACCCCACGCAACTGGGCCATGAAACAAAGAGCATCAAAAAATCCTAATCGTGCAGATGCAATGCCGGAACTACTTTGTCCACAATTAAATATTGTGGGCACAAATCAGATGTGCTTGAGAAACTACCAGCAGACTCCAGGCTACAGCTCTACATCGTGCAAAGGGGAAATGGCTGCCGAGAGCAGGATCACCATTCAGCAACATGTCCAAGTCTCGTAGCAACGCTGCATCGCTTGGTAGCTGCAATACACTGCAGAAGCCGCAGACGATGGTCTCTTATCCACGTCAACGCGGATGGCAACGGAGCAAGCATCCAGCATGCAGATCCTGGAGGCCCTCAGTTGGTCCGCACCGAAGCCACATTCACGATGTCATCAACGCCCCATATGAAGGGATTGCCAGGCGGCCGACTGGACGATAACCTCTGGACTAGATCGATGCTCAGCATGGCGGCTTGCAGAGCAGCCGGTTCTGGGCATGAGGGGCACAGTACCCAATCCAGGGGGCACTCCCCATTGCCAGGGTTAGGTGAGTTAAAACTAGCACTCCCTGGCTCACCGGGCAGGCAGCAGCCCCCGCCTCTTCAGCGCCGCGCACTCGGCACAGAACCACTTCCCTTTGGTCCTGGCGAGCTCCGCCTTGGTGACGCCCACACACTCGTAATGGAACCATTCCACCTTGCAGTCCTCGTTGTCGCACGCGATCATGTCCCCGAACGAGACGCGGCTGCAAATGCAGTAGGTCGGCTCGTTGGGGTCCACCGGGGCGCTCTCGTCCACCAAGAGCCCAGGGACTTTCTTCCGTGGACCCGATCCAGGGATGTCGCCCTCCTGGCCGGGCCTTCCAGGGTCGGACCCATTGGCAAAGGTGGACCTGTCCCGCTTGAGCTTTTTGTCAGGAATCCCGGGCAACACATCCGTGAGCATTTTTCCTTTTCCTTCAAGGCGAAGGTCTTCCTGGAAATCGGCAAGGTCTTTATCCAGTCGGGCGATGTGCCCGTCGAGCAAATCCGTAGTCTGCACTGCTAGCTGTACTTTCTCTTGGGCGAGCTTCAAGCATGTTTTCTGGTTCCGCTCAATGTCCTCTCGCAGAGCAGCCAGCTTTTTCCCTTGCTCCTCGTCAATCGCAACGTCACCCACCTGCTGGCAAGGCATGGCAATGCATTCCTGGCAAGCCCCGGCAATTTGAACTCTCAAGGCAGCCGCGCGCTCATCCAGTTCCCTCATTGTGTTTAGCAGCCGCTGCAACTCCGAGGGCAAAGATGACACCGCTTCTACATAGTCTTCGAGATAAGTGCCGCTGCGTACGAGGGCCATGGTTACACTTCTATAAAAACCTTAGCGGTCTTAAGTAGCAGGAGGAAAGCGTGCGTACATTTGTTGTTTTCTTGCGTTAGGTCATCGCCATTGCCTCAATAACTTCTCCATGGATAAAAATGAAGAGAAGGTAGGCAGCATTCGATCGCGGCACTACTGCTACGAGCTCGTAAGACCGACTAAGTTTCCATTGTTACTCAGAAAAAGCGCACGACTTCCTGGCATTTCCTCCGTGATAATGGGTCAAAACCAACGGCCAAGTAACAGGTGTCCATGAGCTGGCGCCATTCTCACGTTGTCAACATCGTTAATTGGCTTTCAGATCCCGCGTCCAAGGCCTGGTCCAAGACACAGGAACGATTATTGGCAGACAGTAACTTCTCAGGATAGCACAGGTGATCAGAGGCGTCTATCAATCGGGGTCACGCGTTCCACCTGACCTACTGACGCCTGGACGACGTCGGTCTAACGCGACCATCAAAATGTTTCATCTTCGTCACCTTGCCCGTGGGCAATATGGGCAGTTGGCACGTGCATGTGGCATGGCCAAGGTGTCAGGCATATTGGAAATGGCAGCATTAGGGCCTTGGCCGCGCCGCGCCAGGTGGCGCTAGTTCCCGCGGGAACGTGGCAGCCACAATCTACTGTTGGTGGTGGTGGTGGTGTTCCCACGCCGCACATGGGCAGCAGACCTCCTGTGCATGAAAACTAGGTGAGACGGTGACACCCCCCCCCCCCGAAAGGAATGCGGGCCTCCCGGTTGGGCGACAGGCGGTCACCCACAATGCGCCTCTCTGCACGTGTCGTCAGACTTCATGTATTAGATTGTTGGCCCGTTTTGCAAAAGGAGGGCATCCCGGATCCCCATGAAAAACGTACCGGTGTATTACGGGGCCAGGACGAAGCGCGACGCCAGGGCTCCCCCTAGACATGCCGGCTTTAAACTGCGACTTACTGAAAATGCAGCCCATTCTGTGGGTTTGTCCTAGGTTGAGTGGGGGTTCTGAGTTTACGTCCGGTTAGTCGGTCCCTCCCAGTCTGCATAACGGGCCTTGTAAAACTTCCCGTAACCTACCGTCCAATGTAGACAACGATGAGCTTTTTTTTAAAGCGTTCGTTGTCCTGAGCTGTCAACTCCCGAGCACAGAGCAGCTGATCTACGAGCACGCTTCAGAGTTTCACGTTTTAAAATCCCTTGCCTCAGAAGCCCGGCCTAGCTGGCGGCCATGATACTAATGGTATGCGCAGGTTGGCTAAAATTGCCGAGGACGGGCCTGGCGTATTTTTGTGAGTTCAACATGGCGTGGAATGAAGATGGCATCTCTGCATCCGACGGTGCAGACTACTTTCGCATCTTCGCGCATGAGCGCGCAGGCGCTTGTTCCTGGCGTCCAGGGTTTTGTTACACCGACTGGTTGCTTTCACGCACCAATACTGATGCGGACATCATCTCAAGCTGCGTTGCATCTCAGTCAATTGTCTGCATGCATGCACTGATAATGCATTTCGCAATGGACGGCACCCATCAATAGGCTTCATATTACCAAGAGTCATGCAGCCCATCTATCAGGTTAGCAGTCTGATGGGTGCGCTGTTAGTAGCTAGTCTTCAAGTACCCGGACCTGGGGAATTTCACTTCCAACGCCATGCAACGTTGTACGATCTTCAGGCACTAGCTAGGCGTTCCTGAGTGCATGGCAGCTGGATCTGGGGCTGCATTCTGAAAAGTTCAGAAGGGTCGAATATAGTTCTAAATACTAGGTCCCAGTCTTGGCTTTTTTCCCTTTGTCTGTTGTATGCAGTTCATCACGACCATGGCATTCATGACAATTCAGACTTCACCAGTGGAGATAACAAGACCATGCAGAGCCCTTATATGGTAGTTTATTGGCACACTACTACGTATAGTAGTATCGCTCTAATCAAGCGGCCCAGGAATAATGCAAATATAGTCTCGCAATTGCAAAATGACGATGCATGCCCGCTTGTGCTCTTATCAATCCACCCACTCTGTTAAGTCTGTTTACTAAGCTGTAGTAGGAGTGGCGGTTGCCTGTCCCAAGTCCTTAGCTGATACCACCCAAAGCAGTCTTCACCTCCGCAAGCGACCCCCTCATCTCCTCTTGCCACTGCGCTCGGCCACCCTTGTTCAACCACCCTTCCAGCTGCCGCACCAGCTCGTCCCCCACGATTGTATAATGCGCATCCAACACGTCTTGGAAGGGCAGAAGCGAGCTTTGGGCGGGGATAGGCCGCCTTATGGCTGGCAGAAGCGCGTGACGTATCGTGTTGAGCCGAACGCTCATGTTATAATCCGAGTTCGCCTGGTTGCCCATGTGGGTACCCTTTTGTACTTCATAACTGGGTTCGTTGAAATACGGCTCGCTGGTAAAGATGAGGGACTGGATAGACACGAGCACCTGTTGAGTGGTTCACAATCCACAAACAGGCGGCAGGTTGAGGAAGCACTATGCAGGTCAGTACAACGCAATGCATTTCAAATGGGCTAACGAGTAACGACTCAGGCAATTTCGGATCCATGCATCAACCGTCAAGCTATCCAAGAAACACGTCAGCACAGTTCTTGTGTGCTCAGTCAGTCAAGTTTAAATTAGCGTGAGGATGGCCCTTCCCAGCTAGCAAGCGCAAACCATAGCACATGGCATACATGGCATTAGATTTGGCGCACATCTGTCAATGACACGACACGAGAACCTGATTGTAAAAACTGCAGTTTGGAAGAAACTTCACGCCCACCACTATCGTACCTGCTGTATTGTGGATAGGCCAGGCATCCAGCCAGGGCCGGACCAGGTACCCAGCAGGGACAGGCAGACCTTGCCGTCCTCGTAGAGGTTCGGGTTGAAGCGCACGTGGCCTCCCCCCGTGGTCAGAAAGTGGACCTGCGCATGCCACATGGGGCCGAACCGAAACGATTGGTTACTCACAGTTTCAGGAAGGACTGGTTACTCTCGCTATGTCCGTCTACAACCCTATAGGTTCTAAGTTACCTCACCAATGTTCTTCCTTGCCTAGAAGGCGAACAAAGCCAATCTTAACGGGGATCACAGTCACGGGCAGGGGCGGTTGTGCCACCGATGAGCCTTGCGGCTGGCCATGGGGTTAATAAAACCAGATCATGGGACTTACTAATTACAGAAACATAGTTAGGCAGTTGGCATCACGCAAATCAAATCAACGCGCCAGCCTGACACTGTTCAACCACCAGGTATCTACCTCAATGGCACCAATAGCACCGTCGGTCGTGGCATTAGAACTAGCATGGCAAGACCTGGATAAATGTTGCACGGGGCAGCCATTAAATATGGCCACTTCTGCCCGATGGGATAGGCCCTGTGGACAGGATAGGAACCTATAAACAGGATCCTATCCCTGCCTTAGTCTGCCCCTACCTTGTCGCCCCCCCCCCCCCCTCCCCCCCTCCTTCGTTTGTAAGTACTGCCACCAATACCTTCTCAAGCATCAACTTTTCCGTACGGCAACAGCTTCTTAATTTCTTCACAAGGATCGGACCGTTACGATTACTATTATTATTATTTTTAAGTGAGACAACTATTATTATTACTATTAATCTTGTTAAACTTAGTATATCATTATTATTATTATTTACTATTGCGTCGGATCGATGTGTTCATGGGCCCAGACTGTTCATGCTGTGTCAGCGCTGACATCCCGCATATCGCCAGCCCTTTCCCGCTTCCCTCAACGCCAGCTCACTGGGAGAGTCTGACAAGTCCTCCCAGCCACGCATTCACCCACAACCCACCCGCCATCACCCACGAGCCACCTGCGCCCATCCGCTAGTCGCCCCGCACTTCATCCCAAATCTCCTTCCCTACCTTGGGAGGCGTGTGCGGGTAGTCGGGCGGCAGGAGTATGTCGAACACGAATGCGCCGCCGCTGTACGGGGTGTCGGGCGCCGGAAGTATGAGTGCTCGGAGGACATCCTGCCGTTGCTCGTCCGCACGTACAAATATCGATGACTCCACCTCAAGCGGTAGGGATGTGGACAAGGATGACAGCTCCTTGCTGATGTGGAGCGTGCGCTTCCGTGTATGCTCTCCCCCTAGGCCCGCTCCGCCCGAATGCGATACCTCGCTGTGGAAATAAAAGAGCCTGCCCCCGCTACCGCCAGGTCCTTTGAGTAATGGTGCAGAGTCATACTGGTGGGCGTTACGACCAGTGAGGGGGGAGAGCAAAACAAAGCAGGATCCATGCACATGAGAACGAGGAAGCTTCATCAATGGCTGTACAGAAAAAGGCGTTGCCGCATTTTCCTGATCCAGAAAAGATAAGATGCGGGTGCTTCTAAGGTATTACGGACAGTTTCACGTTCAGTTATTCGTGGTTCTAAGTAGCTATCAGGATAAGATAAGAAGAGGACGATTCTACTGAGTCATTACAGTCAGAATGATAACTGGATAAGAAGAGCATCATGTGCATCCTATCTTTTACATCGACGCATCGCCTTCATTCCTGATACCTCGTTTGCACCATTACTATGTAAGCACTTTGTGCGGCACAGACGTGCGTCCACAACAACAAACAAACAATATATATTCATTGAGAATGATGAATTACGGAGGTGAGATTGGAAACGGGTGAGATTGGAGACAAACGAGCAGGTGAGATTGGAAACAAACAACATATACATTCTGGTCAAAACAACAATACTTCAGCTCTTCCCAAGTCCAAACCCCAATGCTACCAAGTACGACATTCAACAATTCATTGAAAACGGCATCCCACGGGACCATGCTCGAGCATAACCACAGAATCATACTCAAGGCACGCTTGAAACCTGCCACGGTTGCAGTCGCAGGGGTCCCCAAGCATGTGGGAAACACGACCAATAGGTCTGACAGAGTACTACAGATTAACAAAAAAAAACAGATCGTTGATAAAGCTTAGAAAATGGATTAGCAGCACATGCGTGCGTGCATGCGTGCGTGTGCAGGTGGGTGGGAAAATTTCCAAATGTGAAAAAAAATCCACGCAAGCACAGATTCTAATTCCCTCACCACCAGCCGCTGCAGCGTCTTCTTATACTCGGTCCTGGTGGCCTCGGGCCAGACAAACGGGCCATCACCAGAATGTCGATTGCGAGGACCCTGGGGCACGGTCTCAGCACCAGAGGTGAGTCTCTTGCCATGCCCGCTCGCGCTCGAGCTGGCACCCTTCGGGTCGCTACTAGTAGTCGTGCCGGAGGCAAGCCTCGCCGCGGAGTAGAGCGCGGACGGGCAGTGGGCGCGCGCCTCGCGCCACGTCTCCAGGTGGCTCACCAGGGTGTCGTGGGTGCCCTGGCCAAGGGCCGGCGGTGGCGGTGCAGGCGCAGGGTGCATAACCCAGACATGCAAAGACAGACACAATCGGTATCACATATATGTCAAGCGTGTGCCAGCCAGTGTGCAAGTTACAGCTGGGTCCTAACGACCCCGAATACCTGCGAGTTCGTTGGATCACCATTCACCAACCTGAAGGCAACGGGGCGCGAGTGCCTGGGCTACACCGAGCAGCTGCCCCTGCCTCGCTAGCCGGCTAGCTTGTACACTTGAGCCTCCATCGCGCATGCACTACAACACATGTCTACATATCACCTTACGAAGCCGTAGGGCCCCTAGCCACCCAACAACCGAAGGATGAGCTGACCTGTACGTAGAAGGCAGGGGGCAGTGTGACAGACGCGAGTGTGACAGAAGCCTGCCGAGAGCTTTATGATACATTGGCAAGGTCCGGTAGGCATTGACGCCCCAAACCGTCCAACACCGAATCACAGCTTGGAACATCCCAAGCTTGGACATGAAACCCTGCACAGCACGTAGTCCCTGGCAATCCCTGGCATCCTGTGTACCTTGACCTCCAGCGCCAGTATGCTGGCAGCCTCTTCCTCCTCGTCGAGGACCGCATCTTTCTCGTCACTCAAGCGCACGACCACGGATCCATCCGCTCTTTGCCCGTCTGCCCCCGGCCGCTGCCGGTGGTGCTGCTCCCTCAGATGCACAAACACCGATGCCTGCATCTCCAGACGTGAGAGCCGCGACGCCACCGTGTGGCTGCTGGCGTCCCCGTCCACGAGAATGACGGGCCTGTCCAGCAGACCAAAGAGCTCTGAGTAGCCGCACAGGGTGCTGCCATCGGAGAGTGTGGCAGGGGTGGCAGGTGGAAGGGGTAGCGGACGCCCAGGGGTCAGTGGCATCCGAGGACTGCCGACAAATGCGTACTGTTTCTAGCACAGGGTTTAGGACAAGGTTTCTGACCTAGGAGATTTGCTCAATCATTTGTGAATCAGCATGGGCTAGATTTGCCAACAACAAACGTAGAAGGTCCTGCGAATCTATCGATGCGCCGGCTATGTGGTGGTGGGGCAGCGGCCAGCAAGGTGAGGCAAGCGCAGCGGACAAAAAGGGGAGAGTGAAGGAAGAAGAGACAGGGAGGCAGTAAGGGGGGGGGGAGGGAAAAGGGAGGAAGAAGGGAGGGGGAAGGGAAAACGGAGGGGATGGGAGGGAAAGGGGGGTGAGGGACTTCCATTGCGAATGGCTGTTATTCCGAGGTGGCATCTCATAACTCTACAGCCCTGCACCTACGCTCGCACACTCTGGTCGGATGAAATGCACATGCTCACTCCGTCACGCTTACTGCACATGCATTCAGCCTTCCTCCCTCCTACCGTTGTGCCCCATCCACCCACCCACTCGCTGGGACCCACTCAAAAAATTAGCTACAAGTGGTTTTCCGGCTCGCTCCATGCGCTTGAGTTCATTTCCACCCGCATGCTGAGCAACGAGCGCATCTCTACTTGCAGGGGTAGCTCATGCGCTCTCAGGTTCCCATACACCAGAACAGCTACATGGGTATGTCCTCACTCACCGGGCAAGCTACAGATTCGGCATCAGTCGCTTTAAGATAAATGTATACATATAATTTAAGATAAATATATACAGAACTTATTCCTGATGTTGCATGCCAACCTCACCTCCTAACGCTATCACAATCAACATATATAGTAGTAATAATTCAATCGCTGTGGCCCCAACCACTAGGCCCTCACTCGCATGATGAGCTACCGGAAGATCCTCAGTCACTGGATCAGCTGCATTGTGCTTCTTGAACACACATGAGATGCAACCAGTGCTTGTCCTCACTCACTCGATTGGCTGATCCTCACTCACTCGATTGGCTGACCCTCACTCACCGAACAAGCGTCAGCAGCGCACTGTACAGCTGCGCGCGCCGGCCCACATCGCTCATCGAGTCGTTGCTGAGCAGTACCAGCAGGCAGCGGCCCAGCACGTGGCTGGTACACAGGAACGCGCACATCTGTGTGCGCATGCCGATGCATGCACACCGCGTGATGTTTGCCAGTGTGTCCATGCAGAGACAATGACGATGCCCATGTCAGCACGGCAGGAATGCTGACTTTGGCCATTGGAACAACCCCTACGCATGACAGGTAAGCCACGGACCTCCCTTGGGAAGCAAAGCAGCTCTTATTTATGAAAGCAAAGCAGCTCTTAAGTAATCACTCGCGGTCCCTTTGGGAAGCCACCGAGCATTAACCCTGGTCCATGTGATGGAACGCCTATGGTACGCTAACCTGGCTGCTATTCTAACCTTGGATGGCATTCACATTGGGACGCCATGCTTGCCATCAACAGCACCTGAAGGGATGGTCGAAGGATCCAAAGTCCCGGAGACGTTTCAGCGTTTACGGGTGCTCGAGGGAGCCAAGGAACAAGCACGTGCGGGAGCTAAGCATTTCAGTTTCACAAGGAAGAACGAACCCGCTACAGATAATTTGTTTTCCAGGGGGGTGGAACTGCAACGCGTCGCGGGCTGCCAGCACGAGCCTACTAACCCCACAACATGTCCCATATATCAAGCCTGTATGATCATCCTGCCCGCCCTGAAGCATGGCCACAGTCAATGCTGCCACTCGTAAGAGAGCCTTCCCAGGCCTGACGATGAATGATGGGCACAACATATCAAACTTGGCGCGCAGACCTCAAAAGTGTCTTGGAAGGTACCCCTGGCTACAGCTTTGCCACGATGTCTGTAACGCCTTAAGGCCAGTTCAGATCTACTGTTTCATCGCATATGTCTGAAAACTGTCTTTTAAAGAATTATGCGATGATCTCTACATTCCTGCTTGCCTAGATGCCACGGTCTTTCAACCAGATGCTAACACCATCACTAGATGCTAACGCCGTTGGATATGGACACTCACTGTCCGATCAAGTAGTCAGAGAACGTGTCCTACTAAAGGAAACAACCAAGTTATAAAGCTAACTTCCATCACGGGTCACTCACCAACGTACGAAACCGTCCCACACTATCCCAGTTCTTGTAACGAATCAAGTAATCATGACGCCCGGACAAGCCTCTGCCCTGTATCTCCCTCCTGTACCTCTGTTGTGGTAATAACGGAAACGCCCTTGTCACGCAATCACGAAACCATTCCATCTCACCGCAGGATGAAGCGGAAGGCGCTGCACCTCCCTGTCAGCCTCTACCGCTCCCAGTGCGTCCGTCACCGCCCACAGCCCCTGAATAATCCTGTCATCCGACTCCTTCTCACGCTGCGCCGCCGCGCTCTGCGCCGCCAGCTCGTCCGCCGAGAAGTTAGCATCACTGCCACCAAATCCAGTGCCCGGGTCCCACCCCGAGTGGGCCCCGTTACTGTGATGCTGCTGGACGGCTTTGCCCTTGGAAGTGCTGGCGCACGCACGTGTGCCACCACCACCACCACCTTGGTATCCGCTGGTCTGGGGCGTGTGGTGGCAGTCACCCTGCTGCCACCAGGCTTGACACTGCTTCCCCTCTAGGTCTAACACCTTGAGCTCTTGCCCTAAATCCAACACCGAGCGAAAGAGGGGCCAGCAGCAGTCCAATTGATCCAACTGGGGCGATGAGGACGGCGTGTTCTTGGGCGACAGGCTCGAAAGGGATGATGTGCCTGGTTTTATATAACGGGACATGAACCGCTGCTTGACAGCGAGGCACAGCAATGCGTCCACCTGGCCGAGGGGAATCAAGTGGTTTAACGAATTACACGTGTCGGGCGATGACAGGTGGACGTCGTACAGGAATCCATGTCATGTCAACAGCAACAAGGGAACCAGGTGGGTTGACAGACTAGGTAAATTTGGACAGTGTAGGAGAGCGACTGGTGGCAGGGAGCAGGATTATGGTGTGATGTAGTTGATGATAAAATGTACTTGGTGGTTGACGAGGTGACCGGGATGCCAAGCTGATATGATCCTAGGTACCGTCGATATCTGCCCCTTGAAAAAAGGCCCAACAAAAGTACGCCCCGGCGCACGCATCAGGAAAGTAATAACCCTGGGCACGTATGATAATGGAATGCGTACAGCGACCATGGGCATGTACAGCGACCATGGAACACATACAGCGACCATGGGCACGTGCCAACCGTTGCCTGGTACTGCGGACAAAGATGAGGGCAAAGGGCATGCCTTGCTGCAAGTGCACCTACCCACTCTCCAGCCCATGTCTCGCGCGCACTATCCCACACATGGGCTGTAGGACCCAGCAATATCTTAACACACGGTCAAAAGGAAGCCCCAGATCGCCAGAAACAGCAGATCTGAAGCACCCCTCTATGGCCACTAAACAAAACTATGTGACCAGCCACCGCAGCCAGACAAGGCTACTTGCGGGACACTCAAGTTGATACTACCAAGGCAAACAAGCAACTTCTACAAAATAACTATAACTTTATCCAAGTCCATTCTCGTTGAGTAGACAGGGTTGAAGGTTCCTTTACTCTGTGTTGGCACCCACGTGACGCAGTCGCGTGCTTATTAATGAATAAATCCCAAGTCCATGAAAGTCGAAACCTCCTTTTCCACAGGACACCCTGGTGTCTGGCCTACATGAATGAAGTGTGATCGATGCCTGGCCACTGGCTAGGTGAGGTCAGAAACGATACTTCTATATCACCTTGGCAACAAATGCAGTACCTCTCTCTTTGTCCGGCCTACCTCGGCCACCCATCCCAAACCAAGCTCTTACCTTGGACCCCCCAACATGAAAACCCGCTTGTCCTTTGGCACTCATACCTTGGCCAGCGCATCGGACGGGATGAAGTCCTCCATGTCCTTGCGTGATAGAGGCACCGAGCACTGGCTGCAGACAACCGTCACCAGACCCCCGCCGTCGCCGTTGCCTCCGCCCCCGCCCTCGCCCTCGCCCTCGCCCCCACCCCCGCTGGCCCCACTTCCGGAGCCCCCATCAAGTCCCTGGGCACGTCGAACCACCTCCTCACACTGTCCCGCGAGGAGACTCGGTAGGCAGCCGGCGCACGCCATGTGGCCGCACCTGTCCATCGCGTACTGCACGTCTACCCGCTGGTGGCAGTGGGGGCACGCCGAGGGGTCGCGGAAACCATCTGCCAGCATCTGCGCCTGGATCTGTGCCTGCATCTGCGCGTCCTGTGGCTCCAGGTCGGCCGTTGGTGTCTCGCACGCCTCGCAGATGAGCACCGGATAGTAGTTCTGGCACGTGCAAACGCGGCACGTCCACACACGGGGGGCGATGCTGGCATTCGAATCGCTGGCAAAGGACGTGGCATTGCCGGCAAAGGAGGTGGAATCGCAGGTGGTGGAGGTGGAACTGCTGGCAGTGGCCATCCTGTGCGCAGCCATGCCGTTGGGTTTCGTAGCATGGTCCTTACTGGGTGTCCCACATGCGGCACAGAGGGCCTGGTCGGCCACGTTCTCGAGCGTGCAGGCGCCACATGTCCAATGGGTGGGGCTGCTGGCAGCATAAATTGTCTCCGAACTAGCATGCGAGGGATTGGAGGGTCCACTTGGTCGTGCCCCGCTGGCAGCGGCATACCTGGCGGTACCACAGCCCGCGCAGAAGGCATGGGTGCCCGCGTTCCCGAAACAGCACACGATGCAGTCCCAAGTCGCTGCAATGGCAGCGTCGTCAGGTGTGCAGGGACCATGAGCGGGTTGTGGGTTCCCGCACACGTCACAGGCACGCAAGTAGCCAGCGTTCTCGACCGTGCATGCCTGACAGGTCCACCTCACATCGGCCTGGTCGTTGCCAGCGAGAGATGAGGTCCCGACGTGCGGCAGTCGGGTACCAATCACGTCGTGCACATGCGGCCCCGACCGGTCTGTGGGTAACGAGAGGGCGGCCGCGGACGGGTAATCGCCAAATAAAGCATATGGATCCTTGGCCAACGACTCGTTCTGCCTTGGTGCTCCACAGGCTGCACATTCTGGCCCGCCTTCGTTTTGCAACGTGCAATTGCGGCAATTCCACGAGTCTAGATCTTGCCCTGCGCGGATTTGAACAGGCCTTGAAGTTCCGCACGCCTCACAGAAAGTGCCTCCCGCGTTTTCGAACGTGCATGCGCTGCAGTTCCAACAGGGTGGACTTGAGATATCCATGTTGGCAAACCGCTCCACGGCTGACATTTACCAACAAAGGTGTGCATACCCACCGCCGACACTAGGCGTGTGATGTGTCGCGCCTTTTTACCTTACTCCCGTCCCGACTACGAAAACGATGGTTCGTTACCGTCCGGGCTGCCCAATCGCCCGTGGCTGCCGGACATCGCGATCTAATTGGTAACAGCCGCATCTGCATCCACTTTCCATGGGCCCATCAGATAAAACCAAGCCTTCAACTTTCTTGCAGCGCGCAATCAAGCGCTCGCCAAGATTAAAATTGGTGGGCCAACCTATATTATACCGAACTAAGCTACCGACCAGAAAAAAATTTCGCAATCGTTGCGTGCTTTACAAATTATTAGGGCTGCCTGGCAACAGGTCACTTCTTAAATTCTTGGGTTTGAAGGGCAGCCTGTACGCCTGTACAGAGGCAATTTCACCTACTAGAAGGTATGATTCTACTCATTCTAGGGAGCAGAAGACGCAACTTGTTATCGTCGCGGGACCTCGCGAGTCGCGCGGGACCTGCTTATTTTTCGCCGGTCGATATTACTCTTGCTGCCACGTGTGCGAAAGAAAGCACGTACTGGCCACTCATTATGCACGGTTAGGGCGGGAAAACTGATGCTGGACTTGAAAGTGCCGCGGGCCCTGTCACCAGAAGACTGAGAGAAGCTCTGAGCGAGTGGTTATGTCATGTCATCCTGATTCAGGCTCCCGAGTCCTGAACGTCCTGACTCCTGACTCCGAGCCCGAAAGGCGAAAGCTGATCAGCTTGGCGGGGGCCGGGGGGTGCCCAGGTGGCGCCAACCGTAATCTCCGGCAGCAGAAGAAATTACAGCCCTTTGCTGCCACGAGGAATCCATGGACAACTTATAACCGGGCTTTTCTGGACTAGTGGAGTCACCCCGGAGGTGAATGGCCCAAAATTACACAAAAGGTCTTGGCGAGTTGCCGATGGGCGTTCCTAGCTTTGCATGAATGCTCATTACTTGCTTGTGTGTAGCACATTGCCTGTCCGGCTTTCCGTCGTAGGCTTACACGCTGGCATTCATCCGCGAGGAATTGGAGGTTGATGTGTAGCTTAGGACATTTTCAAGCAAACCATGTTGTCTCCCATAGAGGCATAATCCGATCCTTCTGAATTAGTTTTACTTGAACACGGCACAAACTTTGCGACATCAATGAGCCAGCCTCGCCATAGTGCCGGCTGCTGTCAAGCCGCCGTCCCATGAGCGTGCACGTAGTCCCAGTTTGACAATTCCGCAATGGCGAGGAGGTGTTGCCGACGGAAAACCAGGCGGTTACTAGGAGTCGGTGCTGTCCTTGCCACGCTCGTCGTCGTGTTCTGTACCGTGGATCTCAAGCTTTTCCGGGCGTCGGAAGAGGCGGTCAGCGTGCCGGAGGACGAGCCGGAGCTCGAACTGGAAGAGGGCGCGTCGGAAGAGCCCGTGAAGTCACGCGCCAAGGTGAACGAGGAGCTGCTCCACGCGTTTCGTCGAGAGGACAACCACGGGTATGTCGTCGCATCCGGCGGGCCCAGCAGCCACGGCAAGGGCGCGGCTCCGGTACCTCCCGCTGCCCGTGCCGCGGCCGAGCCAGCCTCGAGCCCCGCCACCTTGAGCGATGACTCGATCGCGGATGAAGACGTGTCAGGCGATATAACCGAGGACGTGGCGGCCGAGTCCAGCTCTGAGTCCTCTCCCTCCGCCAGCAGCCCAAGTGCTGACTCAGCATCAGGAGCAGCAGCTAACAAGGCTGCCAAGCGCGGCAAGAAGGGCGCTAATAAACCCGGCTCCAAAGGGGCTGAGAAAGGGGCCGAGGATGCCCCCAGTGACGGCAGCGGGCCCGAGCTGGAGGACTGCCTGACCGCGGACACGACAGCGGCCCAGAAACTGCTCCAGACATGGATGAACTCGGTGTCCAAGGAGCTGCCGGGGAAGGACGAGGCGTTCCGGAAGGCTATCATGTGCACGCGCAAGGCCTTCCTCTCGCGGCTCAAGGACCGTTTCCTCGTGCGTCTCCACCGCCACTTTCTGGAGCGCCACAAGGGCAGCCTGGATAATGCCAAGGAGGGGCAGAAGCGCTACCACACGGCGTTCTGGATCCTGGACCGGGAGCTGCGGCTGCCCAACAACGCCCGGTTCCACGCGTGCGGTTGCCGCGAGCTGATCTCGCACGATTTCGTGGGGCCAGAGACGAGCGTCGTGGTGGAGCCGGTACGTGTGCTAGCTGGGAGGTTCCCAGAGGGCGTGGTCCCCCCCGGGAAGTACTACCTCTCCCCCACGTGTCACTCATGGGTGGGCGGGAAGGCACCGGCTGCGGGTCCTGGTCCGGCTCCGCTGCCACCCCAGGCAAAGACGTTACAGCGGGCGGAAGCGTGGACACCTGGCACAGAGGACACCGGGGTGGACATTATCCAGCAGGCGGTCTCTCTGAAGCCTTCGTTCTGCCCATTTGCGATCAAAGAGTGTGTGGAGCCCGATCGCCCTGGCCAGGGTCTCCACTTGCTCAAGTCCCAGGACAAGCGCGTGGAGGACACGTTTGTCCCTGCAGGGGTGGACGCGGTGCGGAGGGACCAGTGGGAGAAGCTGCCATCCGTGCCCCCCCACAGCTGGGGAACTTGCGCGATTGTGGCCTCGGGGGATTCGGTTCTCGACGCTGAATATGGGCCGGACATTGATGCACATGACACGGTGGTCCGGGTCGGCCACATGCCGTTTGACGATGATAGCCATCGGCGGCCGAGTGACGTTCGCAAGGACTACACAAAGTTCGTCGGCTCACGCACGGACGTGCTGGTGACGAAGCGGCGGCCGATGAACCCCTCGTGGAGGCACGCGGACGCGAGGTTCATGATCGACACGTATGGCCCCGCGGACGTGAACGCCAGCAGTAGCGCCAAGGTGCTGCACTTGTGGGAGCACGACAAGCCGCCCGTGGTGGCCGAGTACTCTCCCCAGGGTGGCCCTCGCGTGCTCGGGTATCTGCTGTATGATAAGATGACGAGCCCGCTCACGGCGGACGATATCTCCAGGGTAAAGCGGTTCGAGGAGTTTGGGAAGAATGTGTGGGCGGGGCGGCGGCGGAAACCGAGCACGGGCTTTCTGCTGGCGCTCGATGTTATTTTTAGCGGGTTCTGCACGCGTGTGGACCTGTATGGGTTCACGACCAACTGCGGGTGGCACTACTGGCCGCGCCGCGCGCGGCCCATGTCGATTCTGCACTCGTGCGAGCTGGAGAGTTGGGTGCTGCACCACCTCATGAAGGCGCATGAGCAGGATCTCAAGACGTGCATTTACGTCTAGCATATAGCAGCCACTGAAGGAGTCCCCAATACTCGATAGGAGATGGGGTGGCGGGGCACCGGTCATCGTATCACCGTACACAACTTCGGATGAAGGGCTTATCGCCGGGAGTCTTGCAGGCTTGCTTGCTAGTCTAACGTGGCATTGTGAGGAAGGGGTCTTCCATAACGTATTTAGTCAGAAGGCTCACGCCTGCATGAGAGATTTGCAGCTTTTCTGCCACGTGCGCCGTGCGACACAGACCTTGCGCTAGACATGCTGTCCCGTAGCATGTGCATGCCTAGGTCGAGTACGTGCACTAATCACTTCTCGATCCGCGGATTTCCAGATGGCCTGCGTTAGGCCGGTTGTCTCATTGACAAGTAGTGCCATGTGGTGAGATAGGTGTAACATGCATTCAATGAGGGTCCACTATCCACCCTTCCATTTTAAAAGTATTCTAACAGACTTAATAAGGCTGATTTCGGTGTGCCCGTTAAATAAATGGATCCCTACACAGTTCGATCTTGCATATCAATAAAGTACTTGCGCGACGTCATGCGCATGGGCATGCCACGGAGTACTATGCTAATCTCATTATAAAATAATTACACTAAAGTTACAAATATCGACTGCATCAGAGACGGGAGTCTCTGTGCACACCCTTCTCATTGTGCAACAAGCAGGCATGGAGAGCACTAGAAGTGCTCCATGGTTCCTCAATGGGATTGCGTGACTAACCAAGTAATTGGTAACGCTCGCATGCCAAAGTGCATGCATGAGCATTTCATAGTGAGCCTGCTATAAGAATATCAACATTGCAGTGCCTGGCCAGAAAGCACCCTTCGAGCATACTATACAATGAGGAATATTAATACAAAGGGTTGCATTCCTGAGACCATGCCCGGGCTATGCACCACATGTACAGCATTCCCGGAAAGTGTTAATCATCAATGTCGATTGCCGGCAGATCAACCTTCCAGTAGTTCCACTCATTGAAGTCTTCCTGCAAATGCCATTATACATGCAAAAGAAAAAGAACAACGAATTAGAACTGGCTGACACCGTGTTTACACCTGTACTTGGCCACACAAGTACTGAACTGAACTGGCACATAAAATTCCACCGGCCTGAGCCAGGGGTGCTCTAAGAATGGCTGCCAGCAGTGACATTTTAACCGGGCTGGTACAGGGCAAATTCAGAGGTAAACATCCCTGTCAATGACATGTACATGCTGGGATGTCCCAAGCAAACATCGCAGCCGTCGCTAGCAACGCTTGACGGGCGCCACCCCTGCAATGCCTAGTACAAAGTTTGTGAATAGGTGTAAAGATACGGTGTGGAATGATTTGAGGACAACGCGTCAACACAAAGAGTCTGAACACAATGTGCGACACACACACAAACACAAAAAAACTCTCTCCCTATGATAGCGATGCCGTACGGTATACCCCAATGCTTAGCAATGCCACATCTCACTCCGTCCACTTGCCTGCTCGTTCACCGTCTCCGACGTCTTCACGTGGGGAAACATCTCGTCCGCCAGGCTCTTGAGCGACGCGTAGCTCTGCAGGCTCTTGCGCAGGTTGCTCGACCACACCTCGCCCTGCACGAGACCAGGCCACCGGCACCAAGGCAAGCCGTTGACCACGTACCACGTCAGCGATTACCGAGTAATGGCACGGCTGTTTCCTTCCATGTCCCACGTTATATGGCTGCCAAGACAATAGCTGTGTACGTATTGTGCCGCATTCCGAGCCGGCAAGCCGAACGACCCACTCCTAAGAATCTCCGTACGACCCACAAGTGACCAACAAGCACACATCCACGCTTTGTGGTTTATCATGCACGAGCGCCTTGTGGCTGTGAATGCAGCCATGTCGCAGACCTACCTTGTGGTTGATCGTGAAGATCTTGCCGCGCGGGATGCCCACCGCCATGTAGCTCTCCTCGTCCGTCGCCCGGTTGCCCAGGCCCGCGTAGAAGGGGCTCGCGTCGGGCGGAAAGAGCGCGCGGATGCGCTGCACGTCGACATGTGGACAAACATCGCAGGCAAATGGGCAATCGCATGCACAAGCGCAGCAAATTGGCGGCAAGGACATTCAATTCAAGGTCAAGCGGCCATCTCATCCTATTCAAGCGGCCATCCAATCCTATTCAAGCGGCCATCCCATCCTGATGTCTTATTACCCTTAAAAAAGGCATAAAACATATAGCTAGTACATACATAGTAAAAAAACGCAGGGCAATGATACGTGCCAAAGTACCCCACAACTGCACCGTATTATAAAAGCAAAAGCAACCGAAGGTACGACCGGGCAGGTCGGCAACTCATTGCCCGTCGTCCACAGCAGAAGCTCCAAGAGGGGCCCCAACATGGTAATCCCCCAGCTCCGGCATCATGCCAGGAAGAAGGAAACATCGATGGGGCAGCCAAAAAGATATCCCCCCCCCCCCCCCCTTACCTTGAGGCATTCTATCTTGAACTCTTGCGGCCTCCGCTTGATGACTGCGCAAGTGTCACGAACAACGGCGTCAAGAACAACGGCATCCGGTCCATGAAGTACGTGAATGGACCAAGGTCAGCGGTGGGCTTGCATCACCCTGGGGCCTTAAGGGATTGTCAAGTTCAGCTGAAACTTGCAAAGTTTGCTTGCGTGGCATGGCACCCGCCGGGCAGCCTTGAACGCGCAAAAATTGTTGCGAGGATGTTCAGGCGGACACACTCTGCACATCACCACTGACAAGGGCACATGGGCAACCATCCCACCTCTTGAGCGCGGTCCACGCTCCTCGTGCCTGCCAAAACAAGAACACACGAGCAGCCAGACTTGGCTTTTGCTTCGGGACTTACATATGCTGGCAAGAACTAAAGCTGCTTGGCAAGAACATGGGGGAAGGCGGATGCTCGATGTCACCGCAACCAGGGCCGGGAAAAGCGAGCACAGCACTGCCTTCACCCCGCTGTCCTGCCCGACATCAAGCTCCTCCCATCATTTGCGTGGCCCATAACAACCAACCGAGTGATCACCCTCACCCTCACACACAGATCTACGTGCCCATGGCAACAGACATGTCCCACGGCAAGCCGCAGCCCATCAGGACAGAGTAATTGTGGCTATTGCGGCTATTGCGGATATTGCGGATATTGTGGCTATTGTGGCTATTGTGGCTATTGCGGATATTGTGGCTGTTGTGGCTATCCTGGCTATCGTGGCTATTGTGGCTGTTGCTGCTCTTGTGGCAATTGTGGCCACCAAGGCAACCAGGGCCATCATCAACGGAATCATCCAGACAGCCCACCTTCTCGGTACAAGCTGGGGAACACGCCATCTGGCGAGATGATGATGGGACCCTCCGGGAGGACGTTCTTGCCCTGCAAGGCAAGCGCGCGCACACACACACACACACACACACAAACACATGCAGGCAGGGGGGCCAGCTTGAGACAGTGTCACAGGGCTGAACATGGTACTGTTCTTCTTCTTCCAGCCGCGCTCTTCTTCTTCATGCAGTGCAACTGCGGTGGACACATACAGCATTATTCGATCTATCCAGCAGCCTGTATTCCACCAAAAAAACAGCAAATACAGCTTCAGGCACAAGTTCAGAAGCCTCACAGAATGTCCTGCGTCCGCTGGCTGCAATCATGAATGCATCCACCCTTTTGAAAAAGAGTTTTCTCAACGTTGAGCGATAGTGTGGGCACCCTCTGAAAATCGTGTCCTTTATGGTCGCAACATTCTGCCGAAGGCCCTGCGCTCAGATCCTAAAAATACCCTCTAAACTGCTCCTTGTTTCACACATAATACATATTAGTGGCTAAACGTACCACCACTAGTAATACCACTCCTAGTAACACCCTTTTAAACTGCTCCTTGTAGACCACTTATTCGTGGCTAAACAGCCAGCAACAGCCCATTACGAGTTTTGAGAGCCCATGACTGAGACCAGCCTACCTGCGGTGACCCAGAACCAGGCTACCGTTTCGGGGGGTGGATTGTGAAAATGTTGGGAGCACACCTGACCCCCTCGCTTTGTTGTCTAGTTTTATGACAGCCCACTCGCGCCTGCAGTGCTCCGACTGGCACACCCATGCCAACCGATACCCTGCGCTACCTGCGCTGCACGACCAGATGGATGGGGGCGCACCTGCTTGAGGTTGGCGATGTACTGCCGCGTGCGGTTAGCCTGTGCCAGCGCGCGTGCACTCAGGTACATGAGCTTGAAGCCGTTGTCCTGGACAAAGGGCGGGAAGCAATGAGGTGCGGGCGGCAACGAGACACCATGTGGGGGGCATGCGGACTGGTTAGTGATGCATGTGCATAGCGATGTGTGTACACCGACGGGAAAGGGTGGACAGGTAATCAATCAGGCAGTTGTGAAGACTGGGGGACAGGCTGTTGAGAGGTAATCAATCAGGCAGTTGTGAAGACTGGGGGACAGGCTGTTGAGAGGTAATCAATCAGGCAGTTGTGAAGACTGGGGGACAGGCTGTTGAGAGGTAATCAATCAGGCAGTTGTGAAGACTCAGGGACAGGTTGTTGAGAGGAGCACACTTCTACCGGAAGGAATAGACCTGTTGTGTTAAGGGCCAACATGTTGACGCGAGGATCCCACAGATCTGTGCCGCACAAACGCGCTTGCATGATTAGCACTTGCATGATCAAACTCCATTTGCCAAGCGACCAGGGCATCCCCATCCGCCCCATTCCAATCACAAGGAGGAGGGCCACGGTCTATGGCTCCCTCCTGTGGTTCACCCCCTAAATGGCCCACCCCCTGCCCACACGACCCATGATCCCCCTAAATTGACGTGACGAAGTTTTCGTCCGACCGCTATAACGGCTAACCTGTAAGAATACAGCAAAACGACGCCCCCGTGTGCACGCGGCCTACACTCTGACCCGTATGGACACAGAATAAGCAGTCACCAGGGTACACCCAGCCAGGGATTCACCCGCGTGCAAGAAGGCAAGGACTCACCCGTATGCAGGAGAAGAGGCCCGTCACGCCGTTCTGGGACCAGTCGCGCCCCACGATGGGCATCAAGTGGCCCAGCACGTCCGACCTGGCATCCGTCCCGCGGCAACCGTCCCACGGCACACCCAGGCAAACGGCACCATGGCACGTGGCACGTGGCACATTGCGTCCGTCACAAGGCATACAGCACATCGGCACGCGGGACACTCCACATGGCACGGAGCACACAGTCACACGGCACATGCAGGACAACGATCCATCCCCGGGGTGGAAGAAAGAGTTGTGCACCAAGACCTGCCTAAGCACACAAGGCACATGGCATGCATCTGTGCATGCATGCGAACTATACACACAGTGCTGGTGGATAACCGCACGGCAGATTACATGCGGCATGACGGCGTCTGATATTAAATGCAACAGACAACGCAACGCCGAGGCACACAAAACCACTGCGCCAGTAACCCGCCACGCCAGCCCGATGCTGGGCTATGGGACTGCCCCAAAGACACGTGGCTACCGACATGTGTACCTAGAAAAAAGAGCAAACCGGTTATCACAGGCGCAGATAGTCCAGTTGCCGTCTGAGTCCAACCGATGCTGCCTCATGGGCAAGATGAGGAGAGATAGTGCCCACCAGCGTAGACAAGCAAGGTGGGCAGAGGGGTGTGGCACAAGAGGGGCATGCAGCAAGAGGGGCATGCAGGAAGAGGCGAGCAGTAGAGAGGGGCGTGGCGCAGCATAAACACACCGCGTGATGGTCCCGTCGATGTCGGTGATGACGATGCGGCTATTCCAATTCCACAGATAGATGGATGCCGTCACCTGCCACACAGCAAGGAAGCAGGGCCGCAACGCGCATGACCCATGGGCGTGTCGTGAGCACACATTGTTGGTGTGTCGAGAGCACACAATCTCTGAGCACTGCGTGGACCAAGGATCATGTAACGCGGCGCTCTATAAAGACGGTGAAACCTTTCAACGCGTAATGCATGCGAGCCAACACCAACGCAGGGTATACGTTAAGGGCACGATGTAGTAAGCAATGATAGCTGCAATAGCACAGTGGCAGGCACCAAAAGCACGGTGGCACGCTGAAAAAGCAGGCACCAATTGACCAGAGAGGCAGTTGCCAGCTGTCCTGCCCGCAGCAACGGTATGAAAAGTCCCTTCCGTCCAGGATCTACCGCTCCCGCGCTGCCCCACGATACCTGCCGTGCATTGAAAATCTGCGGTACATGCAGTCCGAGTTGTGAAAAAGGGCAAGCATGTGCATCGGAAGGACCACCCTAGTGCCGCTGCACTCCGCTCCGCTGACTTGCCTCGCGAAACTACCAACTTCCAAGCCCCCCCCACAGCCACTTGTTCAGATAACCCTTCCAAGGGGCCACCCCTCACTCATCACCCAGCCTCCCGCACCCCCAAGCAGCGTGATGGGGGCGGGGGGGGGATTCCGCACAACATGCCCGTGATTTCGAAAAGGAGCTCCGGCTACTTCGCCGCTATTGGTGGCGCCGGTGAGTGACCCTTGCGCGCCGATGCCCTGCTCACGCCCCACCTGCACACGTGCCGATCATCTGAGTGCATGCCGCGTGTGCCGGGCGGCAGCTTACCTGCACGCATGCCCAGCACGTGGGGCAGCATCAAGGAGCGGCGACCTACCTGGTGCATGCCCAGAATGCGTGGCAGCATGAAGGATACGGTGTTGCGGCCCTCCTCCAGCCCCAGCGACGCCAGCTGCTCGCTCGTGGCCACGTACAGCTTCTCGATGCGCTGGTCCAGCGCCTTGCGGCGCCTGGGGGGAGGGGGGGGGGCAGCAAGAGAGCAGGGAGGAGGGAAAGAGCGCAAGAGAGGGGAGAAAGAGCACAAGGGGGGAGGGAATCAGAAGACTGGGATAAGGACGGGAGGGATGGGGACGGGGGGTGAAGTTGTGGGAGAGAGATAAAGAGAGCATAAGCTACATCCCTGCAAGACAACCTCGTGCGGAGGGGTTGGCTTGTGACAATGTTGAGGAACCAACGGGGGGGGGAAGAGAGAGATCAGCATGGGGGAGCGGGTGAAGGATGGGGATGGAATGGGAAGGTAGGGGCGGGGATGGATGGGGTGGGGTGGGTTGGGGTGGGGGGGGAGAGCGAAGAGCACGCAACAAGGGAGAGAAGGAAACTAGATATGCGAGCAGGGGGGAGAACGGGGACAAACAGGGGAGGCAGAAGAGACAGAGCAAAGGCGGAAACAAGGGAGAGACGGCAGCGGAGTCAAGGGGAGAGGAAGCACATTGAAAAAGGGGAAGGGGGGCGGAGGGGGGAGAAGGGGAAGCGGGCTAAAAAACGAGAAATGAAGAACAAGGGGAACAAACGGGAGGAGGCTGTGGGAAGAGGGGGGCAAGATGGGGCATAGGGTGGCCTGAAGCAATGAAGCAGACAGAAAAGAGGGGCGTTTGAAGGGGCAATCACACGAGAGAAGAACAGAACCACACCCCCTTCCTTCAGCATATGTCTACAGTTAAGTTAACACTACTCTCGTTCCCTCTTTAACATACATCTACCAACTTGAGAGCAGAATTTATGGTGAGCAGCATTCATTCTGACCATGCACTGGCGCGCTGGCTCCACCCACACCCACCTGGCCCTGGGCGCAGCGCCCTGCGTGGGAGACGACGCAAACTTGGCGTTCGTCAAGCTCTGTGTGCGCCGATTCAGACCACCAGCGGCCTCCTCCTCGGTCGACAGCGCAGCCGTCGCCGCCACCTCTGCCACAGATAATTCGCCCCGCCCTGTGAAGCTTGACAGCAGACCTGAGCCCGCCCGCGCGGACATCAGCACTGACTTGGACGACAACAAGGCTGCCGCGGCCGCAGACATGGGACCGCCCGACTTGGGACCGTTTGCCGTCGCCGTGCCGTTCATGTCACCAGTCACCGTGGCATCGCTCGATCCCGGGTCGGACAGCTTGGGCAGGTTCCGCAGGGAAGCCGACTGCTTCTGCGGCGCGCCGAACAGCCAGGGGAAGTAGGTCTGGCGATACGAGTAGCGCTGGCGAGGGGCCAGGCCACCACTACTACTAGCATCTGTCTCCGCAACCCCGCCGCGTCCGCGTGCGCCAGCATTGCCCTTGCCCAGGCCATCCCCTTCTCCGTCACTGTACCCGAAATTCGACGCCAGCACGTCACCACTGCTGTCATCCAGGACGTTCGCCCTGGCCCCCTCCCTGCCGCCTGCCCCCCCCGCCCCCCCCGCGAGCTCTGCCCCCTCCCCAGACCGTGTCGAGACAGCCCCCGCGAATTGCCCCCCTGCAGGTGGCATTCCCCAAGCCAGGAACTGCACCATCATGGGTGCTGCCTGCCGCCACGGCAATATCTGGCCGGCGCTGCTCCCACCACCGCCGTTGAACCGGCACACGAGGCTGTCGCTATCCATGATGCGCTCCCACTCGCGCACAAACTCGGCCTCGCCGAGCAACCCCTCCTCGAACGCGACCGCCAGCTGGTCGCCACCCAGCCGCCGCCAGCCAGGCACGAGGGCTACCTCTAGCCGCAGCTTGGGCGATGATGAACTGGGTGTGCCGCAACGACAACAACCCCCAAATAAGGTCCCTGCAGGGCCCGCCCCCGCGACGACGCCATTCGCCGCAGATGCCAGGTTTACCCCACCGCCGTGGGTAGGAAGGCTGCCATTCCCTGCCCACCACCGGGTGGCAGCAGCTCCCTCGGGTAGCGACGAGGAGGTCATCCCACCTGGCCACTCACCCGAGTCGTTCAGGGGTGAGCTGGCGGTGGACGCGGATGCCACGCTCTGCGGTGCCGTGTGGGGGTCTGTTGCTACTCCCCCGTCATCCTTGCCATCACGGTGGTGACAAGAGAGGGCTCGAGAAAGCGACGCGCGGGGGATGTCGACGGCGACCGATTCCCAAGCGATGCTGCCACACGCCCCGCCACACGGCCCCGCGGTGACCGCAGCCGCGGCCGCCATGAGACATGCGGCACCGATGGGGTCTCCTGCGACAGCTAGGGCCACGCCGGTGTGCATAATACCCGCGTCATGATTCTGCCGGCCGGCAGCGTTAGTGTCCAGCACGATGGCAAGAGCACCATCCTCTGGTGATGACCGCGCGGCCAGTTCTGTGCTCGCTGGTAACGCCCCGACGCCTTCCCCTACACCCAGCCCGCCCTCCCGTCTCAACGACCCATCTCCTCTCAATGATTCCTGTACACTGGGGCACAGCGCGGGAGAGCTGCGCACAACGCCGTCGAACTCGTTGCCACACGCCGTGACGCTCCCGCTCACCGTGCAGGACCATCCGTTGGCCATGACGCTTGGCATATCGCTTGCCGTGCCTTTTGCCATGCCGCTCGTGCTGGTCACTGCTCCCTCTTCTGCTGGCGACCGCGGCGGCGAGGCAGACACTCCGCCACCCTCCTGCCCTGCTTGCCTCTGCTCCTGCTCCCAACCGGGCCTGGCATCCGCAACCGACCTGCTGCTACCATCCGGCAACGGCGGCCGTCGCGCCGACGCGTTGGCCAGGATGCGCGGCGGGCCCTGGGAGGGTCCCGGGGATGGCACCGGGGATGGGCTGGGCGAGGAGAAAGGGGAGATCCATGAACCCCAGCTCCTCTTGCCCGCAGCGGTGCTACCCGAGGGAGGGAGACCGAGAGGGATTCCCACATTGCCTCCCTGCATCGGTGGGAGCGCGTCAAAGGGGGCCGACATGCCCACGGTGCCGCCGGACCTCATGGCATCGGCGGATGCCAGCATACCATCCGTTGTCCCCGAGGACCGGATCTGTCGCTGGGGGGACGGGCAGGGTGCCTTGAGCTGCGAGGGGGACTGGGCAGGCAACGGGCGCGCGGTGCCCTCGGTGCTGCGGGGCGGGCTGTAGCCGTCGCCGTCGATGCTGTCGTCGAGGGCATCGCGCGTGGAGCACAGTACGGAGTCTTCACGCAGGGAGGCGGCGCCGAGGATGGCAGAATCGGAGGAAAGGGAACGGAGGACGCTTTGCTGGGGCTCCCTGGCGGATTGCTTGGGCGTGATCTGCACTCGCACGACGATCCGTCTTTCGTCCTCGTCATCCCATTGGTGGTCATGATTGTGAGGTTCCCCTCGGGGGCTGAGGGACGGTGAACCATCGCCACTGGCTGTGGCTCGCCCGGCTCCCAGGGTGTAAGGCTCGCCGCCGGGGGGCTGATTCGGGCTCAAGTGGCCGCCGTCCGCCTCGTCGACGACGACACTGGTCAGGGCAGCGAGTTGTTCAGATCCCAGGGCGCCAGAATAAGCTAGCTGGGCTGCCCCTTGTGAGGTCATCACATCATAGCTTGCGATCCTGGCATCCACGTCGACCGCGGCAGTGCCCCCTGGCGAGGACCGAGCACTCTCTCGCTTCTCCTCCACCACTTCGAGCCGCACCTCCACGAGAGGGGCGCTGTTGTCACCGATGGCGTCCGCCACTCCTGGGTGGTGGCAAACGTACTCGTCCTCGTCACCATCCATGTAACCGACGGCGGAGGATCCTCCCGAGCCCGTTATGCTGCGGAACGCGGTCGAGGGCGTCTGCCAGAGCCGCTTGCAGAGCTCCTTGACAAAGCCCAGGCTGCCGGGCTCGTCGGCGGACATGTCGTCGCGGTAGCCGTTCTTGCGCATTGGGGGACTGTCATCCGACATGCTGGTGTGCTGGAGGACCGCGCTGGCCGAAGCGAAAGCCGCCGCATTCACGTGCTTGATGCTGGCGGCCTTGGGGGGCATGTCGCGTGTGAGGGCCGATTGTGCGCCGGCCGGACTGGTATCTCCCTGATCTGAACCTGGCTTCCCGGTGGGGCTGATACCGTTGAACAGGGAGTCTCCCTCGGCGGATTCGGAAGTGGAAGGCAGTATTTCGGACGGGCAACGCCGGACGTCGGCGGAGGCGACAGAGCTGGCGTCGTCGTCGGAAGGCGCGACGCTGTCCTCTTCTTCCGCGCCTGCCTCGCTGCCATCGGCGGGTGTGGTTGGGAAGTAGGCATGGCCGTCGGCACCGACTCTCATAACGAGGTCCACCTTCTTGCCTCGGACGTACACGTCGACGGTCCGGTCCTAATTACGCCGCAAATACAGAGATATCAGAAAAAGCAATGTGACACTCGTACACGTTAGCAAGCTTTTAAAGTGAGTGTGCAGCAACCATTGTCGAGGCTTCCTCTTCACTTTCATACTCCACGTATAAAATCATGACCAGCTATGAATATCATGGTAATTGAAAGCTTTACAAAAAAGTGACATGGAGAGTTCAATTACCTTGCGCGACATAACCCTGTCCAGAGGAAACAATACAGGAAAGCAAACGTAAAATGGCGAACCCCGGTATGTGCCATCTTTCTGCCTAACTACCATAATATCAACCGCTCCTCCAAACGGCTGGAAATTGGAGGCGATTGAGTATACGCCTCCCTTTACGAGAGTGCCCACGGTATTCATGGTGGAATCAGAGGAGCTATTCCACGGATCGTAGAATGTTAGCCATGCCGGCCGCTGACGACAAGAACCAATTACGCGTCAGCCAAGGCAAGCACAAATTCGCCCGGCAACAGCTGGCACCACAACACTACATGAGGCCACCGGGTGGTCCAAATAGTACAGGATTACGTCGCATTGACGAGGAAAGGCGTAACCAGCGTGCATATAGATATGGGGCCCATAGATATCAGCTCGTCGATCGTGGTGACTGGTGCGCTCAGAGCGCTGTAATTTGTGTCGTGGTCAGCAGCATAATTGCAAAGCAGGCACGAATCTGAAAGGAGATTCCCCACAGTACTGCGGTTCCAGTTGTTGTACCCCACCTGCCACTGCGATTCGCACCAAGTCAGAATAATAAATAGCATCCTACGGGCTGGACTAGCCACGGATCGCCACACCACGAGTTCCCGGCCACACGTGACCGTCGCGCTCGACGGACAAAGGCGTGGTCGGAGAAAGCTCGTAGTTGTTCCCCTGTTCTTGAATTTGCTGAATGACCCATGAATGACCAGCGGTTAGATTTGGCGGGAAGGTGCTAACGATCAAGATCTCCTAGCCGGAAAACGCCGTCCTGGGCGCCTTGGTGCTTTGAAACGGCTTATCGCCATGGCAAAGCGCTGAGCAGACACGTTGGCAACTTGGGCATGGCATGCATGCGGCATATCGTGCATGAAGTACAACGCATATTTAACCGCGATACGTTAGCGTGCTTGGAGATGGATTATACATCTGATTAACTGCATGACAAGCTGACAGCACAAATTCTTCTGCCCCGATTCCACGACGCGCGGTCGCTTTTTATCGTAGCTAAACGTGGACAACGTCTGAACGCCTACTGTGCGGAATCGAGAAGTTCACATGGTGGATTGATGCCACCTTGTCTTCAGATCTCCTAAGCGCACGTGAAAGGGTTAGCTGCCTCTAGTTTGCTGCTTTTCTTACAGTTTCTCCAGTGTCTCTTATTGGGAAGTAGCTACCTGGATTTCTGCTCTGAGCAGCATGGCCGTCGCCAAACCCAAAAATACTGTGAAGCTAATTAGCCGTGAGGGATTTGAGTTTGTCATTGACCGGAAAGCAGCCATGGTATCAAACACAATTAAGAACATGCTTAGCTCGCAAGGTAAGCTCTTCACATCCTGTCACTTTTTGATAACTATGCCCCCCCCTTTGTTTGGAATATCCAATCTCTTTAGGAAAGCAGAAGTTTTAGCTCATCGCGATATTTCGTTGTGCCACCGATCTCTGCTGTCGCAGGCAACTTCACTGAAACTGAGTTGGGCGAGATTAAATTTCCAGACATAAGCGCCCCAATTTTGGAGAAAGTTTGTCAATACTTCTACTACAAGCTGCGTTACACCAAGTAAGTATAAACTAGTCTGAGGACTGCATGCTGTTCTGACATGTGCCGTTGCTTCGACACTTTAGTCGATCTTTAGGTGGGCTTCTGCAGGAGCAGACTAAGCCTGTTCTAATGGCCTTGTACTCATTCTGCGTGATTGGCTGTGGCAGCGTTCGCAAAGCAGCTAGCTGGGACTTGCCTGTTATCGAGCTACGATCTGGGCACATTTCCTTAGGGAGGTGCCTGCACTAAGTGGGCATGTGCGAGGTGTAGAACCACATATCATCTTGATTTAAACCCCTGACAGGGGCACCATCGCTCATATTGTAATCTCATAGCTGTGCACTTAGTATTTGGCTCTGAGCCAGGTGCATATTCAGCCACAATCAGCACACAACCATCGTCAAGCACTTGTCCCCACGGTTTTCCCTTGAATTAATTGAGCTAATTAACTTCATCGCTGGACACCCAAAACCGGTAGGAAATCAAGCATGCGAAGTTGAGTAGATGCCTCCGTGGTTGTGTGTCGCCCCATGCAAGCCTCTTCTGCAGGCTTCTTCCCGAGACTAACTAAGTCCTCTTTGACGATGGCCCCGCATTCGGTGCGATGTTCGTATGACGTGTACCGTGTTTGCCAACCCCCAGCTCCGTGTTGGAAGTGGATCTGCCAGAATTTGTTATCGAACCACACATCGCGCTGGAGCTGCTGATGGCGGCCAACTTCTTGGACTCGTGACACCATTAGGATGACTTGACATGTGGCATGGGCGCTAATGGCTTGCAAAGGTGGCGGATAGGGTGGTTGCTACTCCCTATTATGGATGGAATATCTGAAGCCTGTTTCTGAAAGTAATGAAGGTCACAGACAATTTTAACTTGAAGGGCATTGTGCTGGCCAAGAATGGTGATCGCCTGCTCTGGCTGAAGGCAGTACAGAAGCTTCAAACTGTCGCCATCGCATGACCAGTTGCCGTCTCTTGGGAATTCTTGCTAATGCTTTCGTGTAAAAAGCAAGCTTGAGACCTGCGACCTGCTGTGTGGGAGGGTCATTAGTACCTAAGCAAGTACTTATGTGTCATGCACATGGGCATGCTACGGGGTACTATGCTATTAATCTCATTAAAATACTAACTACACAAAGGTTACAACTACACAAAGGTTACAAATATCGTCTGCATCATGCCCCAACCATAATACACCCCACCGTGGGTCCACGCCACCATGCCCTCTACATAAGGGTGTGTGGCAGGGCTGCGTGCTCTCGCCATAATTAATTAATTGATTAATTAGGAACATAACTCCGTTGGGAGTATATGTAGCACATAGCCCTTGAGAAGGGGCCTATTAATTAATTAATTAATTAGATTCGTGCTCCCGTTGGGGTGTCACGGAGCATTAACCCCGATGGATGGATGGGTGCAAACATTCCTACCGGTCTAATCTATCTACATTGGCTACATACTACATCTATCTAACAGCATTCTAACTACAACATCTATCTAGGCAGCCGCACGCTGCCCGAGGGGGAGCTATCTGGCGTGCCTCCCGCGGGATTGCACACGCGGGCGCTTCCCCACTGGGGGGGCTCATTGTCCTCTATGACCTGGGCCCACTTGGCCTTGTCCATCATCTTCTTCCAAATCACGGAGAGGCCGAGGCCCCCCATGTCCTCTACTAGCTGTTCCTTGAAGGTGCGGGCCTTGCGGCGTCTAACATCACTGGGCCCAGCCCACGTCAGGAGGTGCCGGCCAGGCTGGGCTGGTCGCAGTCCTGCGGGGGGGCCACGTGAGGTGTCTACCTGGTTGGTGCGAGCTAGGTGCCCTACAAGCTGCAGGCGGCGTTGCTTAATGGTGCTGGTGATATAGGGCACATGTGCCCTGGTACAGGTCCTCATTGCGGACATGAGCAGCATATCCTACTCTGAAAATGGAACGCAGCATGCTGGTGACCGCGCCGTCCAGCTTGCGGGCCAGGTCGGCGGTGAGGGTCCACGTCTCGGCGCCATACGTGAGAACAAGGGGCCTATGGTCTATGATACATTCTAGGCTACTTCATGCAAGGGTGGGAATGTAAGCTACCCTTGCTCTAGGTGCACCAGGGCACCTGCACCCTCATGATCTATCACGCTATGCCCAGCTAAGGGGGAGCATGTCATGTGGGGGAAGATCATCATGGCTATACAAGAGCTAGGGCATGGCATCTCAGCAGAGAGCAGCTCTCTGCATGGGCACAGCATAACTAAATAATGCTAGGCATCAGCTGGGGTGTGGCGGCACATCATAGGCACGCATGTACATGATTAAATTAAGTGCGTGGCTTAGCTGGTATAGTGCCTGTAGGAGGCGTACAGGTACATGGCCACGGTCTATCTATTCTACACTACTACTGCTGGAATCCCCTAAGCTAGCAGGGGCGTCTGGCCGGTCGCTGGGCCGGTCGCGGGGGTCGCCTGCCAGGGCTTGTGGCCGACGTACATGGCCGCCCCCTTCCAGTACACCGGCTGCCCCGCCTTGGTCTGCCGGAGCTGGAGGTAAATTAAATTAAATTCAATTGTAACATACATGCCTCCGTTGGGAGATCATGTAGCACATATTCCTTGATGGATGGGTGGGGTGGAAGGAGCCGCGTAATCGAACTATAACCTAACTCTAATCTAGCTAGTCTAGAAAAGTCCTAACTACCCTATACTCATCAAAACGCCTCCTCCGCTTGGGGTGAGGTGGTTTGCCCACAGGGTCGGGCGTGTGAGCCTTGACAATCCTCTTCCACCGCGTCTAGCTTGTTCTGCATGGCAGTCCAAAGAAGGGAGAGAGAGTGGATGCGGTATTCAAACTGGGCTGGGACCAGTAGGTCATCCAGCAACATCTGTACGTAGTTCGTGACATGTTTCCCTACCTTTTTGGCAATGCCCTTGGGGCCAGGCCAGGTCAGAATGTGCCGCCCTGGCTGGCCAAGCCGCTGGGGGCCGGCCAGACCAAGGGCGGTGTCGACCTGGCTGGTGCGAGCAAGGTGTCCTACAAATGCTATCCTACGCTATCTAATCTCGTCCGAAATACGAGGCATGCCCTGATACAAAGACTCTGATGACGGGCGCTTGGAAAACCCTACGTTCAGGGCCTGTCGGAGCATCCTGTAAACTGTGCCGTCTAGCCTAGATGCCAGTGTGGGGGTGAGTATCCACGCCTCGCGGCACCATACGTGAGCACCGTGAGGACGAGGACCTTGAAGAGCATGTGCTTGCATGGTGTTCGATTAGGCCCTTGGAGCGCCAGTAGGTGTTGAGCGAACGGAGCTGAGCCCAGGCCAGGCCAATGCGGCTGAAGCAGGCCGGCCGTCCAGCCTTACCCATGCTGAATGGTTCACTTACTTAGTGGCAATCAGGCCGAGCTCGGGAAGAAAAAAGGGAACCCGGATTCCCGGAACACAGAAATACAGCCTGCGCTGGTTGTCTCTTTGATACAGAGTCAGATAACATAGCTGGCGCCAGGCTACGGCCGCAGGATGATCTGCTCTGACAGCCGCGGATCTGAACTAAGGTGAACTAGCAAAGTCGCAGCTGTGCAGCGCCTCGCTGTCAGCCTATCGCCCGGCCATGCATTTAAGCATCGATCCCGCAGCGTCCAGCCTGGCTGCATCCAGAAATCGGGTACGAAATCGGACCGTTCTTTGAGCGGCCTTCTTGATGCTGCAGCTGCATGAATCAGGCTTGACGAGAGCTGCCGAACGCCTGATACAGTTCTAAGCTAGCTTAGTAGTCCGCCAGAGTAGGAGGGGCCGGGTACGTGGGCTGACAGCAGCTAATTCTACCGTTAAGTTACGTTCCCGCGTCAAGTTACATGACGCCCAGAATTCGGCGGTGATCATAACTGGCCTGCGCTGGTTGTCTCCTTGATAACTTAACGCGGGAATGACCAGTTGTACAGCTAGCTGCATGCTAAACTCTCAACAGGGAGCAGTTTTATTGAGTACCTAAGTAAGTAAGTGCGTGAACATGCACTGAAGGCATGCCACGGAGTACCCGATGAGGTACTTTTCTACGCGGATATCTACTTCACCCGCGAAGGCAATTCGTGGCGTGACTCACTCGCCCAGGTCTGGACGGTCGCAGATAGCAACTCCGGGCCATCCGGACTATCCAAGGCGACTGTACGCTCAGCCGGCCATGATGACCGTGGGTGTGGGGGTAGGTTGCATGCTGACCCCCGATAGCCCAGGAGAATATAAAGGCTTCTCCCGGACCCTGAGGGTACTTTATTCAACCTGTGCCCGGCCTTTAATTCAAGGCTTGCAACGAGAGAAGGCACTGAGAGGGGGGTCCCATGCCCCCTAGATCTTGCTGTGTGCACATCAAATGATGAATAAGTACAGCCCAGATGCTTGGTAGTAAGTAAGTACTTGCGTGTCATGCGCAAAGGCATGCCACGGGGTACTATATGCTAATCTCATTAGCAAAATAATTACCCAAAAGTTTAAACAAATATCGTCTGCAGTCATCCCCCAACCTAGATGGGGATGTAATCCTCATCCGAGTTGTCCTCTACTGTAACGGCAGACGAGGTGGTAGCCGGTGTAGCGGCTATCCTCAGGACCAATAACCTCGACCTGCGGAGATGCTTAGTACCTGTAGGGATGAATCAAACATCTAAAGTTCCTACTAACAAAGTACCTCGACCACCCATCCAGCAAGGAATATGTGCTATACATGATCAGTCCCAATAAACAGATCTCCCATAAACAGTCCCGTTCCACTATACCATGCATCGACCTACTAACAGTCGACTGAGACACATGGTGGTGCCGGTATCTCGGGCTAGAACGACAGCTCTCAGCAGCAAGATTAGCACGCATGCTAGATTTTCTACGCCTCTGCGTTGCGCAAGCATCCCCGAATACCCAGAGCAGGCGGCAGGCTCGCATCCTACTACGCCTGCAGGACAAAATAAATGCGATGAAAAGCACTATTTCCACCGCTTCCCTTCCCCCATCCGTTCCACCCCGGCCACCTCAATCCCCGCCGCATCCATGGATGCGTGTGTTAAAAGTGGCAAGGGCCAAGGATGCCTGCTGGCCCACCAAGGGAGAACAGCGATGGGTGATGGGGGTGCATGGCAAGGGCCAAGGATGCCTGCTGGCCCACCAAGGGAGAACAGCGATGGGTGATGGGGGTGCACCCCCATCACCCATCGCTGTTCTCCCTTGGTGGGCCAGCAGGCATCCTTGGCCCTTGCCACTTTTAACACACGCACATTGCTAGCAGATGACGACCATAGCTGCCGGGTAGAGGAGCTGGTCGCATTTTGAATTGCACATCGTGTACATCTATTCTAGGCGTGCAGGAGCACCGTCGCCAGGTGCCATTTGGCACGGTGAGCACTAACCGGGCCTTAATTGCAGGCGGTTGGCGTTTCTACTTCGCTGGAAGTGGGACGCCAGGCCAAGGTGGTGTTGGTCTTTTTTGTTCGCCGTTGGCAGTTGCTAGCCTCAGTACGCTTAAGTTTCTAACACCACGCCTTATGGTAGCACATTTCACCTCCGTCGAGGGGCGGTCTAAGCACCACCTCACGGTGGGGGTGGACTATGCACCACATAGTGGTCTACCTGAGTCGGAGCGCCAGCCAGGAGTTCTTCGAGTCTTTGCATAGCCTTGAGGGGGCCCACTCAGGCCCGCCACTTTTTGGTTATGCTGCTCGACGCCAATGCCACGCTCCCCGTGGGCACTGCTGGCAGTCGCTTTGCGCCTGCTGACACGGAAGCTAACGCCTAACGCCAACACTCCCCTTTTTTCTGCCTTTTTGCGGTATAGCGGGATGGTTGCTGTCAACTGCCACTTCCAACGTCCCTCACAGGACTTGGTCACTTTTCGTGGCCCTAACGGCCGTCAGGCCTGTTTGGACTACGTCGGTGGCCGTGGTACGGCAGCCCAGGTGCACCTCGGTTCTGGACGCCCGAGTGTTTGACACGCCCACGGTCGGTGTGCTCTGACCACCGGTTCAGGTGCGCGCGACCCTTCGGCTCTGGTTCCACGTCCCCGCGCGCCGCGCCCCAGTGGTCCGCCCTGACTGGTCTGCTCTACGCCCGCGGTCCGGGGAGATCCTGAGGACTGGACGGACGCCGAGCACGAGCGGAACCGGTGCCAACGGGAGTACCTGTCGGCCCTGGACGCCCGGGCGGACGTCGACGAGCTGGACAAGGGTGCCCCCAACGCCGCCATTTTTGCGGGCTTTGCGGCCCGTGCCCGGCCCGCGGTTGCTGGCGGCCCGGCACCTGCCGGTCATGACTCATGCCCCGGGCGCCGCCGCCCCGGCCCGCTCTACTACCGCCAGGACCCCAAGGTCTTGGCCGCCCGGCACCGCCTCAAGCGTAACCGGGACCCGCTGCGGAAACCATTGCTCAAGGCCGCCCTTGTGCATGGAGGCCTACGAGCAAGCTCAGGACGTGGAGGCGGCCGGCCCAGTGCATCGCGGATGCCAAGGCCTGCCAGGCTCGCAACCAGGGCAAGGACATGTGGTACCACCTCCGTCGACCGGCTCGGCGGCCGGCGGCAGCGCACCCCAGTGGAGCACACGGGGGACGGCACGGCGCCGGTCAGCCGGCCTTGACCGCTGGTTGGCCCACAATGTTTCCTTGACCGGTGGGGCTCGCGCCCCCCCCCCGCCGCTTCACCCCGAGACGGCCGCCCGCCTCGGGGTGGCCGGACCCCCGCCGCCGCCAGCGCCCCCCTCCTCCTCGGCCGCGGACTACCAAGTCCCCGCCTTGCAGGAGGGCTGCCTTGCCACTGACGACGTCGTCCCCCCCTTCACTTTGAAGGAATTGGACGGCGCCCTTGCTCGCCTGCGGTACGATGCGGCGGTCGGTGCCGACCACCTTTCTGCTGAGCTGCTGAAGACCCCTGATCCGGCGGTTAGGGATCTTCTGCTGGCGTTCTGCAACCGTACGTGTCCTGCTCTCTGACGAGCCTCCGCCTGCTGAGTGGCAGACGGCCATCCGCGTCATGCTGTACAAGAAGGGCTCTGCTGCTGACCCCGGCAACTACCGGGGTGTCTGCCTCCAGAGCGCCGCGCTGAAGGTCTTCATGGGCATGATGCTGCACAGGCTCCGCGCCGCGCTGGACCCACACCTGGGTGAGTCTCAGATGGGTTTCCGTCGTGGTCGTAACACTGTCATGGCTGTGTTTGTCGCGCGCCGGTTGATGGAGGAGGTGCGTCGCCTTCCCCCTGACAGTTTGCCGCTGGTCTTCATTTTTGTTGACTATTAATTAATTAATTAATTAATTAGACTCGTGCTCCCGTTGGGGAGTCACGGAGCATTAACCCCGATGGATGGATGGATGGGTGCACACATTCCTACCGGTCTAATCTATCTACATTGGCTACATACTACATCTATCTAACAACATTCTAACTACCACATCTATCTAGGCAGCAGCATGCTGCCCTAGGGGAGCTATCTAGCGTGCCTCCCGTGGGATTGCACACGTGGGCGCTTCCCCACTGGGGGGGGCTCGTTGTCCTCTATGACCTGGGCCCACTTGGCCTTGTCCATCATCTTCTTCCAAATCACGGAGAGGCCTAGGCCCCCCATGTCCTCGACAAGCTGTTCTTTGAAGGTGCGGGCCTTGCGGCGTCTAACATCACTGGGCCCAGCCCACGTCAGGAGGTGCCGGCCAGGCTGGGCTGGTCGCAGTCCTGCGGGGGGGCCGCGTGAGGTGTCTACCTGGTTGGTGCGAGCTAGGTGCCCTACTAGCTGCAGGCGGCGTTGCTTAATTGTGCTGGTGATATAGGGCATGCCCTGGTACAAGTCCTCATTGCGGACATGAGCAGCATATCCTACTCTGAAAATGGAACGCAGCATGCTGGTGACCGCGCCGTCCAGCTTGCGGGCCAGGTCGGCGGTGAGGGTCCACGTCTCGGCGCCATACGTGAGAACAGGAAGGACGAGGACCTTGAACAGGTCCTGTTTCTCGATCTTGCCCAGGGGCTTGCGCCATAGGGCCCGGTACTGGCGTAAAGCGTGCCAGGCGAGGGAGATGCGGTGGTCCACATCCACCTCGCAGCTAGGGAGCAGGCTGCCCAGCAGCTTAACGCGGTCCCGATACAGGACTCGAGAGCCATCTAGGAGATAGAGGGGCGGCGCTGAGGTGGTGAGCCCAACCGCCAGGGCCTCTGTCTTCTTGCTGACCTCAAGCCCCACTGCACGGGCCTCGAGAGCCAGGCAGTCAAGCCATGTCTGCACGTGCTCAGTGTCCTCAAAGAGGGTGGTGTCGTCTGCGTAAATGATGTCTGCTAGCCGAATCGCCGTGTCCGCACCGCCATACCAGAATTTGTTAGCAACCTGCACTCCTGGTTCCCTGCCCACGATGCGGGCAAATCGCTTGCGCGCCTGAATCATTACGTATTCCACAACAATAATGAACAGGTAGGGCGACAGCACGCAGCCCTGCCACACACCCTTCTGTAAAGGGCATGGGGGCGTGGTCCCGTAAGAAGTGCGCACCGAAGTGGTGGACCCTTCATACAGGTTGCGGATGACAGCAATCAGGGGGCGGGGGATCCGGAACAACTCGAGGATGTCCCAAAGCGCAGGCCAGAAAACCGAATCGAAGGCTTTGATGAAGTCCACCAGCACAAGGTGCAAAGGGGACTCACCAGGCTGAAGGCGTTGCAGTTCCTCCACCAGTCGGCGAGTAGCGAAGAGCGCCTGTACTGTGTTGCGACCTGAACGGAAGCCGTGCTGAGTCTCGCTGAGGTGACCGTCCAGGGCCGTGCGCAGGCGGTTCAGGATGAGCCGCATAAGAAGCTTGAGGGGGGCACTTTGAATGCACACCCCTCTGTAGTTGCCGGGGTCGGCAGGCGACCCCTTGTTCTTGTACAGCATCGTGCGAAAACTGTGTTGCCAGGCCGCTGGAGGTGGTTGCGACGACAGCAGAAGGCGGTTGCAGATGTCCCGGAAGAGCAGCATAACACCTGTGTCCTCGAATTCGGCTGCAAGTTTTACAACTGCGGCCGGAATCTCGTCAGAGCCGGTGGCGGCGTCATAACGCAGGCGCTGGACCGCCTCCGTGACCTCGCGAGAGGTGAAAGGAGGCATGTCAGACGGGTCGCCAAGTGGGCCGACCAGCGGGGGGACTAGGTAGTCCGCCGCTGACCTAGGCGGGGCCGGGGGCCCTGCGGGGCCGGCCAGGGCGGCCGGGCGGGCGGCGGCGGCTGGGAGCAGGGGTGGGGGCGGCGCAGCTGTCCCCACGACCTCGGCCGTGGCGGTGGCCCAGGTACGAAGCCGCTTGGCTGGGGCGCCGGGGACGTCGTGGCGGTGGGGCCGGCCGAGGCCGTCCGGGTGCCCGAGGCGCTTGTACCAGAACCAGGCCCCCTTGCCGTCGTGCTTCTGCTGGCAGCTGCGTAGGTCCTTGACCATCTGCTGAGCATCTGCCTTCTCAGCCTGCTCGTAGGCGGCCCTCAGAGCTGCTTGCAGCCCAGGTTTGGCGAGCGGATCTCTGTTGCGGCGGAGCATCTGCCTGGCGGCGACCACTGTCGGTGCGTGACGGTGTTGACTATATCAAGGCCTTTGACACGGTCAGTCTCTGGGAGGCTCTTTGGGCCATCCTACTGCTAAGCTCTCCAGGGATCGGGTGCCACCTGCGTTTATTGCTGCCATTCGCCGACTGTATGAGGGCTCACAGGCAGTAGTGCGGACTGCGGAAGGCACCACCCCACCATTCCCCCTTCACCACGGGGTGTGGCAAGGTTGTGTCCTGTCCCCATACCTGTTCATTATTGTCGTGGATCACGTCATGCGCCGGGCACGTGCGCGCTTTACTGCTCTTAAGGGGTTCGAGCCAGGCTTGGACATCCTTAACGTTAAAGAGCACGGCGGGGTTAGACCTGGTTACCGCCTTGCCGACCTGATTTATGCGGATGACACCACCCTCATCGAGAGCCCCGAGCACATTCAGACCTGGCTGGACTGCCTGGGCCTGGAGGCGCGGGCGGTGGGGTTGGAGATTAGTGTCGAGGCGATGGTGATTGGGGCCTCCAGTACACCACCGCTGCCGCGCCTGCTCGATGGGACGGAGGTCCCGTTCCGCGACCGCTTCAAGCTGTTGGGGAGCTGGCTTCCTGACACTGCCGATGATGTGGACACCCGCATCGGCCTTGCCTGGGCCAAGCTCCGTTCGCTCACACCCTACTGGCGCTCGAAGGGCCTGGGCGAGCACCGCAAGCGCATGCTCTTCAAGGTCCTCGTCCTCACGGTGCTCACGTATGGCGCCGAGGCGTGGACCATCCCACCCAAACTGGCAGCTAGGCTAGACGGCACGGTTTACAGGATGCTCCGACAGGTCCTTAACGTAGGTTTTTCCGAGCGTCCGTCATCAGAGTCTTTGTATCATGGCACGCCTCGTGTTTCGGACGAGATTAGGCAGCGTAGGACATAGCATTTGTAGGACACCTTGCCCGCACCAGCCAGGTCGACACCACACTTAATCCGGCCGGCCCCCAGCGGCTTGGCCAGCCAGGGCGGCACATGCATTCTGACCTGGCCTGGCCCCGAGGGCATTCCCAAAAGGCTAGGGAAACCTGTCACGAACTACGTCCAGATGTTGCTGGACGACCTAGTGGTCCTGGCAGCCCAGTTTGAGCACCGCATCCACTCTCTCTCCCGTCTTTGGACTGCCATGCAGGACAAGACGCGGTGGAAGAAGATTGTCAAGGCGCACACGCCCGACCCTGTGGGCAAGCCACCTCCCCCCAAGCGGAGGAGGCGTTTTGATGAGTAGTGTAGTTAGGATTTTCTAGATAGCTTAGAGTTAGGATAGTTCGATCACGCGGCTTCCTCCACCCCATCCATCATGGAATATGTGCTACATGACCTCCCCACGGAGGCATGTTATAATTTAACCCTTGGATGGTGTCTAACTCGTTCCTAAAAGTAGTTACCAGTTGCACTTTGCATTATAAGGTCCACAAACCAACCTAATAACAATTTTACGATCCATATTGGGACCAAAGCACACATATATATTGAGTTACTTGGGGGTCATGTTGGTGGTCATGTTGCAATGTCCTATGGGTACATTTTAAGGACCCCCCCCAGGGGGGTCCGCTGGGTGCGAGACATGGTACACCTAAAATGCATTATATGTGGTTTAAACACCTTTATTGGACCTGGCCTTGGAAAGGCAGTTAAATTGGTATAGCCATGCATGGCTTGTGAACACTCACATCACTGGTTGTCCCAGGGACCCAGCTGCAGCATCTAAAAATAACTGGTAACTACAAATAGGTACCAGTTAGGCTGGTACAATTGCTAGCATTACAGGGCAGGTGCCATATTCCCTGACATCATAAAACATCACCCATGGTCAAACATGGATGGTCTCATCTATTCCAGCCTATAACAACTGGGTAGGCCATAAAACATACAAAAACCATCCCGGCATGGTGTTACACGGGCGCGCCCGTCCGGGCGCGGTAAGGCCTAAGGCCATGTCAATGCCACTAATGCTACCATTCTCAGTTGGCGGTGCGTGCCTCACGCAGCCTCTTCAGCTGCTCACGCCTGGCGTTGCCCACCAGCTGTGTCCCAGCCCCAGCCCTCGTGGACACGCCGTTCCTGACAGCCCAGCGCTTGCCCTCCTCGCCGCGCTCGGTGAGCGGCAGCATGGCACGTTGCTTGATGTTGCCGAAGTCCAGCCCCTCCACCTTGCAGTCGTGGTAGATGTTGAAGCAGTTGGTCTTGCCCATGCACAGGGCTGCATCGCACACCTTGCACCAGTACACCGTGCGCTTCGTCTTGCCCCTGGCAGAGCACACGACGCACCGCGCCTGGTCCGTGAACGGGATGAGCTCGGCTTCCTTGTGTGTGCCGTCCCGGCGGGCACGCTCGCGCTCCTCCTCCGTGCGTCGCAGCGGGGGCGGGGGGACAGAGGGGTCCCAGCCCACTTGTTGTGTATCAGCGAATACGCCAGCTGCTTGAGGAAGCCGGCGTGGGTGAGGGCCGCCTGGCGCTGCTGCCCCGCGATCATGACGTGCAGGAGGTAAGCATTGGTGGCGACGCATGCCATGTGCCCCGTGAAGAGGCGATGCCACCATATCTTGGTCACGAACGCCTTCTGCAGGCAGTACTCTGCGCAGAGTTGGTCGTTCTTGTCGGTGGCGTGCATGCAATCCCAGTAGTTGGTGATGCTGCTGGGTGCTGGCACCGTCACGCGCTCAGATGTCTTGCCGCCATGGCGGCTGACCTGGACCTCGGTCAGGCCCAGACCCTTGGACAGGGTCCACACCGGCTTCTTGTCCATCCAGCACGAGAGGACGAGGCCCTCCTCGTTGACGCCCCAGGCATAGTCGCCCTGCTTGGCCGCCTTGCCCTTGGGCATGAGCGCGCGCACGCCCTCGAAGGGCAGGCCCTTGCGGTTTGTCATGATGGTGCCCACCATCCGGTGTCCCATCTCATGGCACGCCTCCACAGCGGCGCGGGAGGTATACCAGCGATCCATCGCCCACTTGGCCTCGTGGGGCCACTTGGCCACCATGCGCTTGACCACCTTGAGCGTTTGCTCGGTCTCGGGAAACTTGTCATAGGTCTCGACGTGATAAAGGTAGCCGGTCGGCCAGTCATTAGCCCCGAACTGCTTGATGTGGAATGACTCTGGCTTGTTTGGGTTGAAGCACATGACGGGGCAGCGCTTGTGGCGGGTGGGGATGGAGCGCTCATCCAGGGCAGCCCGCTGCCCTGGCTTGACATACTTCTTGTATGTCTCGTTGAGGTGGCGCTCCAGCCAGTCGCACTGCCACAGGCGGTACTCGCGTGTCCCCTTGTCCGTGGGGCGCTGCGTGGAATCATTGAGGTGAAGGAACCGGGTGATTTGCTGGAACCGGATGTGTGACATGATGTTCTGCAACATGGGTGGCTGAGCCCCCCGATCGGGTCGGCTGAGAAGTAATCTGCCCGCGATGGCAGCTTCAGCAGGGACATGGTAAATATGATGCCAATGAACTCACCCAGCTCATGCAATGTCAAAGGCTTCCAGTCCCTCGAGCCCGGCCCCTTGCCAGCCTCCTTCTGTGTGGCGTAGAGGTTGGTCTGCTCCACAATCCGCTCGAGGACATCCCGCTGCGTCCAGAACAGCCTGAACAGCTGCTCGGGGTCGTTGGCCTTGAGCTGGTCCGCAGTGAGGTTCTGGGGGGTGGCTTTGCCCTCCCATGGCGCAGGCGGGGAAAGAATGGGCAAAGCATCGAAATCTGGTTCGCCGACATCAAAAGTCCAGCTGCCGCCATCCCTCGTGTGCTTCGGAATCGTGTCATCCTCCTCGCCATCACTGCTATCGACAAGTTCCGGAATATCGTTGGCTGCCTGCGGCACCTCCTCGTCGTCGGTGCCCTCATACTCGGAGGAGGCGGCCTCTTCCGGTGGAGGAATGATCTTTTTCTTGGCCCTCTGCTTGCGTGGAGCCTTCCTCGCCTTGCCACGAGCCCGCTGACTGCGTTTCGGGGCCGGCGAGTACGTGATGTCCTCGCTTCCCCCCTCCTCCGAGATGGGGGGTTCAGATTCCTTGTCGTCGCCTGCGCTAGGTGCCTTGTCGTCGTCGGCGCCTTTCTCACTGCCCTCGGCAGAAATGTTGCCCTGCTTGTTGCTACCCTCCTTCTCAACATCCGTAGGGGCCGTGGCAACCATAAAGTCGAAAATCTGCACCTTCGTTAGGTCATATTTCTTCGTGTCACCAGTGAACAGGCACTTCGCCTGCGTCCCGCACCTCGCCACTGACACTACTTCCCCCGAAATCCTCTCATTTTCATGGTCGGCTCCGAATTTCTCGATAGCCCACTCTAGCCCGAATAATTTCGGAGGCACTGACACCTTGATACCCCTTTTTAGCCTAAAATCTGACATACTGCCACTAGGAACGTCCGCCATGGTCTACCGCCGCAATCGTTGTTACGTCCCGGCCCTTTAGGTCGGACGTAACAATGGAATAAATTACTAAGGCCTTGTGGCCGTTGTACTAAGTTTTATGGACATTGACTCTTGTGTGAATTGGACTAGTTATTTTGGTCCTAGGTTGCCCTTTTAGGCACCGGTGCGGTGGCGCCGCGTCAGTCCTGAGTCCATTCGTAGTACTAGGCGTGGATCCTGTAGTTGAGGGTCGATGTCGGCCCGGATCCTACGTGGAATGTTTGGCTTGGATTGGTCCAGGGAAATTGGCATGTATCTGCGCCGCAATCAACCTAGGTTAAATTGGTCCGAGGACGAGAGTCTCGTCCTCTTGGTTTAATGATTGATAAGTGCGAATACGCCTACACATTGAGCCCGGGGCATTATCCATTTGTAATTGGTATTGCTAGCCATTATAAGTGTGAACTAATTAGCTTGGCATTAAGCCGTGATGCCAGATATCTCACGACTCACGTCGTGAAGCGCAACCTACTTTAGGCTATCTTGGATTATTCCTGATTCCGGCAAGAAGGGTCTTTCGCTACGTAGCTCAGGCTAGGTGTGTCTGGGCCGGGACGTAACACTGGTTATCGGAGGAAATGTGCTGGAAAGGTTAGCTAACTCTCGCGGAGAGGGTTAGTGAGCCAATTAGGATACCAAGGCTGAGTTTGACGTAGGTAGAGGTTCCGGAATTCAACGACTGCTGACTGGTCGGCGGCCAGCCCGTAAAGGGATTCAACGACGACCTAGCCAGCAAGCGGCCAGTCTGGGATACTCGGCGGGGCTAGCAATAGTCCTGTGGTGAGGTGCTGTAAACGATAGCGTTCAGCTCTCCTGTTTTCAACGACACCTAGTGGCGGCCAGGGCTTGCCTTCAACGACACCGGGTGGCGGCCAGCTCAGGAGGATTTAACGTCATCGATTATGGTGCGTCCCCTAGATAGGATACAAGCTATGCCTGTGGAAGGCTAGCTGGCATGCTCGCTTCCTCTCCGGGTTCGCACGCGTAGGGGTTCTCGTTATACGTTGTGCCTCTATAGGGTGTGAATGTCGTTGGTTCGAATGGAAGTTGCGGACGACAACCATTCGTTGTTTTACATGTTGTGGGGGTGAATACCGTCTGGCTGTTGCCGACTGTGTTGACGGTGTTTACCTCCGTGTAATCGTTGTATAGCCTCTTTGCCGCGGATGGCTGGGGGCGTGTGCTGTACTACACTCCGTGCTCTCTCCTCGTTTGTTTAAGGTCACTGCATTAGAGGTAGCCTGGGTTTCCCCTTTCTCTCCTGCTTGCAAGCTGCTGCCAGACTATGATGTAACATGCCCCGACGTAAAATAAACAAGGGTGGACAGTCTGGATATCCTTACTATGCAGTAGCTCACGACGGGGATAAGGGTAGACCTGCTATATTCTACAGCTGGAAGACTTGTGAGGAACACATAAAAGATAAGATATTGTCCCAAGGCTCTAGTGCTAAGTGGAAAGGGTTTGATAACATAGCAGATGCAGATAGGTTTGTTAGGGAACATATGCCATTGCCTGAGGGGATGCACACCACTCGTGAATGCTCCAAGCCACCCACGCTCAGCAGCCAGGGGGAGGGGACAGCAGTTACAGTTACCTTCTCTCAGCTGACCATTGGCCCTAGCAAACAGTAGAGGATACTATTACTAGGAAGTGATACTAGATTCTATATCTATAGATCCATAGCACGTGGTTGCTCTTTCTCTCTCTCTTCTTCCTGGGGAGGTGATGCCTGCTGTGTAAGGTACCGGTACGGGCACCATGCCAACACGGTCCCAAACAAGGAACGCCAGAGAGACAGAAGACGAGCTTAGGGAGAGAGACCCAGATAATAGAGAGATAGAACCGGTAGACAACCACGAGCACGGTACAGGAGGGCTAGAGGTGCCACCACCAGTAGAGACAGGTACAGGTGAGATCATGGAGAGACCTGTGGAAGGCTCCCTACGATCCAGACATAGCTCCCCAGCGGATGGGGACAATATAGACGCCTTAACCAGGCAGGGAGATGACAGGAACGACCGAGAGAGGCTCCCAGAGCAACAGCAGCAACAGCAACAGCAACAACAGCAGCAGCAGCAGCAGCAGCAGCAGCAGCAGCAGCAACCGCAGCAGCAGCAACAGCAGAGGCAGCATCAGCAGCAGCAACGGTCACCACAGCAGCAATGGCAACAGCAGCAACCCCGGATGCAGCAGCACCAACTCCAGACGAGACCACAATGGCTACCACCGGATCCAGAGCAGCAGGGAGACGAGAATGGAGATACCCTGCACTACCGCCAGCAGCAGCCAGGCACCGGGCGGCCAACGCATCCTTGGGCAGGTCGGGGGCGGCTCCAGGGACATCCACCGGGTCCCCCACACCGGGGCAGACGCAGAGTATCCTTCGGCAGCACGTCCCTGTTACCCACGGCGCTATGGTATTCGGACGAGGAAGGGGAGGTCCCAGGGGCAGATGGCGAGTTCGATGACCTGGAAGGGACTAACGAGGCGGACGAGGGATCTGTCACGCAGGGCCCGCCCGTGGGTACTCATAGACCACGGACCAGCCCAGAGGAGACCCGGAGCAGTGTCACCACCCGCGACGAGGAGGCTCACACGCCAGCCCAGCGCCCGGCACCTCAACCGCAGCGCCCACGGGTGCTTGACCGAAGCGCGGTCCCCTCGCCTGCGCCTGCTGGCAACCTCAGTTTCAGCAGGGTGGCACTGGATGACCCGGGGTACGAACACCCCTCGTCGGTACAGGTGCGCCGGACACACGGCACACCGGACAGATCCGGATCTCTCCCGCGGTCGCAGCCTCCAACATTCGGCTCCATCTCCTACAGAGAGGTCGGGGGGCCTAAGCTTAACACGGTAAAGGCCCCACCGATGCCTACCTTCAAGAATGTACCCAAGCTGCACGCGGATATGGAACCGCGAGAGGTCGATGAATGGGGACGCATGTGGCAACAGCAGTATACCGTTTGGTGCAATCACAACAGCTGGGAACTGGCCACCTGCGATTTGATCCCACATGTGGTTAACACCTGCATGGACCCCTCGGTGGTGAGCATCCTGAACTGTGAGAGCATCGCATCCCAGTCATACCCGCAAACCGTGGAGGAGCTGATGGACCGGGTGCGCCGCAAGCTGATACCCCCAGACGCGGAGCTCCACGAGCGGATCGCTTTCGGCAAGCTGCGCCAGGGGACCACCCCATATCGCGAGTTTCTGTCCAAGTTTGAGTCCAGTGCCGCTTATCTAACCGACATGACCTGGTACGAGTACAAGATCAGATTCATCGAGGCGCTCAGCCCCGAACTGCAGGACGAGGTATTCAAACACTACGCTGATGTTACGTCCCAGCCCAGACACCCCTAGCCTGAGCTACGTAGCGAAAGATCTACCATGCCGGAATTAGGAAGATTCAAGGTGGCCTAATGCAGATTGCGCTTCACGACTGGGGTCGTGAGATATCTGGCACCGCGACTTGATGCCAAGCTACTTAATACACACTTATAATGGCTAGCAATACCAATTACAAATGGATAGTTGCCCCAGGTTTAATGTGTAGGCGTATTCGCACTTATCATTCATCAAACCAAGAGGACGAGACTCTCGTCCTCGGACCAATTTCACCTAGGTCTGCCACTACGCTGGCAAGGGGCGCCGACATGGCGCCGACCTTCCAAAGCATGCAGTCCACACAAGATCCTCGGGTCGACATCGACCCTCGCCTACAGAATCCACGCATGAGTACAATATCTCAACTAGCTATAAAGTACGCAGCGCGGCGCGACTGCACCGGCCCCTAGAAGATACACGCATACAACAACCTAGGCCCAAAATAACTGGTCCGAATCACACAAACTGTCATAGTTCCATACAAAAGTCCTGACCAAGGGACAATTCCCAAATTAAGTCCCGAAATGAGTCCCAAAGTCCTACGGACTATGACAACAAGTCAAACTACATAATTTATTCCATTGTTACGTCCGTCCAAAAGGGCCGGGACGTAACACTCCTCCCCCCCACGGGGGTCGGTAGTCCCTACCGTACAAGAGATAGAAAGGAAACAAGTAAGCTACGCTACTATAAGAGTACTATGTCCCAACCCCGGTTCACCCGCGGGTTAGTAATACCAATTCCTCTAGAGGTTGATACACAGGACCAACCCTGACGTAGTAGCATGAAACAGGATGACAGGATCATTCCGCCATCCGTCATAAAACTCTCACAACCATCTCAGCGACCGCCGTTGTTGACGCGCCGATCCACTGGAGCCACCTTAGGGGGCGCCACCGCGTGCCCTATCCCATCCACATAATAATGCACAGTCCATGTAATCCGCGCAACCAGTCCTGAGGTCCTGAGCAGCCTCAAACTTGATGAAATGTTGACCATAGGGGTACTATGTCCCAGCCCTTGTGCACCAACGGGCCAGTGAAACCAGGTCCCCCCAGACTTGCCACGCAAGGGCAACTCTTTATATAGCCAATCGGGCTGTCAGCAGAGGGAATATTTTTCCTGCATACAACTTGATGATCCGGCCGACGAGGTGGCCAGTCATGTATCCCGTCCAGCCGAAACCCAGCCTTACAGCGCGACTGATGCGCGTAATCACATGACGATTAAGAAGTACTACTAGCGTCGACGACGGTGAGGCACAGCATGCAGTGCAGGCCCCATGCTCAGAAGCGAGGGCGTGCACCAGAAGAATCTGATCCATCGCCTCACTACCGACAGTTGTACGCGTCCTCTCAAATACAGGCGCGCCGTGAGCCAACCGACCATGCAACGTGGCCGTCCCTGGCCGCCGCTGGAGTGGCTGTATAGAGGGGGAAGCCCTAGCGTGGCCGCTAGAGTGCGCCTCCCCTGCACCTGCGAACGCATGCAGGTGCCCGCAAGGCCCTAGTGTGTCCACTAGAGTGCGCCCCGCCGTCTCTATCCAGCGCAGGAAACAGTCAAAGTCGATCAACACCGGAAACTTGGATAATATGGCACGTTAAGTGCCCAAAACTAGCAGGGCCCCAGCGTGTCCACTGGAGTGCGCCCTGCCAACTCCTCCACGAAGCTGCAGTAGTTTAGGCACAACACCACTCCGGCCGACGTGCATAGACCGGAGCAGTCGCCGGTCCCCGCATTCCTTACTGCCAATGTGCCTGAACTCCACCGCAAGCGGGGGAAAACTCCTCAGCTCGCAGTCACACCCTCCGTGACACTTGCACAGCAAGAGCACGGTTGATGTTTGCGCAGGCCCATATGCATGTGATGCTCGAGGCCGCCGACGTGGACTGCATAGCGCCCGCAATGCCCGCACTTATATAATGCAATGGGCAGGTCGGGGAGTGACACGCCTTGCAGGAACTGCCGTATCAGTAACGTTGCCCCTGCGAGACACCGTGCTGCTCATGGAGTAGGGCCGAAGCAACCCCGCAGTCCCAAACAAGAGCTCCTCGGGCTCGATCGCGCCCAGCACATACAGCGATCGTGGACCGGGGTCAATGCCGCGCACGACCGATCACCGCCTGTCCACCCCGCTTGACTGTCTTGCCCAGGATCCCCATTCCCGCAACAGAAACACGCCCCTATGTATGCAGTCCCCACCGCGCATCGCCACATCCCCCACTCGAAGCTTGAAGGCCTCTCACCACCCCTGTACCAGTGCATGGCCATGGGGTAGAGTACGTTTTGAAGCCCACACAGCCCGCCCGCCATGCACATGGAACGCCCTGCTCTGAGTCCCTCATCCATGCAACCTCGTAGGCGCGCGGACACGAGCCACTTGCAAATCACGCTCGATCGGCCTCCACCAGTGGTGCAAGGAACAACTCCCTACCGGGCTCAGCCCACAGGAGGGACGCGAACACTGCGCGATGGTAGCCATGCACAGGGTCGCGGGCAGTGACTAGGTGCTCAGACTCCAGCAGCTCGATCCTGCCTGCCTCTCAGTCTCGGGTCGCCGTTACTACAGTCCCCGTGACTCGCCCTCGACGGCCAGATCCCGCACGTCCCATGTACCTCAGTGCTCTGCCATGGCTCAGCGCGCGTCAGCGCCGGGTCCGCTCAGAGCGGATGTACCGGCCCTATGCAGTGATACCGGGTGTTACTCGGACACCGGCAGTCTGCGGGGCGACAGCGCCACATCATGTGGCATCGGCACCATGCACGCGCACTGTTGAGGCGGTGAGACAATGACCGGACACCGCCACCTGCTTCTGATGCAACCACGACCGGCACCAGCGCAACCAGTGCAACCACGACCGGCTGGGTCATCCACCACTACTGCCGGCAGTACGTGCTGTCGCCATGCAACTGCACCGTGCCCGCATATGCTTGCAGCCCCGGGGGCCCTTACTCCCGACGGTCGCGGCGGACGCGGGCGCGCCCGCATGCACGGTTACTCGAGCCCAGGAGTGCCCTGACCCAGCTAGGCGTCGACTCAATGCCGGGGTAGCCAATTGGTTGGCTACCGACAATTCAACAAGGTGCTGTACATCTGTTTGCCGGCCGACCACGATTCAGTACAGGCTCCGCCCTGCCTGATCGCCCAGTCGCATCGGGGTTGCAACAGCCTCCACGCACCGTGCCGTCTCCATGCACCGTGTCGCAATGGTGAAATTAATCACGTACGGGTGCACGAGAAGCGAGGCGCGTCCCTCATGCGCCAGGAAGTCAGGGAGCCGTGACTCATAGCCGCCAGCCGGAAGACTCCCTATAATAATACTTGGCCGCGTGCCATGGGACTCCGCGTCCGTTGGTCACGCGGGACGCGACGTGCAGTCAGGCCGTAGTCTGGGGTCACTGGCACTCGCTGCCGAATCCGGCATCCCACGCGGAGATGCCTCGGTACGGACGCCTTAGTAGTAGAATCATCAAGCATCCGGTGAGCCCATGTCCAAAAAGGCCAGGACCATGTGCACATGCGGTGCTGAGTGCCTGACGTGGTCCTCTTCGGGACGACCCGTTCAAGCCCACCGCCAACTGCAGATTATCCCATAGAGAATATATCATGGAGAAAATATATTATATAGAAAATAGAGAATATCGAAAATATATAATATCCGCACGCTGGCGCATCGATCCCTGGCATGGCAGTAGAAGGGTCGTCGGATCCACGCGCGGCTGCGCATCGATCCCTGGCATGGCAGTAGAAGGGTCGTCGGATCCACGCGCGGCTGCGGTGGATTCCTACATAGATGGCCGGCTCGATCCAAAGCCGAACCGTGCCGATCATACAGGAGCTAGATATAGTTAAGAAGAGTATGGTATCATAAAGAAGTGTAGTGGACCAGTACAAGTACTTAGTATATAAAAGGTAGGTATAGTAAAGAAGTATATGGTATTATTAGTAGCCATCTGGTTTCATACGCTCTGCGACCCCTCCCCTTCCCCCGGGGACGACGCGTCCACGCGATCGTCCAATTACTGCCAAGGAGTCAAGGATGCTGGACCGCCGGGCGCTCGTGTGTAATGCGATATGCCCTATACTCGCCGTCAGGGCACCAAAAGGAACCATCGGGAAACCAAACTACTCGCCGGCGCACGCGAATGTCCACATCCAGCGCGTCCAAAGTCGAGCCCAATGATGATGTCCGCTGCGCCCAGCGGTGCGATGGTCGCAGCCAGGTCGAACGGGGTGCCTTGCAGCACACCTTGATATCTGCCAGACCGGCGATTGGTGTTGGCGACCATCCGAGTGGGTCAGATGCACGGCCGTCCGGTGTGGGGGCTGGGCGTCAGGCCCAGCCGGCGCACCAGTGCCGCGTTGATGAAGGACGTGGAAGCGCCTGTGACGACCAAAAACTTGACATCCATGACGGTTGGTTGGCCGTGTCTGAATATATTATTACAATCTCATATATAAAATATCCCATTACCGCCAACGGTACCCTATATAAAACCACTAGTGCTAGACGCCTAATAGTAATTTCCCATTACCGCCAACGGCGTCTATGCATGGGGTCAGTGTATGATTCCAAACACCCCCCTTACTGCTGATAGCATGATAACAGGGTGACCTGCTACTGGGCAGGACCAATGCACCCTTCGTACTACTGACATCATGATAACAGGGTGACCTGCTACTGTGCAGGACCAATGCACCCTTGGTATTTGGTACAGATGTGGGGCAAAACAGACACCCCCCCCTTGCCCTACACAGGTGGGCATTCTCAGAATGGCTAAGGTGGCCAGCCACTAGGACTGGAAAAGCGCACCGGAGTGAACATATTATAAAAATATAATTATTACTTAAATATACTTATATAATATATATTATAGTATACTTCCCAGCGGCAAACTCGTAACCGGCCACTGCTGGTGACTCAAAGGTCGCACGCTGTCCGGAGGCTAGTCGATGAGCCTCGATCTCATTGACCGCGCGCAGCACGCCCTTGGTAGAACTCATCGCTGGCGGCCGCGGCTGCTGGTGCTGAGTCGTGAACTGCCGGGCCTGCTGGCGCCCGCTCGTCCGCGTTGCGGGGCTTGTCCCTTGGGCCGGAGGAGTCCGGGCGACTGCCGAACGCCGGGCCTGAAAACCTGGGCTCGGTCTCCCCCGTGCCACGTCCAGCGTGCCTGCTACGGAGTTTGGGGCAGTCGCGCCTGAGGTGACCCACCTCAAAGCACATGAAGCAACGGGCTTTACTCGCGTCGATGGCGTTGAGGCCATGGTCAGCGTTCCCGTCCTCCAGGTCATCGGGGGAGTCCTCGTTCCCCTCGCCGTCGTGCGGGGGACCTGATCGGAAGAAACGACGCACCGATGGTGCGCGCCCGCGAGCCACGACGTCGGCCACCTGCAGAAGATACCTCTGGATATTCAAGATGTCCCACTCCTCCCAAGGGACCTCAGCATAGTGCTTCAGTACCTCATCCTGCAGCTCGGGACTGAGTGCCTCAATGAACCGGATCTTGTACTCATACCAGGTCATGTCTGTCAGGTAGGCGGCGCTGGACTCAAACTTGGAGAGAAACTCGCGGTACGGGGTGGTTCCCTGGCGCAGCTTGCCGAATGCGAGTCGCTCGTGGATAACAGCATCTGGGGGCACCAGCTTGCGGCGCACCCGATCCATCAGCTCCTCTACGGTTTGCGGGTACGACTGGGATGCGATGCTCTCACAATTCAGGATGCTCACCACCGAGGGGTCCATGCAGGTGTTAACCACATGCGGGATCAGATCACAAGTGGCCAGCTGCCAGCTGTGGTGATTGCGCCAGATGGTATACTGCTGTTGCCACATGCGTCCCCATTCGTCTACCTCGCGCGGTTTCATGTCTGCGTGCAGCTTGGGTACATTCTTGAAATCGGGCATCGGTGGGGCCTTTACCGCGTTGGTGATGGGCCCACCGACGTCTACGTAGGAGATGGAGCCGAAGGCGGGGGGCTGCGACCGGGGGAGAGATCCGGACCTGGACGGCGTACCATGAGTCCGCCGCACCTGTACTGATGAGGGATGTTCGTACCCCGGGTCATCCAAGGCCACCCTGCTGAAATTAAGGTTGCCGACAGGCGCAGGCGATGGGACCACGCTGCTGTCAAACACCCGTGGACGCTGCGGTTGAGGTACCGGACGCTGGACGGGCGAATGAGTCTCCTCGCCTCGGGCAGTGACACTGCTTCTGTCATCCCCTGGCCTGGCCCGTGGTCTATGAGTACCAACAGGTGGGCCCTGCGTAACTGGTTCCTCGTCAACCTCGCCAGTCCCCTCCAGATCGTCGAACTCGCCATCTGCCCCTGGAATCTCCCCATCCTCATCCGAATTCCATAGCGCCGTGGGTAACAGGGAGGTGCTGCCGAAGGACACTCTGCGTCTGCCCCGGTGGGTGGGGCCCGGCGGAGGTCCCTGGGGACGCCCCCGCCCCGCCCAAGGATGCGATGGCCGCCCTGTAGCTGGCTGCTGATAACGGTAGGGCAGGGTATCTTCATTCTCGTCTCCCTGCTGCTCAGGCTCATGGGGTAGCCACTGTAGTCTCGTCTGAGGTTGTTGTTGCCGCGGTCGGGGCTGCTGTTGTTGCCGTTGCTGCTGCGGTGACGGTTGCTGCTGCTGCTGCTGCTGCTGCTGTTGCTGCTGTCGCTGCTGTTGCTGCTGCTGTTGCTGCTGTTGCTGCTGTTGCTGCTGTTGCTGCTGCTGCTGCTGGAAACCCTGCTGGAGCATCTCCTGGCTGCGCCCGTCCCCCCCTTGTTCCAACCTGGAGTCTGGACTGTCATCATCTGATGAATCTCTGCGGCCCTGGTCTCTGGATCGTGGGGAGCCTTCCGCAGGTCTCTCCATGACCTCACCTGTACCTGTCCCTACTTGGACGTGCGGTGGTACCTCTACCACCTCTATACCTTGCTCGTGGTTGTCTGCCTGTTCTATCTCTCTGTTGACAGGTTCTCTCCGTTTCCGTGGCATGGTGCTCGTACCGATACCTTACACTGCAGGCAACACCTCCCCAGAAAGAAAGAGAGAGAGGGAGAGAGGGCAACCACGTGCTATAGATCTTATATATGTAGGACCTAGTACTATTCCCTAGTAATAATCTCCTCTACTGTCTGCTAGGGCCAATGGTCAACTGAGAGAAGGTAACTGTAACTGCTGTCCCCTCCCCCTGACTGCTGATCGTGGGTGGCTTGGAGCATTCACGAGTGGTGTGCATCCCCTCAGGCAAGGGCATGTGTTCCCTAACAAACCTATCTGCATCTGTAATGTTATCAAACCCCTTCCACCTGGCAATAGAGCCCTTATCCTTAATGTATTCCTCCCATGCCCTGTAGGGACGTAATGCATATAGGCTAGCAGAAGCTTGCAAGAAGGAAAAGGGGAATCCCAGGAATACCTCTAAGTGCAGTGCAGTTACCACATAACGCAACGAGGAAGAAGACGGAATCTAACACAGCACACGCCCCAGCCTTCCGCGGCAAAGGGCTATACAATAAGCACACGGAGGTAGACACCGTCAACACAGTCGGCAACAGCCAGACGGTATCCACCCCCACGACAGGTCAAACAACGAATGGTCGTCATCCGCGACTTCCATTGGCACCAACGACATTCACAACGAACCTATAGAAGCACAACGTATAACAAGAACCCCCTACGCGTGCGGTCCCGGAGAGAAAGCAAGCGTCTAGAAGGATAAATCTAAACTAGGGGACGTACCATCTTCGATGACGTTCATCCCTCCTGAGCTGGCCGCCACCCGGTGTCGTTGAAGGCAAGCCCTGGCCGCCACTTGGTGTCGTTGAAAACAGGAGAGCTGAACGCTTTCGTTGACAGCACCTCACCACAGGACTATTGCTAGCCCCGCCGAGTATCCCGGACTGGCCGCTTGCTGCCTAGGTCGTCGTTGAATCCCTTTACGGGCTGGCCGCCGACCTGTCAGCAATCGTTGAATTCTGGAACCTCTATCTACACCAAGCACCGCCTTGGTATCCTAATTGGCTTCCCTAACCCTCTCCGCGAGAGTTAGCTGACCTCTCCAGCACATTTCCTCCGATAACCAGTGTTACGTCCCAGCCCAGACACCCCTAGCCTGAGCTACGTAGCGAAAGATCTACCATGCCGGAATTAGGAAGATTCAAGGTGGCCTAATGCAGATTGCGCTTCACGACTGGGGTCGTGAGATATCTGGCACCGCGACTTGATGCCAAGCTACTTAATACACACTTATAATGGCTAGCAATACCAATTACAAATGGATAGTTGCCCCAGGTTTAATGTGTAGGCGTATTCGCACTTATCATTCATCAAACCAAGAGGACGAGACTCTCGTCCTCGGACCAATTTCACCTAGGTCTGCCACTACGCTGGCAAGGGGCGCCGACATGGCGCCGACCTTCCAAAGCATGCAGTCCACACAAGATCCTCGGGTCGACATCGACCCTCGCCTACAGAATCCACGCATGAGTACAATATCTCAACTAGCTATAAAGTACGCAGCGCGGCGCGACTGCACCGGCCCCTAGAAGATACACGCATACAACAACCTAGGCCCAAAATAACTGGTCCGAATCACACAAACTGTCATAGTTCCATACAAAAGTCCCGACCAAGGGACAATTCCCAAATTAAGTCCCGAAATGAGTCCCAAAGTCCTACGGACTATGACAACAAGTCAAACTACATAATTTATTCCATTGTTACGTCCGTCCAAAAGGGCCGGGACGTAACAGCTGAGGTCCCCTGGAAGGAGTGGGACATCCTGAATATCCAGAGATACCTTCTGCAGGTGGCCGACGTGGTGTCTCGCGGGCGCGCACCCTCGGTGCGCCGTTTCTTCAGGTCAGCCACTGCAGGTCCGCGACGGGTGAACCAGATGTACTCTACGGAGCTCACCGGCGAGGAGGAGGAGGAGTACCCCGACGACCCTGATGATGGCTACACTGACCTTGGCGTTAACGCGATCGATGCTAGCAAGGCGCGCTGCTTCATGTGCAGTGAGGTGGGGCACCTCAAGCGCGACTGCCCCAAGCTCCGGGGCAAGAACGCCGGTCGCGGGGCAGGAGAAGGGCCCAGCGTTCGTTTCTCCGGCCCGGCCTTCGGCAGCCGCCCCGACTCCTCCGGCCCTCGGGACCGACCCCGCAACGCGGGTGAGCGTGCGGCTCGCCTGCAGCACGCCAGACAGGTCCCGACGCAGTACCAGCAGCCGCGACCCCCGCGACCAGCTCTACCAAGGGTGTGTTGCGCGCGGTCAACGAGATTGAGGCGCGGCGACAGTCCTCCTCTTCCGGCCAAACGCAGGCGGTGGCTGGCTACGAGTATGACGACGAGGAGGGGGCTGACGAGGAGGAGGAGGGGGGGAAGAGGGCGGGTGGTCGGGCGAGGCGGCCTCCCGTCCCACCGCTCCTCGGGAGTAGTAGCCCTGCCCATGGGCTTGGGTCCCGGGGTAGGGGATAGGGTAGAAAAATCAGATGGTAGCCCAGACGCGGAGTCAATTAGAGTAGAGGTAGACGTCAATAACGTGGCCGCAGACGCGTCCACCCAACCGGCGGCGCGTGCATCTCAAGGAGATTCGCGGCATCTGTTTCTTTTCAGCGGAGGGTTACTGGTCCCTCCCACCGTCCTTGATCCGTATTTGAAGGAGAAAACGATCATGGATGTGAAGTTCCTGGTCGACACCGGCGCCTCCACGTCCTTCATCAATGAGGCCCTGGTGCGTCGGCTGGGCCTGGTACCCCGACCTCACACCACGGCAGTATATGTCACCTATTCCGACGGTCGGCGACACCAATCGCCGGGCCTAGCAGACATCAAGGGTGTGCTGCAGGGCACGCCGGTGGACCTGGTGGCGACTATTGCGCCGTTAGGCGCTGCCGACATCATCATTGGAGTGGACTGGCTGGACAAGCAGGATGTGGACATCAGTGTGCGCCGGCGGGTGGTTTGGTTTCCGGATGGTTCCTTCTGGTGCCCAGACAGCGAGTATAGGGCACAGGCCGCGGAGGTCCATAACATTACACACGAGCGCTCGGCGGACGGGCCCCGACCAGCGTCCCAGATCCTGATGAGTAGCAAGACGCTGGCGCGCCAGCTCCGGAAGGGCAAGGAGTACGCGATGTATCGCATAGACCTGGACAGCACTCAGGCTCTGCTTAACGAGATTGGTGCTGGGTTCACACCGGACGAGCTGGCGCGGTTCAATGCCGTCCTGGAGAAGCGCACTGCCCTCTTCGCGATCGCACCCCCCAGTTCCCTCCCAATCGGTCGGTGTTACATCGTGTCCAGCTCCATGAGGGTTCCGGGCCTACTGTGTCTCCCATGTACCGCATGGGCCCAGTCGAGCTGGTGGAGCTCAAGAAGATCCTCATCTCACTACTCGACGCTGGGCTCATTGAACCCAGCAACAGCCCCTTCTCAGCGGGCGTGCTGCTCGTTCCCAAGCCAGGAGGCAAGTGGCGTCTGGTGACTGACTACCGGAAGCTGAACGCTATCACCGTCAAGTCCCGGTATCCTCTACCGCGGATCGACGACATCTTCAACCGTGTCCAGGGGGCGACGTGTTTCACCGTCATCGACTGTGCGGACGGGTTTTGGCAGCTGCGCATCGCGCCAGAAGACTGCCACAAGACCGCGTTCGCTACGCCCTTCGGTCACTATCAGTTTCGGGTGGCGGCAATGGGGCTGTGTAACTCGCCCGCGTCCTTCCAGATGCTGATGAATGACATCCTCCGTCCGGTGATGGGTACAGCCCACCTGCCGCAGGTCTCTCAGGACCTGGCGGACCCGCAGAAGGGAGCGCGCCCGCCCTGGACCTACAAGCGCACGTGCGCGCTGGCGTATCTGGACGACATCCTGGTGTACTCCAAGACGTTCGAGGAGCACCTGGAGGATGTGGACGCCGTGCTGCAGATCATGGAGGATGAGCACCTTTCGGCGCGGAAGGCCAAGGTGCGCGCCGGCCGCTGCGTACCGTTTCTAGGTCATACCCTGTCCGCGGACGGCATCGCGACCGACCCTGAGAAGATCGAGTCTGTCCAGCAATGGCCTGTCCCTACGGACGTGAAAGGAGTCCGCAGCTTCCTGGGATTGGCATCTTACTACCGCCGGTTCATCCCGCGGTTTGCCACCATCGCCGCCCCGATCAATGCTCTTCTCAAAAGGGTACTCCGTTCCTTTGGGCTGAGCAGTGCCAACAGGCGTTCGAGGCGCTCAAGCGCCACCTCACCACAGCGCCAGTCCTTATCCTGCCGGACCCGGCCCTTCCTTTCGTCGTGGCTACGGACGCCAGCAAGGTGGCCATCGGGGGTGTTCTCCTGCAGGACCACGGCAAGGGCCTTCAGCCCATCGAGTACATCTCACGAACGATGATTCCGGCGGAGCGGAATTATCCAGTGCATCAGCAGGAACTCCTGGCAGTCGTCTACAGCTGCCACACGTGGCGTCATCATCTCTTGGGGGCCCAGTTTTCGGTGGCCATCAGTGAGCAGGGGGATCTCGACCCCCATCGCCTGGTGATCCACACGGACCACCGGCCGCTCACCCACCTCCTGGTGCAGCCCAACTTGACGCCCCGCCAGGCGCGGTGGATGGAGTACCTGTCACAGTTCGCGCCGTTCAAGATCCAATATGTCAAGGGCGCGGACAATGTGGTGCCCGACGCTCTCTCGCGACGGGCAGACTACTGGTTCTACGAGGACATGGACGTGCTGCATACCACCTGTGTCCCAGTGGCCGCCCCGGGGACCGCCTACGGTGTGGAACCACGGTCCCCCGGGCCCGCCACTTGTTTCATCTTGGGCACACCACCATGGATGACCTGTCACCCCTCCCGGAGGAGACGGTTCACCACGAGCCCACGAGGACGTGGACACCCCCGGGGAGGGGGAGGGGTCGCATGCGCGAGTGCCCCTTAGTCATGTGGTGCCGCCCCAGGGAATTTTTCAGCTTCAGCCGCTCGGCCCTCCCACAGTCTTCTCAGAATTCGTCAACCAGGCGGGTACGGATGCGGCAGAACCGGCGGCGGACGCGTTCACAGTCACGTCGGACTTGGAGATGCTGATCAGCCGTTTCACAATCACGGAGGAAGCAGCACTTGAAGCCATCCGGGCACATCCCCAGCAGATGGGGGCCTATCCTTGCAAGTTCCAGGAGGGGAAACTGTTCGTGAGTCCCCAGTCGGAGGAATGGCGGCTGTATGTTCCTGAGCTCTGCAGGGCTGCCTTGCTTCATGAGCTCCATGATTCTCTCCTGGGCGGACATCAGGGAAGCCACCGTCTCCTTCCCCGGGCACGTAAGCACTTCTACTGGCCAGGGATGAAGGAGTATATCGAGACGTATGTGCGCCAGTGCCCCTCGTGTCAGATCATGAAGTCCAGGAACACGGGCTCTCAGGCCGTCCCTAAGACGCTGCCGGATCCTATGGGTCCTTGGGATTCTATCATGATGGACTTCATCGGCCCGTTCAAGAAGACGAAGAACGGCAACAGCATGGTCTTGGTGTTTGTGGACCGCCTGACGCGCATGTGTCACCTGGCCCCGTGTCCGGTCGACCTCACAGCGGAGGAGTGCGCCAAGATATACCTGACGCACGTTTTTCGGTTTCATGGGCTCAGCCGGCAGTTCATCTCTGACCGCGACAAGCTCTTCACGGCCAAATTCTGGCAGGAGTTCTTCGAGCAACTGGGCACCAAGGTGTCGCTGGGCACGGCCTATCACAGCTCGTCGTCGCACCTGGTGGAGCGGTTGAACCGCACGGTGCAAGAGACCATGCGACACTACACCGACACGGTGGGCAGCAATTGGGAAGAACTTCTGGGCTTGGTGGAGTTTTCCCTGAACAATGCCCCCCAGGCCGCCCATGGGTTCACCCCCTTTTTCCTCAACTCCGGCCGACACCCTCTCACACCGCTCGACTTGCTTGGGAGCCACGAGCTGGGAGAGGATCAGGTCAAGCTGGATACCCTGCAAGGGGTCGACCGGTTGCTGCAGCGGATGCACCAAGCGCATAACAGCGCGGTTCAGGGCTATCGCGCAGCGGCAGCGCGGTATCTGGAGAGGACAACCGGCAAGCGGGATCCCAGGGCGCCGTCCATCGAGGTGGGCGATTGGGTCCTGGTTGAGGGCCCGCAGATCGGGCGATTTTCGCACAAGGTGGAGAAGGAGCTGAAGACTAAGCTCCGACCCATGTTCCTGGGACCCTACAAGGTCCTCACCAAGTTCGATGACGTCATGTTCCAGGTGGACATTCCAGTGTCATGGAACCTCACGTCCAACCGTTTCCACCGTGACCAGCTCAAGTTGTATCACCAGAACACCATTCAGGGTAGGGTCAATCCCCCAGCCCCACTGGAGTTCAATCCTGATACGGGGGAACAGGAGGACGAGGTGGCCGCAATCGTGGGTCACCGGGATGTCAAACGGGGACGAGGGGTCCAGCGACAATATCGGGTGCGATGGCGATTCGCACAACACGAGTCTGAGGACTCCTGGCGCACCGCTACCGAGTTAGCGGGGTGCGCCGCTTACTAGAAGCATACAAGAAGACGCACCAGTTGCGTTAGCAGACCACAGCCGGTAGGGTGTAGGGTGAGGGTGGTGCGTGAGCCAGGTATTTGGTACGCGTCGACTAACGCCCTGACATCTTGTGTGTGGGCTGTACAGGGGGACGCCGCGGAGGCGCTTCCCAGAGACCAGACTTCCGTCGGCGCCGTGGAGGCTGCTGACGCAGGATTCCGGGGTGCAGAGGGGAGTCCAGTGAGGGGGATTTGGTCGACATGGATATACCCGACGATCCGGAGGTCCCAGAACCGGAAGCGGGGGTAAGGACGCAGATAGCTCGCGGAGAGCCTGCGGTCCGAAGGGATGCACCAGGGGCCGGGGGCTCGAGAGATGGTGGCGGACAGACGGGGCCCTCCTCTAGTCGCGAGCGCCGGCAAGAAACCTCGTCAAGGCCTGGAGCTCCGGACGCGCGTACGTTGGCGCTGGTAAAGGAGCTGCACGAGGAGACGTTCAATCCTCGGGTGTTCTTGCGTGACTACGGTCGAGAGGGGGAAGCCCTGGTGGAACGACGACGGCGTCGTCGTAATCAAATGCCGTCGCACCTCCGCGCTGATTCTATCATGGCGCGAGTCGGTCCTGCGCGGATGGAGACTTTCCGAGGGTGCGTGAGGCGCAACGTGAGATTCCGGATCGAGACCCGCACGGCTGAGCGCAACGGAGTGGTGGTTGGGACCGAGTGGGAGACACATGAGCGGGAATGCGCCTGTCACGGGTGCATGAACACGCTTGAGGCGGGCTTGGCGTTCCCACGGCTCCTTCTCCTCTTACTTCCACCTCCAGTGCGAAAGCTGCTGGAATACCACTTCCCACGGTATCTTCCGCCAGAAGGGGCGCTACGGGGTCAGAAATGCATGCGAGAAGGGCAGTACTCGTTGCGGCAGGCTCTGGATCACATTGTGGCGATGGACGAGGAGGACCAGGATGATGGGAGCGAGGGTTATGACTCCAGTTCCGACGACGAAGACCATCCTCCACACCACCCTCCCTCTCGTTCCCCTCCGCGGGATCCGCCGTCTCGGGGTTCCCAGGGAAGCGGCGGAAGAAGTCGTCCTGTGCCTCGTATGGAGGCGCCACCGCCGGCAACGGGCTGGGGGCGACCTCTAGGGCGCGAGACGCGGAGTCTTCCAAGGGCGACCGGATGGGGTGGGAACAGCCAAGCCGTTCCTCGACGTGTTCCGGAGGGGCAGGCACGTCGTCGCTCGCCATCCCCGCCCTCACGTTCGCGTTCCCGCTCGGACTCCGGGACTGAGGTACGCCCCGTTCGCCAAGCGTCCCCACCCCCTCGCCGACCAGCGGATCGGCAATGGGAGCGCACGTGGGGGTCGGCGGTAGCGTTGGAGCAAGAGCGGGAGAATCGGCGACGGCGAACGGATCCGACAGAGGCCGCGGTGGCCATGGCCGAACGGCCGGCTAGAGAGGAGCCTATTGGTGAGGTTCCCGCTAGCAACCCGCCTGAGGCGGGCCAAGAAGAGACTACCTTTCATGTCTCCCTGGAGCCTCGCTCCCGAGTGGAAGAGGTCCCACCGGAGCCCCACTTCTTGGTCTCCTTGGAGCCTCGTCACCGGCCTGCCCAGGCTGAACCGTCAATGTCACGTCCTGCGGAGGGACCCAGCAGACCTACTACCTCGGACCGACATTCGCATCTTCCCGCGGAGGGACCGTGCTCGCATACCGTACGGAATGCCGCGGAGGGTCCTAGCGTGGCGGGTGTCATGGTGCCGGCGGAGCCCGTGGTTACCATTGAGACACTCGTGGCAGCGGTGCAATCAGGGCAGGGTCTCATACAGCGGATGTTGGACCAGCTCGGGCGCCAGGGCGATCATTCAGTCGCCACCTCAGTAGGCTACGAGGCCGCGTCCCGGGCAGCCTCACATGAGGAGTGGTCGTTGGGGGACTTCATACGAACCATTCCGGGAAGGACCGTAAGACATGGTGGGCCGGGGCCTCGCACGGAGAAGTTGTGTGTGGTGTTCGAGGGTCCCTTGTTCCCGGTCCCTCCTGGTATGCACCTGCCCGCCCCTTTGGTTTTTCAAGCGGGCCCTTGGTGCGCGGTTGACCGGGGTGCTTACTGGGAACAACTCGAGATCACCTTCTTCCCACAGGCGCCGCTGCCCTTGCCGCAACCTGACGACCTTCGTTTTCCCCGGACGGTGGGCAACACGGTGCGGTTCGGCACCGAGGAATGGTGGGATTGGAGGTATCAGGTGGATGGAGTGGGGCACGTGGTTACGCCGCCCAAGGTGGCCCCGGCGGAAGGGCGCGCCTTCCTGGGTCGGGTGGTGCCGGACATTGTAGGGGCCCCCAGAGCAACCATCCTTGAGGATCACGTGCGCACCGAAGTTTTCATGATGGGGGTGCAGTTTGTTCGTGATCACCGCTGTGGGGTGGCGGATTGGTCGGCGCTGACCCTTCTCTTTACCCACCCCCAGTACCTCGCCGGGTTCCTGGCCATGTGGCCCTCGGGCACGTGGGTCGAGCTGTCCCGGTTGGGTCGGCAGAAGACGTCCCCATATCAGATCGCCTTCGAGGCGGACCTACGTGCGCATCCAGGGGTGATGACTCATATCATGACCCCTGCGGGGCGACGGGCCCTCCTTGAGGCCCAGCAGCTGCGGCGGGCTACTAGCGGTGGACGCTAGAGTAAATCGTTTAGTTCGGGATGGATAGCGGAGTCCAATCCCCAAGGTTTTGACTACTACGTCAGGGTTGGGCTTGTGTATCGACCTCTAGAGGAATTGGCATTACTGACCTGCGGGTGAACCGAGGTCGGGACATAGTACTCTCATAGTAGTCTTGTTGAGTGATCCTATTATACCTTTGTACGGTAGGGACTACCGACCCCCGTGGGGGGGGAGGAGTGTTACGTCCCGGCCCTTTAGGTCGGACGTAACAATGGAATAAATTACTAAGGCCTTGTGGCCGTTGTACTAAGTTTTATGGACATTGACTCTTGTGTGAATTGGACTAGTTATTTTGGTCCTAGGTTGCCCTTTTAGGCACCGGTGCGGTGGCGCCGCGTCAGTCCTGAGTCCATTCGTAGTACTAGGCGTGGATCCTGTAGTTGAGGGTCGATGTCGGCCCGGATCCTACGTGGAATGTTTGGCTTGGATTGGTCCAGGGAAATTGGCATGTATCTGCGCCGCAATCAACCTAGGTTAAATTGGTCCGAGGACGAGAGTCTCGTCCTCTTGGTTTAATGATTGATAAGTGCGAATACGCCTACACATTGAGCCCGGGGCATTATCCATTTGTAATTGGTATTGCTAGCCATTATAAGTGTGAACTAATTAGCTTGGCATTAAGCCGTGATGCCAGATATCTCACGACTCACGTCGTGAAGCGCAACCTACTTTAGGCTATCTTGGATTATTCCTGATTCCGGCAAGAAGGGTCTTTCGCTACGTAGCTCAGGCTAGGTGTGTCTGGGCCGGGACGTAACAATCGTCGTCATCATCGTCCTTCCACGTTTTTGTCAATTTTTGAGGCGCGCGGACAGCTGTCAACCAGGGTACCCCCCTGTACTGTAACCGTTAATTAGACCCTGCAGACTTGGTCTGAACATAGTGATGTCCGGTATCAGGGTGTACTACACATCTAGCTCTAGCAGCAGACCTAAAAATATCTCGGAAATATCTACTGGCATTCGCGCCAGCTCGGTTCTAAAACTGGTTACGATTTGTAGTTACGAGTAAAACTGGTAACTAGAAATAGGTATCAGTACCATCCAAGGGTTAAGGGGAGGGGACATGCCTAAAGGGGACTTTTCTGGAAACCATACCTATGCATGTGCAAAAAATCCAATGATGATTGGGGACCATAAATATGATTTAAAAAAAATTTTCCAGCCACTTGGGGGGGGTACTAGCCCCCACCATACACCGGTAACGCGCTAAAAATAGAAAAAGACGCTATTTTAGTCACATTTTCCCTAGGACAATGGGCAAACATATTGGGACCAAATCATATATTCCCGCATAGTTCCCCCACTTTTGAGAAATTCTACCTAATTGGGACCAAGAAATAAGAATGTTTACTCACGTTGATGGATTTCCCGCAAAACAGGTACTTTTTTAATCCAAAAAAAAAAAATCAAATCATAAACACATCATATCATGCTCCACCATATATTCCCAAATATTACAGGTGGGGGGACATGCAGCCCCAAATTTTCAGGTCATTCTGACGAGCGCAGCTCTAGTTGATGGATTTCCTAGGTAGCCACCTGTGACGAAGCTAAGGGAGGTTTCTTAGTGTATCTTACACCATAAACACCCCTTTATCCATCCAAACCATGCAAAAACTGGCCAAACCACATGCTGCCAACCTCTGCACATACGGTACCTCCTATGTTCAAGGTTTGACGCCATTCTGAAAAGAACTGCTCAAGTTACAACCATTCCAAGACGGCCACCCATGTAGACTCTACAAGGAAATTAGAGTAACCATTCAGCCACACTAGCACCTCCTTCTTCATCAAGGACATCTGCAAACTGACCAAAGCACACATAATTAACTCTTGCACGCTGACGGCAACGCATGCTCAACGTGGGGGGTCATTGTGACAAGAACTACTCAAGTTGATGGGTTTCCTATATGACCACCTGACAAGGCGCTAAGGACCACTCAGTAAGTTAGTAACCCCACAGTGCCACTTCGTATGCCATCCAACATGCACCAAAACCATGCTGAGTATTCTGATCAGACACTCCGCAAAGGTGAAAACCTTTGCGTTCAGTGCCAGGCCGCGGAAAACGCGGAAAACGCGATCTGCAAATGAATCCGACCGGAATCGAACTGGGGACCTCTCGCACCAATTTTGCTGACTATAGGACGGACGTCTCCGGTTACCATGGCATCGCCAACTTACACCTACAGTCATCCGCAAAAGTTCTCCTGTCCGGGGTCCATGCTGAGTATGTTTACAATGTACGAAGGGGTGGCCACGCACCTCATATGTCTTCATCATCCCTCCAGCATGGCCAGCCTTGTAAATATGTTCATAGCCTTGACGATGGTAGCCCTAATATGCCTAAGCAGCATTTCCTATGTTTCTCCTAGGTTAGAGTGTAAGGTTGATGACAACCAAGCTAATCAACTCAACAACACCTCCTAAACTGTCCTCCCCGGCATGGATGACAAACTGGGACTATGGAGGGCAAGGAACCAAGTAGGAACATGGTATATATAGCTTGCATGCAGTCATGCATGTCAACCATGGTTGGCTCAGCACATTGTAGTCTTGTCACATCATCATAACAAAGGAAAGCTCAAACAACCATTGGTGACAGCTGTCTACATGCAGTCACACAAATGCAATATCTCCAACATCATCATCACTAAAACACTTCCATCCCTGCACGATAAAATTCAAAGAAACTATTGGCGGCCCTTCAGCGCATGAGCGCTGTGATGCCGCTGCGAAGAGAGGGTGCGTCACTCTCACACAACAAGAAGCGTCCATACGCACAACATCCTTGCCGGAACACGTTTTATGAAATGCCTTATACCTTCCCGAAGAGCTATATTCTGATCAGACACTCCCGAAGAGCTTCCCGAAGAGCTATAGGCTGCGACTGAAGCGGCCCTGATCACGACATCAACGAAAACAATCTAAAGCTGCCAGGTATTCGACAACACAACGGCAAGCGACGGCGAGATAGCTGGCGGAAACGGCCCAAAAAGAACGCAAAAAACCTCGAACGATGAGCTCATAGAAGAAAGCACTGATAGCAGATAACATTCGCGACAAACCTGTACCTCGCTCTCGTAAATCCCTCGCCCAGGCGCGCAACAACCGCCGTTCTTCCATGGACAGGTCAGACACGCACTGCGCAGGTCTGAACAATTACTTACCGATTATGGCCGAAAATCTGGCAAAAAGCACCAGCTCGGTTTAGAATTCGATGCAAAGGGTATTAACGCCTGCTTCACGGTCAAAACAACCCTAAAAACCGCGATTTTACTGCCGCTATCATGAATTCTATTTTATTCCGCGCGACCAAAAAATTCAGATTACCCCCCATGCCGATGGCATTAAAAAACAACAGCGATATTGTAAACCAGCTGATTTCCGCCACAAACTAACATCATAAACTCATCGTCTTTTAGATTCGAGTAAAATTTTTGCATTTCGCCTGCCCTAGTGTGGTAGTTTCGCCTGAACGCAGTCGCCATGGCCACTTCTGCAAGGGGTGCGCGCACCGTGCACGTGAAATTTATGACCTTCGGTACCGGCGCGAATTTTTTGGCGCCAAAAAATTCGGGCATGTCCCGTCCCCTTAATTTAATTTAATTTAATTTAATTTAATGATCTCCCAACGGAGTCATGCATGTTATAATTTATTTTATTTTTAAAAGTTTATACCCTGTGACTCTCCCAACGGAGGCACGCGTGAGTGAATGAATTAATGGATGAATGGTATTGCATGGTAACTGTATTGCACCCACAGTACATTGCGGCCCGGCACCATGCCGCGGATAGATCAATTGCTCCAGGTGGCCTGCCCACTTGTGAAGGTGAGAGAAGCTAGGGCGCCCTCACTCCAGTTGTTGTGTATAGGGGTTGAAGGTTCCTTTACTTTGTATTGGCACCCACGTAAATCAGTTAATGGATTGATTGAATAATTGATTAAAACCGTTATCACTTACCAAATCAAGTCGCGCGCTATCCTGCATCCCCATGGCAAGCTTGCTCCCTATCGAGAGTCAAGGGCGTGTGAATCAGGGCTTTGCCAGCCTTCCACATACCGCACACACAGCATTGGGACACCTAGGATAACAACGAAATAACAATGCCCAGCGTGATCATCACCACTGCGCATTAGGACCAGCACACTCACGCCACCCACACGTTGCCGCACCCCTGAAAGCATCAACTTGAGGAGGCTAGCGTCACTGCCAACTGGTCCACATCACCCGTATGAGATAGCATGCTGCCCCCTGTGTTGACCCCTGAGGATGCCCTATCGGCTGTGGGACAATGCATCGTGTCATACATGTGTCAGTGCAAGCACGAACCATGCCCTATCGGGGCCACATGTTAAGTGAGAGAACTACATGTGGTTCTTGCCTTCGTTCCATCCCATGCACCCTCTCATCCCCCTGCTTGAACGGCTCACATCCAACAGAAACACTTGCGTACGCGCTGTCCACGCGGCGAACTCGCGGTGAAGTGTCCAATCATGAACAGCATGGCCACTTGAGGTCGAAGCTGGCTCCGATCACTGCCAGGCCGGGCCACCTGGGGCAACCTGGGACAACCTGGGGCAGAACGCGGCTGCCCCAGGCTAACAGACCAAATGCACGGCAGCAAGGGGAAGCACACCCTGGTGCCTAGATAGACCCAAGAACCACTGCAACACCGGCGAAAAGGTCACACTTTCCGCTCTCTTGCACCCACCCACTCTCTCAAGCTCCATTTTCCACGGCGCGCGTCCAGGCTTCGTCGACAAAGCACCGCATCATGCACACATGACGGCACACAATGGCCAGTACCGGGCACCCTCTCTCCCTCGCCTTCGCCCCTCGCCACATCATGGGCGCCACTAAAGGGTACCATCCCTGTAAACGCATTACCTGTAAGCGGTAATGCGCTCCTCACGGATACTCCGACCCTTACGCATTCATGCGTTCGTTCATCATTCATACCTGCGCCCCCTGCCCCCATCCAAGGGCGTCATGGGTACCCATTCACCGCCCCCATGAATGAACTGCCTCAGTTAACCATCTCATTTTGCGGCCGCGATGCCAAAGCCCTCACGGGTTGACCCGATGAGTTGCAAATCACGGGCTGACCCAATGCGCCACAAAACACAGGTTGACCCGACGCGCCACCAATCACAGGCGCCCCCCCTGGACGTGCGCCTTCTTGATGCGGGCAATCGCCCCCGCCGGGTTGAGCCCCTTGGGGCACGTCTTGGAGCAGTTCATGATCGTGTGGCAGCGGTACACCTTGAACGCGTCGTCCACCGCGTCCAGGCGCTGCTTGGTGAACTCGTCACGGCTGTCGCTGATCCATCTGCGGGGGGAGGGGGAAGACATGGGCGGGGTGACAAGGGAAAAAGAGATTAGGGAGGGGACAAGGAGAGATGGAATGCAAGGAACATAGCCAGTGGAGTTATTATGGGGGAGGACTGAGGAGGCAGGGGGGAAAGGTAGAAGGAGGACGTAGGGGCAGAAGGTAGGGGGAGGAGAAGGGGGGTTAGGAGGAAGGGGAGGGGGGGGGGGGGGGGGGATCCAGGGGGGGCGATGAAAGGGGGAAGAAGGGGAGGATGAAGGGAAGGGGACAGGGCCACTATACATCAGAGAGGGTGAAGGGGAGAGGAAATGGGAGATTAAGTAGCAAAAGGAGAAAAATGAGGAATCACGGGATAAGACTCATTCATGAGAAAATGCTTGCCTGGTGCCATCCATGCCAGCCAAGCGGCTCTGAAACGAATTTCACACGGATGGCCATGCTGGCTGCTGCACTGCACTCACCGGAAGGACTGCAGCAGCACAGCCGGGCCCAGGTACTTGTCGCCGTTCCACCAGTAGCTAGGGCACGAGGTGGAGCAGCACGCGCACAGGATGCACTCGTACAGGCCGTCCAGCTTGGCGCGGTCCTCCTTGCTCTGGTAGATCTCCTTGGTGCCCCCTGCGCTCTTGTCAGAGCCAGGCTTGAGCTTCAGCCAGGGCTCGATCGACTTGTATTGCGCGTAGAAGTTGGTCATGTCGACCACCAAGTCCTTGATCACGAACATGTGCGGCAGTGGCGTCACCGTCGTCGTCTTCTTCGGGTCGGTGTCAACCTTGCACAGGCACGCGAGCGTGTTGGTGCCGTTGATGTTCATCGCGCACGACCCGCAGATGCCTTCTCTGTAGTGCCCCAATTGGTGTGCAAAATATCCAAGAAGAATTCCACGATTGTGAAAAACGAAACCGCCATCAGTCGAAAGCCAAATTCGTTTTTCAAGGCGGGTAACTTCAATGTCCGTCAATGCCAATGACCCCCTACCCCCCCAAGTCTGGAGCTTCCCTTAGTAATGTCTTACCTGCAGGACCGCCGGAGAGTCAAAGTGGGATCCACCTCGTTCTTAATCTTAAGCAAGACGTCCAACATCATGGGCCCGCAATCGTTTGTGTCCACGACGTAGGTCTTCATGAATGGCTTGTCGGAACGCTCGGGATCCCACCTATAAATCTGGAACTCCTTTAAATTTTTGGCTTTCATGGCCTTTTTCAATTCTGGAGAAACAGACACAGAGGTGCCCGTGGTAGACACCACCTCCGCTGCTGCTGACGAAGCAAATATCCTCAAATTGAAGGCCGCGTTCCATGGCACGGATCCGGCACAGGCACGCGAAGCTCGCACGCCTGCAATCGAAGCTAGCCGGGCGAATGCCATATTGGCGCGAAGAGCGCGATCAGGAAGCCGACGATTTCCACGAAGAAAATGATCCCAACCCCTGAAGCAAAACCACCGCTCCCCCAGCAAGGCTGGTCCGCCTTGCCTTCCTGCAAAATCAACTGTTCGCGTTGCACGTTGATAAATGCCAAGCGCGACACACTGACGAATCTGACAACAGCGTGTCCGCGTGATGAATCGGCATACGGGGGTGCGTACGGTAGTTTCGGGCATACATACGTTGCGTAACAGTGGTACGGCCGAGCGGGGTGCCGGGGTCGCGCTTCTGTCGGTCCAGGGCCCAAGCGGCAGCCCGCAGCCGGCGCAGCAGCCGGCAAGCATCAGTCCAGGCCTCCAAGGTAATTCGCCGCACCGCAAGCCAACCCGGCGGCTCGCCCGGGCGTCCGCCGGGCGTCCCGGTACTCGTCAAACTGCACCATCCCGTTGGCGGCCGGACACAGTTGACGGAGTTGAGTTGATTTTATTCCCGCGACGGTTGTCCAACAGGATTATTAAATAGGCCGGACACAGCAACAGTTGCGTGAAGCCGAACGGAGCTCTAGACTACTCACTAAAGCCGGGCCGGCTCAGTTCAGCCGGTCACCGCTCATCCGGCCGATTGATTGGCCGAGCCCGCGCCGGCGCCGGCCAGTCGGTCATGAGTTCTGCTGCGCACGGCCCGCCAGGGTCAGAATGTATAATACTTATGTAGGGGTCACGTGTCTATTAATTAATTAATTGATGTAGGGGTCAAGTACCCGGCCTAAATTAAAAAATTAAATTAAAGGCAGGACTTTGTGACCCGCCAGTCTTTGGATCCACTATCACTGATGAACACTACACGACAGAATGACCCTGTTGGACCACCGGCGCTGGAACTGAACTCAGTACAACTCAACTCAAATTGTCTCCTTGATATAAACTCAACTCAAATTGGAATACGTGATACATGATCTGATACATGATTCCGGGCGTGAAATTTGGTCGGGTAAATTGCTACAGACTCGCTTTTTGATGACGAACACGCTGATCTAATTTTTGGCAGCCATCGCCCAGGATTTCGAAAGTTATCGCCGGCGGCCTGCCCAGCAGATATCGCTATTTTTCTGCACGTTATGGCGGCACCACGCCCGTGAGCCGTGCGCCTGCGCCCCCTGCCATCGTCTAGGTGCTATTAAACGTAGCCATGGAGGCCCCCGCATCGTCTTCAGTTCTTGCTGACGAGTCTATCGATGACAAACTTGCTGCAAACAAAATCGCCAGCGAAAATGCCGCCGCCAAGAAAGCCGCTAACAAGCGCACCAAGACTTCGGCAGCGACTTCGGAAGCAACTCCGATAGCGGTTGAAACCTCCTTGCCGGACTCCATTTCTTCCTCATTCTACATGCCAGGCGCACGTTTGAGCCTGGACGACATCGCTGCCTTCCTCGGCTTCAGCGACGCCGAGGTGCGACGCGTGCTGCAGCTCCGCTACGAACACAACGCCTCGATTCGCCACCCTCGCACCGGCCAGGTTATGGACGCTCCTTCGGATACCCTTCGGGATTTGGTGGAGCCCAAGGATTACCGTCTTGCATGTCTTATTTCGTGCTGCTCTGAACTGGTCGAGCTGCCGGCGACACCCATCGCCAGGCCAGCCCCCGCGACCGATCTTACCGTGCCGCTGCAGGACCTCGCACAGTCTTTTACGACCGTGCAGGGCGACATTAAGGTCCTGAAGGAGACGATGCTGGAGCTGAAGAAAGCCATGGCAGCCCCTGCCAAAACTACCACGTTTGCCGATGTCACCGGCAAGCAGCTGACCACCATCGTTCAGCAGGCGGCCAAGTCTGCAGCTACCGCTGCGGTCACCCAGAATGCAGAGCAGCAACGCCAACGCAATATGGTAATCAAAGGATTCCCGAAAGGCACGGCAGCACAGGAGACAGCACACTCACTTGCCGAGGAGCTGCGCGGCCCAGCGTTTCTGGGGAAGCTGCAGCTCCAGAACCGTGTTGCCATTGAACGTGCCATTCGGCTGCCAGGCCCTCTGGGCCTGGTCGTCGTCACCATGGCCTCCATGCACGACAAACGTCTCGTTCTGGGAGCACGTCGACTGCTCCAGCGTGGTGAGTTCAGCCTCGACGAGGACTACACGCCGGCCCAACTGAAGGCGAGGAGCGCGGTGTGGAACAGCTCCTTCGTCCAGGCAGCCAAGGAGCACGAGACCCCAGGTAAGCGCATTAAGCTGCGTCTGCTTCAGGATGGCTCCTTCGCAGCATTCTTGGTGGGCAGAGGATTACAGGTGTTCCGATTAACACCCCCGGAGCGGAGTCTCGTCAGGTGTCTAGCCAGAAGGGTGCTGCCTCTGTTGGTAGACAGTAGGTAGACAACCTTCCTCGTCGGCTCGCGGCTAACAGGCTTCGGGGACAGCCTCTAAACAGTCCCGTTCCACTACCATGCCTCGACCTAACCGTCGGGTGAAAGCCATGGTGGTGCCGGTATTTCGGGCCACAACCTCATCTGTCAAATGTCAGATTCGTAAAACCCAACGTTTGCTAGATTACCTACGCCTCGGCGTTGTGCAATCAGCCCCAACCCCGAATACCCCGAGCAAGCGGCAGGCTCGCATCCTACGCTTGCAGGACAAAATAAATGCGATGAAAAGCACTATTTCTACCGCTTCCCTTCCCCCCTCCGTTTCACCCCCACCTCCACCCCCCGCCGCATCCACCCCCATCACCCATCGTCGTCCTCCCCTGGTGGGCCAGCAGGCATCCTTGGCCCTTGCCACTTTTAACACCCGCACATTGCTAGATGACGACCATAGCTGCCGGGTAGAGGAGCTAGTCGCATTTTGCATTGAGCATCGTGTGTCTATATTAGGCGTCCAGGAACACCGCCGCACGGTGCCACTTGGCATGGTGAGCACTGATCGCTTGGCGGGTGGCTGGCGGTTTTTCTTCGCTGGCAGCGGTACGTCTGGCCAAGGTGGTGTTGGTCTTTTGTGTTCGCCGCTGGCAGTTGCTAGCCTCAGCACGCTTAAGTTTCTAACGCCACGCCTTATGGTAGCACACTTCACCTCCGTCGAGGGGCGGTCTAAACACCACCTCACGGTGGGGGTGGGCTACGCACCCCATAGTGGTCTACCTGCGTTGGAACGCCAGAAGTTCTTCGAGGACTTGCATAGCCTTGAGGGGGCCACCCCGGCCCGCCACTTTTTGGTTATGCTGCTAGACGCCAATGCCACGCTCCCCGTGGGTACTGCTGGCAGTCGCTTTGCGCCTGCTGACACTGCTGCTAATGACAACACTCCCCTGTTTTCTGCCTTTTTGCGGGATAGCGGGATGGTTGCTGTCAACTGCCACTTCCAACGTCCCTCCCAGGACTTGGTCACTTTTCGTGGCCCTAACGGCCGTCAGGCCTGTCTGGACTACGTGGTGGTACGGCAGCCCAGGTGTACCTCGGTTCTGGACACCCGAGTGTTTGACACGCCCACGGTGTGCTCTGACCACCGGTTGGTGCGCGCGACCCTTCGGCTCCGGTTCCACGTCCCCGCGCGCCGCGCCCCAGTGGTCCGCCCTGACTGGTCTGCTCTACGTCCGGTCAAGGGAGATCCTGAGGACTGGACGGACGCCGAGCACGAGCGGAACTGGTGCCGACGGAAGTACCTGTCGGCACTGGACGCCCGGGCGGACGTCGACGAGCTGGACAATGGTGCCCCCAACGCAGCCATTTTTGCGGGCTTTGCGGCCCGTGCCCCGTTGCTGGCGGCCCGGCACCTGCCGGTCATGCCCCGCCGCCGCCCCGGCCCGCTCTACCGCCAGGACCCCAAGGTCTTGGCCGCCCGGCACCGCCTCAAGCGTAACCGGGACCCGCTGCAGAAACCATTGCTCAAGGCCGCCCTTGTGGAGGCCTACGAGCACGCTCAGGACGCGGAGGCGGCCCAGTGCATCGCGGATGCCAAGGCCTGCCAGGCTCGCAACCAGGGCAAGGACATGTGGTACCACCTCGACCGGCTCGGCGGCCGGCGGCAGCGCACCCCGGTGGAGCACACGGGGGACGGCACGGCGCCGGTAAGCCTTGACCGCTGGTTGGCCCACAATGTTTCCTTGACCGGTGGGGCTCGCGCCCCCCCCCGCCGCTTCACCCCGAGACGGCCGCCCGCCTCGGGGTCGCCGGACCCCCGCCGCCACCAGCGCCCCCCTCCTCGGCCGCGGACTACCAAGTCCCCGCCTTGAAGGAGGGCTGCCTTGCCACCAACGACGTCGTCCACCCCTTCACTTTGGAGGAATTGGACGGCGCCCTTGCCCGCCTGCGGTACGATGCGGCGGTCGGTGCCGACCACCTTTCTGCTGAGCTGCTGAAGACCCCTGATCTGGCGGTTAGGGATCTTCTGCTGGCGTTCTGCAACCGTGTCCTGCTCTCTGACGAGCCTCCGCCTGCTGAGTGGCAGACGGCCATCCGCGTCATGCTGTACAAGAAGGGCTCTGCTGCTGACCCCGGTAACTACCGGGGTGTCTGCCTCCAGAGCGCCGCGCTGAAGGTCTTCATGCGCATGATGCTGCACAGGCTCCGCGCCGCGCTGGACCCACACCTGGGTGAGTCTCAGATGGGTTTCCGTAGTGGTCGTAACACTGTCATGGCTGTGTTTGTCGCGCGCCGGTTGATGGAGGAGGTGCGTCGCCTTCCCCCTGACCGACAGTTTGCCGCTGGTCCTCATTTTTGTTGACTATATCAAGGCCTTTGACACGGTCCTCTGGGAGGCTCTTTGGGCCATCCTAGCTCTGGACCGCGTGCCACCAGCGTTTATTGCTGCCATTCGCCGACTGTATGAGGGCTCACAGGCAGTAGTGCGGACCGACTGCGGAAGGCACCACCCCACCATTCCCCCTTCACCACGGGGTGTGGCAAGGTTGTGTCCTGTCTCCATACCTGTTCATTATTGTCGTGGACCACGTCATGCGCCAGGCACGTGCGCGCTTTACTGCTCTTAACCCTTAATTTGTACTGAGTCCGTTTTCGTGGCGCCAGTTGAACTCGCGCCACTCTAACGGACTGAGTTTGTGGCAGAACCAGGCGCCGCGCCAAAAATAATTCAACGGTCAAACCTGGGGGGATCGAAAGATCTAGATGTAAGCTTTGCCTGGCACTATTCAGACCGTACTTTGGACAACTGGCCAGGGAGATATACTCAATCAAAGCTGGGGGGGTACCATGGTCAAACGGGACCGACGTGAATGAAAATAATTGACGTCCGCGGCTATGGCGGTGCAGGCAAATGACTGGTACGAGAGCATGGCTTGGAATTTTGAACTCAAATCTTGTAGTAATTATCCTTGAGTGTTATAAAGGTTATATCTCTGGCCGTGAAGCGTCTGGATGTGCGCAAGTATGTCTCTAGGTTCTAATCGGTGCGGCAGATCCTGTCAGCGGTCAGGCGGTGACAGTGCGTATGCTACCTGTTGTTCGGCAGCAAACGTCCATATATTTGCGCGTGGATAGACTTGCTACGTTATTCTTGACATGTTTTATTAGCGATGACGGCCAGGAAAGGTTCGAGGCTATGTCCGTGAGGTGGGAGTGATGGCTCCCGCACAGCAGGTAATCTGCGGTTTCGACCTGGTACGTATTAACGTGTTAGCGTTTATACATTACAGTACCAAGTCGTCCTATCGTTTATTAACTAGTTGTAGACATGTAATCGATGGTTTTTGCTTGTCGTTTTGTTGCTTTAGTGCTTGTACGCGTTCGCTTGTGATGGTTGGGGAATACCACTATGTCACGCAGATTTTGGACCAGATTTGATTGCTATTAGCTGAGGCTTCAACGAAACCAGTGAAGTAGCGTTTGGTATTGTCTCTAAACATGGTGGGCTTGATAACGGGATGCTTTTCCCTGCACAGACATAGCGAGACAAGTGGTTTTCTGGCCAGCTCTAGGCATTGCTTCTTGGTTTGCTGGCCCAAGTTATCCTTCTGCTTGTGCGTCCATAATGCATGCAAGAAACATGAATGGCCAGGGCCTGCTTGCATGGAAGCATAACCAGGTTAGTTCTTTTGTTTTTTCTATCATTGCCAATCATTGGAATTGCTTTACAGTGTGTTGGATGCATTGATAATGTAGCTCCTTGTGAACCCGTTATACGCTTGGTTTGGGGCCTTGGCACAAGCTTTATACTTGTTGTATAGCATGATGTTGTGACTTTAAAGCTGGAAATGTGTTTGGGAATCCATGTGTGGCCATCTATGATGTTTTGTGCCACGTTGGAATTGAATGCCTATACGGTAGTGCTAGCAAGACACCCCAAAATAACTGCACCCGTTATAACGGTCTGAGCTATTTTGGGCTGTATGCTAGCTAGCCTGTGCAGTTCTATGGCATGTCATGTTGTGAATGCATCTATGGCATGCCTGTGATTATCTTAAACTCCCCTCAAAGGGCCAGGGTCGGCAGATTTTGAGAAATGGTCCATATTGCATTATATATCTCTTGAACCCCATATGCACCGTACCCCCTTGGGGGGGGTGCTATTTATAGCAGCTGTGGGGCATAGATATGTGACCAATGACATGACCCCAAAGTTATTTGATATAAAAGCATCCTTGGTTCCAAGGGTGGGCCAGAAAATGTTATTTGGCTAGATACTCTCATACTTACTAAGATGCCCATACTCAGTCCGTTCTGGCGGTTCCAGTTGACACAATTGAAGGGTTAAGGGGTTCGAGCCAGGCTTGGACATCCTTAACGAGCGTGGGCACGGCGGGGTTAGCACGGGTTACCGCCTGGCTGACCTGATTTATGCGGACGACACCACCCTCATCGCGCGCCCCGAGCACATTCAGACCTGGCTGGACTGTCTGGGCCTGGAGGCGAGGGCGGTGGGGTTGGAGATTAGTGTCAAAACTGAGGCGATGGTGATTGGGGCCTCCAGTCGCCCACCGCTGCCGCGCCTGCTAGACGGGACGGAGGTCCCACTCCGCGACCGCTTCAAGCTGTTGGGGAGTTGGCTTCCGGACACTGCCGACGATGTGGACACCCGCATCGGCCTTTCCTGGGCCAAGCTCCGTTCGCTCAACACCTACTGGCGCTCCAAGGGCCTGGACGAGCACCGCAAGCGCATGCTCTTCAAGGTCCTCGTCCTCACGGTGCTCACGTATGGCGCCGAGGCATGGACACTCACGGCAACACTGGCAGCCAAGCTAGACGGCACGGTCACCCGGATGCTCCGACAGGTCCTGAATGTCGGGTTTTCTCAGCGTAGGTCCTTAGAGTCTTTGTATCACGGTATGCCGCGTATTTCGGACGAGATTAGACAGCGTAGGATAGCATTTGTAGGACATCTTGCTCGCACCAGCCAGGTCGACACCGCCCTTGGTCTGGCCGGTCCCCAGCGGCTCGGCCAACCGGGGCGGCACATTTTGACCTGGCCTGGCCCCAAGAACATTCCTAAAAAGGTAGGGAAACATGCCATGACCTATACCCAGATGTTGCTGGACGACCTAGTGGTCCCAGCCCAGTTTGAGTACCGCATCCACTCTCTCTCCCGTCTTTGGACTGCCATGCAAGACAAGACGCGGTGGAAGAAGATTGTCAAGGCGCACACGCCAGCCCCTGTGGGCAAGCCGCCTCCCCCCAAACGGAGGAGCCGTTTTGATGAGTAGCGTAGATAGGCTTTTCTAGACTAGATATAGCTTAGAGTTAGGTTAGTTCGATTACGCGGCTTCCTCCACACCACCCATCCAACCTGGAATATGTGCTACATGATCTCCCAACGGAGACATGTTATAATTTAATTTAATTTTTTAATACATGATCTCCAAACGGAGTCATTAAAAATTAAATTAAATTATAACATGCCTCCGTGGGCGGGGATCCCCACGCTACATAGTGACCTCCGGAGGTCATGTAGCACATATTCCATGATGGATGGGGTGGAGGAAGCCGCGTGATCGAACTATACTAACTCTATCTAGAAAATCCTAACTACACTACTCATCAAAACGCCTCCTCCGCTTGGGGGGAGGTGGCTTGCCCACAGGGTCGGGCGTGTGCGCCTTGACAATCTTCTTCCACCGCGTCTTGTCCTGCATGACAGTCCAAAGACGGGAGAGAGAGTGGATGCAAACGGAGTCATGTTAAAATTTAATTTATAATGTGCCCTCGATGAATTAGGGCCGCTCCACGCTGGGTCCAGACCAATTTGTTTTAGGGGTGTACGACCTATTTCCAAGGACGCCCTTCCTCCCTATTGTCATATACCGTATTGATTCCAACTTCAGGTCCGGACCCTTCCACGCTTGGCACCAATTTCCGAATAGGTACCTCAAAACGTTCAGCTCAACTGTCCGCGTACTTTTGGCTGGGCGAAACCAATTTCGGCTTGTCCCACCCTTTTAAAGTTGCCGAAATGCGTAGTAGCCCGTTGTAGCTCACAACGTGACGACGTACGGACTGCCTGCGTCCCCGTACCTTTGCCCAATAAAGTTAAGGTAATTGGCCTTAGCTGAGAAATTGGTCTGCGTCCACGGAGGAAATGGGCGCTACTACGGTAAGTCCGGCCATCCGCTCAACCCCTTGAACTCAGATATGGTCGGATATGCACGACAAGCAGCGTTGGGCGGACATATATTGTCAAAGACTACGACCCCCCAACTGCAGGTCCTAGAAAATATAAACTGAAAGCATGGTAGGCACAGTTTGCATGCAAGATTAGCTCGATGCCTCACTTGAGGCCCATATTTTAGACTAGCTGTGGACATACATAGAGTTGTCTCCTTGATACACGTACATATTGACGTCTTGCCAGGGAGACGTCCACTATATGGGGAATTCAGTGCTCCGTGGCCCCCCAACGGAGACACGAGACTAATTAATTAATTACTTCAGTCCGGCCCAATTCCGAAGTACAGTGACCGGTACAGTGACCGGCGTGACGAATTAAAGTTGGATGCAACGCGGAAGGGCCCTTACAATTGTGTCCGTCCATCCCACGCATGTGGCCCATTCCATGTACATAAAAATTATGTGTCCAAACTTGCTGAGCGCGGCCTTACAAATTTGTTCGCCATGTCCCAACGGCCTCACCTCCGATCTTGTGAGACGACACTAATCCTGGACGCATGCACATGCATGTTTCATTACATGCACTGCCCACTGTCAAGTGATCGATTCCCATGGGGCTTTGTTGTATTCACAATGAGTTGGATTCCATTGAAGGCTGTTGAGGACAATTTTCAAGGTTCTTAGCAACTCACACTGTGGCAAAAAGCGAATGTTCATCTCTAGATATCTGGCGTGTGTCAGAAGAGCAACATGACTGTGAAAAGCAAAATGGCAGCTATTGGGAGGGGCCTCGTTGAAGGAATCTGTCCATCGGCCCATCCGCCCCCTTGCCCTCATCACCCATCGACAGCTTGCGTTTTGTGCCAGCGAGGGTGTCTGGTTGTCGCGCCCCCACCATCGGCGCACCAGGGCCAGAGGGAGACGTCTTTGTGTTGTGCAGCACCAGCGGCTGCCGCCAGCTCTCAAGCGTGCCCTGACCAGCCAGCTGGCGCGGTGGGGCTAGTGAGGTTTCCTCCAACTTTAAATGGGAGTCGTTGGCCGAGCCGTCCAGTGCCCCTGTGACATTCGCTAGCTTGGCCTGTAGTGTGTTCCTGTGGTACCAGCATTGATTTAAAATCATGATGCATAGTGCACATCCAAGGTCATGGAACACCATGTGGTATATTAGACCCATCACGTGCATGTGTATCATAATGCACGAATGTCCGCCCCGTAGGACATACATGATGGATGACACAAGCAGGCAGCAGCCACGTGCAATCACACACATCCATGTTATCGCACTGATATTGATGAGCATAGGAAAGACCAGCCAGCCAACACCATACACCTTCGCAAGCATCACTCGGAACGATTGCCTAACTTTCTTTTAGGAGGGCAATCAAGAAATCCTGAATGTACTTTTAATTGATGACAACAGAAGGCCGAAAGAATCCCAGATCTGACCAATGCCAAGTGTCAAATGGGTGGGATGGTGACTGGTGACAACTGACAGTTCTTGTGCTGACGTGTTATTGAGAAGCTCTTGATGCCCCGGTAGCCAAGAGTCCGAGACCTTACCTCACCATCCAACATGACGACATGGCAAATCACATGCATCATTGTATCCATGGAACAGTGTCACCGTTGGCCAGTGCCAACATCCCAGCTACCCTGAAATCTTCACAGAGCAGGCATAGAGTAGGTATTTTCCATACAAGACCCGGCCCACCGTCCTATGCCTTCCCGCCCCCCCCCACCCCCCCACCCCCCCCTTCCCCCCTTCCCACCGCCATCAACTTGAACACACGGCCCAACAGTGACGGACACAGTTGACCGCTAGGACGTCGTTTTGAGGAATCTGTCGTCATGTTTAAGCTGGCATCAGCTTGTCGAACAAATAACTCCCTACCATGCCAAAAGCATCTCAGCATGTAACTACAAACATTAGGGGGGAAATGATAATTATACCTGGAAAACAGAAAAGGACGAGGTGATTGTGCTGTGCCAGTACTGCAAGAAACGCCATTCCGAATGCAATCTTGATGACCGCCGCAAGTGAGCTCAAAGAGCAGACCATCAGCTGTAACCCGCACGTCGCGTTCTCGCAGGGCATGACTCACCACAACATGTCGTCAGCGGTGCCGTTCACATGCAGGAAGTAGATGTTGACCGAGTCTTTCTGCAGGGGCACCGGCAGCCCATCCGATGGGGGGCAGGAGATTGCGGGTGATCGCGGCATGGCCAAAGGACATAATGGAAGAAGAGAGAAAAGATTGAATAATGCGGACAACCATGGAAGAAACGCAGGGGACATCGGCGAGCTGTACAGGTGTTATGTTTACAAGAGGCACAGGATACGGAAAACCAAGGGACAGTGGACCTAATTCCTCGGCCCCTGGCTCCCGCGCTTCCTGCCCCCCTACTCCCCCTCCCTGCTCCGCCCCCCTGCTCCGCCCCTCTACTCCGCAGCGCCGTCGATACAGCTGCCACATCCAAGGCACGGGTTTCGCCCTGTATCTATCGTCCAAGCGCGCGCGTCCTCGGTTCCATGCGCGCGCGTCCTCGGTTCCATGCGCGCGCGTCCTCGGTTCCATGCGCGCGCGTCCTCTGATGTCCTGGTTCGGCCAGTACCTGGACTTCATGCGCCATGGGCCACCGTCCCTTTCCTTGCTGTCCATCCCATCCGCCCATCCCCAGTCCGATGCAACCCCAAGTCTCCACTATGCCCATGCACAGCCCGTAAGTAACAATGATATGGCCCATGGGTACCCCCTGTCCGCCCATGCTTTCTGCAAAACGTTGCAAGGCCTACCCACTTGCCTGTGTGTGTGTGTGCCTGCCTGCCTGCTAGGTCCCCAACGCCACCGCCTGCCAACCTGCCCACCTGCCGGCCTTCCAATCGGCCTCCCTGGCTCCCCATCCAGCATCCACCACTCCCGACCGGCTGAAAAGGCGCTGCCTGATTATCTATCTGGGATCCCTTACACGCACATGACTAGAATTCAAATTAATTTATTCTATCTCAGATAGCATTTCCCTATCTCTGACATAGCAATCGTCGGTACGGCGAAGCTACAGGGCAGATGTGCTCCCTCCAGCAATGTGGAAGTTCACTAAATCAACACCAAAAAGCCTTGCAAAGCGACCAGCGCATGCGCGCTTACCTGCCCGATGCGGTGCGCGCGGTCCTCCGCCTGCAGGATGTCGCCCGGGTTCCACGCATACTCCGCAAACACGACCGTGCTGGCCGCAGTGAGGTTGATGCCCACGCCGGCCGCACGGATGCTCAGCTGGCACATGGTGTGGAGAATGGAGGGATGGCAACGTGGAGGGGCAAGATGAGAGAGAAAGTGAGGGGGGAAGGAGTGGAGGGGGCGAAGTGAGAGGGTAGGAGGGGGCGCAGCGAGAGGGGGGAAAGTGAAGGGGGCGAGGTGAGCAGACGGGAGGATGCGTGGACGCGCAGCTGGGCATTTGGGAGGATGAGGCACAGGGAGGGGAAGGGGAGGAGGGCAATAAGAGGGGGGGGAGGGGGGGAGGGCACCGAGAGGGGGGACGGTGAGAACACAGGAGGCATAAACAGAGGGGCACAGAACAAGGCATTCGACACGGTACGGTAACCGAAGAGATCGTAAAGCAGAGAACATGAAGATGAAAGATGAAAGATAAAAGATAAAATATGTAAGATGTCAGACATCAGATTTCAGATGTCAGGTGTCAGGTGTCAGATGTCAGATGTCAGATGTCGGATGTCCGATGTCGGATGTCGGATGTCGGATGTCAGATGTTGGATGTCGGATGTCGGATGTCGGATGTCGGATGTCGGATGTCGGATGTCGGATGTCGGATGTCGGATGTCGGATGTCGGATGTCGGATGTCGGATCATATATCATCATCTATCATCATCTATCATCTATCATCTATCAGATATTGGATCTCGGATCTCGGATCTTGGATGTCAGATGTCAGATGTCAGATGTCAGATGTCAGATGTCAGATGTCAGATGTCAGATGTCAGATGCCAGATGTCAGATGTCAGATGTCAGATGTCAGATGTCAGATGTCAGATGTCAGATGTCAGATGTCAGATGTCAGATGTCAGATGTCAGATGTCAGATGTCAGATGTCAGATGTCAGATGTCAGATGTCAGATGTCAGATGTCAGATGTCAGATGTCAGATGTCAGATGTCAGATGTCAGATGTCAGATGTCAGATGTCAGATGTCAGATGTCAGATGTCAGATGTCAGATGTCAGATCTCAGATATCAGATATACCGCGAGGATATCTCCGTCGAGATTCTGGATATACCGTGAAGGCTCGGGCATGCTGAAGCGGGGGGGATATGGAGGGATGCACATGGGAGATGAAGAAGATGGGCACAAGGAAGAGGGGAGCAACGCGAGGGAGGCGTGGCAGGTGCTCAAAAAGAGTGTGACTTGCCAGATCCGCACGTCTCAGGGACTGGCTTCAAGGTGCATTGGCCAGGGCGCAGGCACATGCACGGGCATGCACATGGGACGGTGACGTTGGATGCCGCCAGTAAACTTGAGCAACCCCGTTTAGGGAAAATGTCCTCGCGTGTATATATGGTGGAAACCGCGTGGGTGTTCGGTATGGCCTTGCACAAGCTACATAAACCCTACTACAAACTCGTTACAGGATTGGTAGCGGATTGTCTTAGTATCGACATACCATTCTACTAGCTCTGTTAGTAACGAAACACGCTCGCAGTGCACACACGCCCCTGCGCCCACTCACGATGGCCACGCGGGTGCTCTCATTCTTCTGGAACTGGTCCACCAGACCCTGGCGGTCCCCGCCCTGCGTGTGCCCGTCCACCCGTATGTACTTCTGCTGGAGCGGCCCCAGATGCTTCTGCAGCCACCCGCCCCCATGCCACGAAAAGCCATAGAGAGGACCCGGTACGGATGACAGAATTGAGGAATTGTCCATGGCTTGTGCGCGTTAGAAAAGCAAGAAATCAAGGAAGGTGATGGAGACCGATGAATACTGGTGGCTTGCCGTGAAGGTTCCGGTCATACTAGTACAACACTGTACTAGTATGACTACATGGACATGTGGTACGTGCGGAATGCATGCAGAGGCAACATGACGATGCCCTTGCCTTGTGCCATGGACTTAGGATGCCACCATCACCACCAGCATCACCACCAGCACAGCCAAAGAAAGAGGGTATGTGCACACAATCGCGTGCTGTAATATGGCCATCAGGCATGCACACACGCGACAGCAAGGACAGGGCATGTGCAGGCCAGATGTCACATAGGGAATATCACACTACACCCTGATATCAGGGCCAACCATCCACTGTGTTTGAATACGTGTTTGAAATGGTGTCCGTCGTCTCATGGGTCATTGACAATTTCATAGGGGCATATTGCATAGGGGCTGGTTGTCTCTTTGATATAACATAAGTGAGGCTACTTTTCACGTGCCGACGCTCAAGTTGACACCTTCCTCTCGTCTCCCTGACCTCCCTCCGACCCCCCTCCCCCCCCCCCCTCCCCCCTCCCCCCTCCCCCCTCCCCCCTCCCCCTCCCCCCTCCCCCCTCCCCTCCCCCCTCCCCCTCCCCTCCCCCCTCCCCCCTCCCCCCTCCCCCCTCCCCCCTTACTGCGATGGTGACCTCCATCGCGTCCATGAGCCCCTTGTGGAGTCCGAACACGAGGAACTTGGTGTTGCTTTCCAGCAGATCCGCAAGGTACGCCTGCACCGCGCCCGCCTTGGCGTCCGCCGTGGCCACGTACAGCTGGCAGGCGGAACACGAGAACACGACCAAAGAGTAAGGGGGGAAGAGCGTGCGTGTGTGTGAGGGGGGGGATTGGCAGTGGTACAGGTGGTGGTGGAAAAGGGAAGAAGGGGCAGTGGTACAGGTGGTGGTGGAAAAGGGAAGAAGGGGCAGTGGTACATGTGGTGGTAGAAAAGGGAAGAAGGGGCAGTGGTACATGTGGTGGTAGAAAAGGGAAGAAGGGGCAGTGGTACAGGTGGTGGTGGAAAAGGGAAGAAGGGGCAGTGGTACATGTGGTGGTAGAAAAGGGAAGAAGGGGCAGTGGTACAGGTGGTGGTAGAAAAGGGAAGAAGGGGCAGTGGTACATGTGGTGGTAGAAAAGGGAAGAAGGGGCGGTGGTACAGGTGGTGGTGGAAAAGGGAAGAAGGGGCAGTGGTACAGGTGGCGGTAGAAAGGGGAAGAAGGGGAGCCATTGGTGTGGGCGGTTGTTTCGCTGGTGAGAACAGAGACTTAATGATTGCTCCTATCCAAGATAACTGGAGCGATACGCTGAAATGAAACATTGGTACCTAAACAAGGTTCCACACGGGCTCCCAGCCAACACTGCCCACATTGCCCTCGTGGGCATCCTCGAGCGTGCCCCACGCTCTCAACCAGCGTTCCCCTGGTGCCCCCTTTTAACACACATAAATCCTTGATGTGCATCCACATGGGCCTGACGGCGGGCACCAGATGGTCAACGCTGGTCCCACGGCAGAGTGCCCTGACGGCATGGCATGGAGAAATGTCCACGAGGCTTTCCAAAGCGTGTGCCTCTTATGATGTGCCTTCATGTGCCTTAATCATGTGCCTTCATGTGCCTTCATACACATCATGTGCCTTCATCATGTGCAAATTTATGCCTTCATATGCATCATGTGCCTCGCTCTCGGTGACCCCACACGAACGTGCACACTCAGAAACGTACAACCCAAAACCCATGTCATAGACCCAAAGTTGCTGACAACCCGTCGTAAATGTATCCTGGGCAGGGCAGCTCTGCGTGGGTACTGGGTGCTCCCTGCCCACCTCAACGACTGGCTATTGGGGCCCGAAGTCTGCCACCCTCCTCATCATGGGTCAGCAGTAAAACTCAGCTATGTCTGCCACCCATGTCCGTGATCATACTGACATGATAGCGTGCGCCACCCACCTCGCTGACCAGCTACAGAACTGCCATGCCCCCCTGCCCACCTGGTTGACCAGATTCTCATGCTTGGCGCGCAGCAGTCCCAACTCCGACGTGTCTGCGGAGGCTTCTAGCGCACCTCTCACCGCGTCTATCTGCGAGCATAAGGTATAGGAACAATGACATGGAGATAAGGAACAATGGCACGGAGATAAGGAATATGAACAATGACATGGAGATAAGAAACAATGGCATGGAGATAAGGAATATGAACGACGACATGATGATAGGAAACAATGACATGGAGATAAGGAATAGGAACAATGACATGGAGAAAAGAAACAATGGCATGGAGATAAGGAATATGAACAACGACATGGAGATAAGGAACAATGGCACGGAGATAAGGAATAGGAACAATGACATGGAGAAAAGAAACAATGGCATGGGGATAAGGGATAGGAACAATGACATGGCGATAAGAAACAATGGCATGGAGATAAGGAATATTACCAATGACATGGAGATAAGGGATAGGGACAATGACATCGAGATAAAGGATATGAGCAATGACATGGAGATAAGGGATAGGGACGTTGATCGTTCCAACGTTGAGGCATTCACATACACCCCCCCTTGGACGTTTAAGATTCCCAGGTTGAAGATCTTGAGACCCTGGATTTTGAAATTTTTTGTTTAAGATCCCAGGGCTGGTTTTGGCAAAAAGATCTTAAAGCAGGCACCAAAGGCTGCTAAGTTGCGGTCAGTGGTACGCGAGGAGGGGTTTGTGCCTACTTCATGTTTAAGATTGTCAACCCTGGATTCGACTTTTGGCTTAAGATCACAGCCCTGGGTCGGTCGGACCTTATTTTTAAACATCAAGGGGGGGGGGGGGTGTAAGGCATTCAGTTGCAAGCATGACGGGCCACTGTCGTTACAGTGACGTGGCTATTTGTGAAGCCACAGGAGATCAACCTACCTATGAGTACCAGCAGACCAGCAGGACAGATAGCAGCGAGGCAATGAGCACCATCAGAACAGACAGCAGCCAGCACGGCCAGGGACGCCAATAGGCATGTGCATGGCCACCGTGTCTTGTAGAGCATATAACAGCAACGTGGCCATCGGTACAGCTGAGATTCACAAGGGCTACCCCTTCCATAAGGGGTCGCTTGTGTCCCCACGCAGGTATAGGCATGGGAGCGTGGACAATTGCTCTAGTCGCGGAGCTATCAGCATAATAGCAGTGTCGCACTTTGTAACAAACACAGTGTCGCACTGGATGACAAGCATAGTGTCGCACTTGTTAACAAAACGGGATGTGGTTGACAGCATGGCGAAGAAGAATGAGGTCGTAATCAGCAAAACCTGGAGCCGCAGCCTGGAGCGAGACAGCACAGACACTAAAACGTGCCCAGGTGCGTAGGGCTTGGGACGCTCATCAACCAACCGCAGCAGGCAACTCACGGTACACACAAGACACACATACTTTCCATGAAGCTGTGCAAACACTTCCGTCACGCCAAGCTCTCTATCCAACCTGCCGCGGCTATCCCTCCATCTCGGTATAAAGAAACTAAAATAGCATTCAGAAAACCACGACCGCCTGCTCAAGCTCGATATCCTGGCTGTAGCGGCTACCCTTCCATCTCAGTGTAAAGATATCATGTTTAGAGGAGCACGGATGCGTACGAGCAAAGAGAAAGCGTCTCCTGTTGCCACCAGGTCAGCATCACACATACATCCATTCCATCAGGTATTGCGCACGAATGCAGCCTGGGAACAGGGGGGCGGGCCCATAATGCAGGCGGCAGTGTTGCGGTCATGTACACGGGAGTGTAATCTTGATGTCGACAGCAGGCTGTGATGATATTTTGTCAGCAGCACAAGGATGCGAACCGACCTGCTGCAGCAACTTGGTGCACGGCTCCAACTCCCTGGGGGACACCTGAAGCAACACCTGAACACGCAGAGTGCAAGCCAGAGGTGCAGTGTGCGCGCAGGGGGGGGGGGAGCGGGCGGCAATTATTCGCACAGCTGAGGGATTCCGCCAGTTCGGAGTACAGGATTTGTTTCAAATCTAGTCCTGGTTAGCCAAGGGAAAACTAGCAAATTTCAGCCCTAGCAAGGAAGCGAGCTTTCGCGCCCCTGGAAAGCAAGACTTCGTTTTGCCTTCACTACTCTGTGCTCGCTGAAGCGAGATGGTGACGTGGCATGTAAAAAGCTTTGGGGCGGCCTACGACGTCGTACGACCATGACCGGAAAACCGGTTCGCGTTAAGTATCCCGGCCATAGCAGATTCTCTGGGCCTGAACAAAGTTTGTTCCCAAAAGTCGGCCATGACCGATTCCTGTTGGTGTTTCCCGACCACATCCGGACCATTCCTGGTTTGCCGGCGCCGCGCTCCAGGCCCGGGACCCGAAATGAATGAACCAGCAACGGAAACAAATCCTGTTCCCTGGAATATCTCGACTCACCCCGAAGATGCCTGAGCTCGGGGAATACACTATACCATTGACAATTGACCACGAGGCTCAGTCACTAACGCTGGAGAGATTGCGTCACATGAGGTGCTTCCGTGATCAGCATGGTCCTGATAAGCACAGGGGCCACGGTAAGAGAAAGGAATGCCACAATTTACCCTTACCCTGGCAGTGACAATCTCGCTTAATTGACAATCTGGCTGGATTCATGATCGGGCCAACAAAAAGGGGGAAGAAAACATGTACCGCAGCCGATGCCTGGATACAGCGCACAGCAGGGCAAGATGGGCCAGAAAAAGGCATGTGCCTACAGCTGTAACTTTGCTAAGAAAAATAGAATTGCCCCATGACACTCAAGCCCAGCAACTCAAGCTGCTGCGGCGTAGACCCATCGAAAAAAGTCGCAGCGATAGCCACACTATGGACAACCTGGGCACAACGGTGGACCACGTGATGGACAATGTGGGCGCAAGAGTGGGAAACTTTGACAGGGTCTACCTGCCTACAAGTTAACCCAGCCAGCTCGTTTACCACTGCAGTTCCGTGACCAATCCTGTTGTATGAGAGATTTGACGAAACTGCCACCTTCAACTTGCCTACATGTTGGCACCCATGTCTACCTTCTGGCACCCATCTATCCCCGCCTACCGTTTGGGGCCCATAACACGTGCCTGCTGCTTGGCCTATCCCTGCCTATTTTCACCCATCGACTAACGCCTGCTGTTTGGCACCCATCGACTAACGCCTGCTGTTTGGCACCCATCGACTAACGCCTGCTGTTTGGCACCCATCGACTAACGCCTGCTGTTTGGCACCCGTCGACTACCGCCTGCTGTTTGGCACCCGTCGACTACCGCCTGCTGTTTGGCACCCATCGACTACCGCCTGCTGTTTGGCACCCATCGACTACCGCCTGCTGTTTGGCACCCATCGACTACCGCCTGCTGTTTGGCATCCATCGACTACCGCCTGCTGTTTGGCACCCGTCGACTACCGCCTGCTGTTTGGCACCCGTCGACTACCGCCTGCTGTTTGGCACCCATCGACTACCGCCTGCTGTTTGGCACCCATCGACTACCGCCTGCTGTTTGGCACCCATCGACTACCGCCTGCTGTTTGGCACCCATCGACTACCGCCTGCTGTTTGGCACCCATCGACTAACGCCTGTTGTTTGGCACCCGTCGACTACCGCCTGCTGTTTGGCACCCATCTCAAACTGCCTATGTTTTGGCGCCTGCCTTTAGGCACCATAAAAGCCCACCTTTTGTCGCCGCTTGTCGGGCAGCTGCGTGAGCACGTCCTTCTTCAGGCGCCGCACCATGAGGTAGGTCTCCAGCAGCGCGTGCAGCTCGGGCAAGTTGCTGCTGCCGGTTGCAAAGCCAAACTTGCCCTGGACCACACGTTCAAGCCAGCAGGAAATGGTGATGACAATGGTAATAACCTTATTATGCAGGGCGAGTTGCTGCTGCCCGACGCAGCCCCAAACATGCACAGTACCACGCATATTGCACGTAAGCCGCGCGGAACCACGATTGCTTGATCAATAGAGTTTAGATCCTATGACAATACGAGTGGTGATGTATGCATTACCAGAAACAGATTTCTGATGCTTGATGATGAGCACTAATACCGCATCAAGAAAGGTCAGCAGGCACGCACTCCGCTGGGTACATGAACTTTTCTTTTTTAAAAAAGATTACATTCGCCTGCCCGTTCATGGTCTCATTACCTGCCATGTAGTGACCCATGGCATGCTGCTGTTGCCACCAGTGATGAGAAACAGCCGGGCCTGACAACGGTAAATAGACGGCCCTGACAGCTGGCCTCGACATCCTGCCCATCCTCTAAAGCCATCCTGACAACAGCACTTCCCGCTCTGCTGCTTGGGCGCACACAGGGAGCCAGGCTCGACTGGATGTGATGGGTGAAGAGAGAAAAGCCGAGACACCGCCATGCATGATGAAGACATGGATTGATGGAGAGCACACGGAGCATTTGCTGGCTGTAAATGACGGCAAAATAACTCGCCATGCTCGCGCTGCATATCAATGCCGGACCAGGGAACAAAAGCGGGGGCGCAAAATCGACTGAAGCAGGGCGCAAGATTGACCGAAGCAGGGCGCAAGATTGACCGAAGCAGGGCGCAAGATTGACCGAAGCAGGGCGCAAGAGTGACCGAAGCAGGGCGCAAGATTGACCGAAGCGCTACACCATGCAGGTGCTATGATATTTAAGGCGGGCATGTGACTGGCTATGTACCAATGGACGCCCAGGGTACTAGTAATTACAGCATGCACCTGGCAGCTATAACAGGACTTCAGGACTTGTTAGGACTTAACCCCCCAAAAAATCATGTTCCTGTTGTAGCTGCCAGCTGCACTTGGTGGTTTAGGGTGACCCTCGCGGAGCATAGTGTTAATGAGCAAAGGACAGGCAGGTCATTGTAGACGTTACAGCTCTTGCTTATCCCAGGGCTGGTGAGTAGGAAACGTTCAAGGAGCGTGCATACTCACCCCGGCACAGAATCGCTCCGCAAACACCGCAAAGTTGCCGAAGCATGCCCGGTGCAGGGCAGACAGCTGCATTGGTGGGAAGTGGGTCAGGGTGGGCCAGGATGACGGCCAGGATGGGAGGGAACGGTTAGGACAGGCCAGGATGCAAGACATTCCCTTATATGAACCATTATGATCACCAGAACAGCCACTATAACCACCACTGTGATCACCATTACAAGAACCAGAAGAACGCAACAGCCATGACCAGCCAAGGAAGGAGGACTCCTCTCTACCTGCATTCCTGGTGGCTAGCTGGCCTGTATTCTGCAGATAGTGTAACAGAGTAGATGGGGCTGGCAATCATGCCCTCCCCGTCGCCAATTTCGCCACCTGGGGCCCCTCTCCACCTTGGTTAGTAACCGGGCAGTAACCATTCTGCCACGCTTAAATAGGGACCTCGTAGGACGGGGGTTGTTGATAGAAAGACCTTGCTTGCCGCTCGCCTGCCCCATGCCCATCTCGGCTATTCCACTGTTTTAAACCACTGTTGTAAGCCGCTGTTCTATACCACTGTTCTAAGCCACTGATCTATACTACTCTTCTACACCACTCTTCTACATCACTGTTCTATACCACTGTTCTAAACAACTGTTCTATAGCACTGTCCTAAACCGATATCCTAAACCACTGTTGGAAGCCACTCTCCTATAGCACTGATCTATACCATTGTTCCTTTACCACTCTTCTAAGCCTCTGTTCTACACCACTGTTATAAACCACTGCTCTAAGCCACTTGTGCGCTACACCGCCCTAGCTTGCGTACTGGAACAGCATGGCCGCCCTGCCGCCTTCCTTCCCCTCGCTCCATGGCACCCACGAAACCATGCTCTCGCTCACCTGCTGGAACAGCTCGGCGGGGCGGGATGGCGAGGGTGTGCCGGTGAGCAGAATTGCGCGTCGTGCACGCTGCAGCGCGGGCACGCTGCACCTGGAGCGCTGGGCCTTGTGGTTTTTGAGGTAGTGAGACTCGTCCGCGATGACCACCTGGCAGGGACGATAAATATGATACAGATGCAGCCATTTGTGATTTTGCAGGTAGAGCGGAGGGGGACGGCAGTGGTGGGGGGGAGGGGGGGGGGGGGGGGGGGGGCTGGGGGGGGGGAGCTGGGGGGGGGGGGGGGGGGGGGGGGAGCTGGGGGGGCACGAGCTATGTGAGGACAAGCATCTCCACACAGTGCGGCTGGGGGCAGCAATGACACAGACTTCAGGTACCTGGAAATTCTTGTTCCGGATGGCGTCCTCCAGCTTAGGCACAAAGTCGTAGGACACGATGTTGTAGACACCACCCAGGTCTGCGTCCTGCATGCTCCACACCACCTGCAGGCCAGGACAAACAGACACAGCAGGTAGTGAGAGCAACGCTTCACAGACGTGTGGCGCGGATGGCATGAGCTCATGCTAGCATGAGGTGGTCAAGTAATCAGTTTTCAATCACTGATGCCGTTGCAAAAAAACATCGTGCATAGAGGCGCGAACCAAACGTAAGGAATACATAACATAAGGACTACATTTAGCGGTATTTGTTGTTCTAGTCACATGAGCTCATGCAAGGGCCAAGTGGGGAGTTGTTAAACAGGTAAGTTACGAGAGAAGCACACGTCCCTCGTGAGCGCTTGAACGAATGAAAAGTATTGCTGCCAGGGGCAGCAGTAGCTGCAAAACCGTGAGAGTACATGGAGAAAGCGGCGCATGGGGCAAATACACCGCCCACATGGGAAGTTTTGATGCATACCCAGTTCATGCCCTGGTTGCAGTTTGAATTACCCTGGATTGTTTGTTAGGAGCAAAGTAGGGTCCCTGGCTTTTCTTTATTTCATGTAAATTATTGGTATGTTTTTCCGTCCTGCAGCCGTTCAACGCAGTCAGGTCTTTATTTACTGCGGTAAGTTCCCCAGCTTTTTTGTTGTTTCCTTGTTGTTTCAAACACCCAGAGCCGTTTCATCTAATTTCTTAATTTACTTTGTTTGTTTGCTACTTCATTAAAAATCCAGTCCACGCCCCAGGGATTGAGTTAATGAAAATTTCTTTGTTTGTTTTAGCGTTTTCAGGCGGAAAGGTTTCTAGCAATTCTTTCTTCTATAAAACTTCCAATGCGGGCGGTGTACCAGGGAGAGGAGTAAGTATACATACTACTATATTAAGGAGACAACGCTGCGCAGGCCAGAAATCACGAGAATGCCATGGTAAGTATATATATACTACAATAATTGGCCACTAATAACACAAACTAGAGTATGCAGCATGAGTTGACAGGGAGTCGGACAGCAGAACTAGGTGGCGGTCTACCCAATGGGACACCCATAACCTTATATCAGCCATCATAACCCAACACAGGGGGGTGGACGTCACGGCAAAACTGCCCACTCCAAGTTTAACCCGACAGGGCTCTGACAGATGTGAAGCGAGCTCCAAAACCGCCCCGTCGCCAGAATAATTAAAAAGAATTGCGCTCAAGTTGGCTTCTTGAGGATGGGGCGAGGAAAATTGAACCGGAGTGCGCTCGGCAAACACACCCGGCGCCTGGTTTTCAGGAAAGGTGCGCGCTCAACGTGAGACTAGGTATTGGTTCGGCGCTTTGGCTTACATCCCGGAGTGAGGTACTCGCGGACGTACTAACGCACATATACGTACTACGGTAATTATACGGTCATAATTTGTAGGACACTTGGCGAAACTAGGAGTGATCTTGGTGGCGTCAGATGCAAGTCCTGAGTGTGCCGACTACCTCCCTAGCGTATAAATGCCACGTGTCACACGTCCAACGTACACTCCGTTTCGCCCCGACGGAGCCATTTTGGCAAAGGCGTACGCTCTGCCATTTTTCACTTTGGCTGGTGACGGACGGCGCTGGATGGCAAAAAAGTGTGTGGGCTCAAGTAGGAAAATGGGGGGGGATGTACCCCCCCTCGCAACACTGTCTGGCATTCAAGTCATTTCCGCTCCCGTATGCCAGCATGTTGTTGTGGTTGTTGTTCTTGTTGTTGGATCCCACGCCGGTCACAGCCAGAAAGAGATGCAGGTGTGTACTCGCGTTAAATCCTAGTGGAAACTAGACAATACCTTTGAAATTGACTGTAGCACACGAAGATGACATAGCGGAAAACTGGATTACACAGTTCTGAAAACAGTGTAGCAGCCATCAACAAAGCCACTGCACCCTAACAGTGTGTCACCAAGAACCCAAAATCGCTTTTAAAATATTTGCGAAGTCCTTGCTAGGCCTACACCGCCATGTGTTTTTGCATACAGCTTTCAGACGAGCTTCGCTCATAAGAGGAGATGTATGCTCACAAACCCCGACCAAAGTGGCCAACACACTAGACGTAGGCCTTGAAGTGACGCGCACTTGACGTATGCCTTGGCAAGAAAATGAACCTTCCGAACCCAGCCAAGGCTGCTCGATAGAAGGTGATGTATGCATGCACGTACCCAGACGTCACTTGCCGGTACGCCCAGCGACTCTTGTAATTCCTGTTATCAGCCGGCCAGGGAGCGGCAGGAGCATGTGATAGCACTTAAAAACGCGGCCTGATGTTCCATGTTCTACATTCATTGTCATTCACAGGCTGCCAGGATCAAGAGCACAGGAATATTAAATCCGCCCAGCACAAGCCCAGGCCCACGCCATTGAAAGAAGTGTTGGGCGAAACACGACAAGTGCACGCCGGTGCTGCACTAGCCACCAGTATGGACGCGCATGTTCGGATTCCAGCGATAATTCTCCCCTGCCAGCGATCCCCTTTGCATCAAGCAAGCAGCCTCGCAACCAGCAGGAAGGAGATGCACGGTCCCTGGTCGTCTAACGACAAATAATGAAAAGATAGTGACCGATTACAAGGACATTCCATTTGCTACCAACTGAATGATCCGGCCAACTGTATGGTAGGCATCCTTTCAGGGGCGGGAAAGGTGTACCACTTACGTGGCTCCGTGAAGAGACCGCTCACACGCATGTGCAGCTTTGCGCTTCCTTTTTAACACACTGCACTGCATTGAACTGGATGACTACGGCTTCGCAAGGCTACCCCTTCATGGGGTTGGGTTAGGAAAATGTTGGATACCTGACGACCAACACCCTTAGTTGTAGTCAGCAGGTAGCCACAGATGCCTCACAGCACGCTTGTTTGACACAATCCATACACACGCTTGGCCTTGTGCTATTCCATGGCACTTACGTTATCTTGATATGGTGTCTACATTACCCCAAACATTTCCCTTTTTTTTGCATCAGCTGATAGTCTTCATTCATCAGCCACAGAGGACGATGTGTAATTGTATGTACGGCGTCCTTGGCTACGGAGCACTCACGTGGGACCACTGCAGGCGCAGCGAGGAGGGCACCATGATGAGCGCGGGTAGTTCGCTAGCATAACAGCTCAGCAGCGCGATCGCCTGCAGTGTCTTGCCCAGACCCATTTCATCCCCGATGAGCCCGCGCCCACCACGCCGCAGGATGAACCTGCGCGACCATACCAGTTGGTTCCATCAAACGAAATTCAACAACAACGATGGCACCGTAAACAATGCCAAACTATATTAATAGAATATTCTCAAATGTCAGCGATGCATACTCTAAGAAAAAAGATGATGATCAGCGGCTGGCTATGGAGCATGCAGGCGAGCTTGGCACCAGCACAGGCGATCATGCTGGCAGGGGCATGGAACATCAGGCATGCACACACAGGGGTTGAAACGAGGAGGGGACAACTTGCGGTCTTGTGTTAACTCAACTTCCAAACTTTGGGTGAAAATACTTGAATATACTACTTTGGGTGAATATACTATAATATACACTATATAACCCCAGTTGAGTGACAGGGGCGTGTGGGGTACAGGGGGAGCCATTCTTGATTGATGATGGTTGAGTGATGGTTGAGTGATCGTTGAGTGATCGTTGAGTGACGCTATAGTGATACTATAGTGATACTATATACATTCTTTAAGACCAGCAAGTAGTGTGTGCACTCACTTGACCCCTTCCCGCTGAAAAGGGAACAACTTCTGCTCCAGGGCCGGGGGGATGGACTGGTACAGAGCTGGTGGTCGGATGACGTGGGGGTGAGGGGTGGATGAGGGGTGGGTGAGGCATGGGTGGGTGGGCTTCGGGGTGGTTAGAGGGGGTAGGGGGCAGAGCAGGTAGAGGGCAACACACCAGGTGCATCATTGAGGCTTTTGGTAACAAACAGTTAGGCGACAAAATGTAATGTAACATCTAGACCATCCACCACGACCACGTGATATGATTATATACAGGAGCAAGGAGCGGTTCAATGGACCAACCCACGTAGGGATGGCCATGTGTTTGAACAACCCACCCCGGCAATCCACCATCGCAGACACTTCTGGAACAGGCACAAGCAAACAAGGGGCTCCG